>BDMV01000005.1:16746741-17225604 GCA_008326285.1 Oryza officinalis
CCGATGGGAAGGCAGACTCTGATAGCGGAGGCCAATCAGCCATGGTGTTGGTATAGATTGTCAACCAAAGTTGGACGAACCACCATGGACCCCCATGTGCCACTGTTCTTTTCAGCATCAGGTCTTGAGTGGCAGAATGGAGCAGCCGATAGACAGCCCCAAGGAGGTATCAGCCGAGAGGAAATTGTCTCTTTTCAACCAAGGCCTGAGCTAAGTGTTGGCAGTTCAGAGTAGGGCCGCAGGTTGATCCGCAAAAGACAAATCTTTCTAGCCACAGGGTTAGAAAAGCCACATGTTCTCTTTCTGAGATAGATCCTGTTTCCATGTGCTCAGTTACATATCCAGACCAACCTCCGATCTTCTTGGTTTTCAGCTTGTGGGTACTATTGATGAGGAGATTGAAGGGGTTGATCTCAGAATGTATATCCAATCCTGTCAGCATCTTGATATCTACTAGCGTCGGAGTCATCGGACCTTGTCTAAATAGAAAAGCATTTAAGGTGCTGGACCAGAAGTATGTGGCTGCTGACATAAGGGGCTCATTTTTCTTGGTATCGGCCAGGGATAGAGTGATGCATTGACCGATTCCTATCTCATCCCAGTGGACTTGCTTGGCCGCAACAATTCTCTTGTACCAAGTTCTAAAGCCAGTGAGCTTTGACGACCAAGTCCTGAAGGTGTGCTTTCATGAAGGTATATTGGGTTTGATCTGCTTGAATGGGATTCTGTTCGTTTCTGCATTGATTAGCCAAGTAGGGTCAGGATTGCCCATGGGGCCCAGCAGGAACCGGTGTGATTTGTCGTTGGTGAGGATTAGGATTTGGTTCTTGAAGACCTGTGGCGCATAAATAGTAATGGAAGATAAGACCCGGGGGGCAAGAGTAGAAGCCCTAGTTTGAAAAACTCGGCGGAAAAATGAAAATGTGAGCTTGGAAAGGGTTGACTCACCACGGGGATCTCGGAGGTGTAAAACGGCAAGGAAGCCATTGATGTGGTCGGAGAGGTCGTTGGTGAGGGGTCGATGCCTTGAGGACGCCGAGGAGTCGCCGGAGTTGAGAGGCGTAGGTGGTCGATGAAGAACGGTGCAAGTAAGTCGGCGACGGGAGGTTGTGAATCTGGATCTACGCGGTTTTCAGGTAAACCCTAGCGAAGAAGTCGATGGAATCCTCGGAGCTAATTCCGCCACATTATATAATGAAACGGAATTGGGGGCACGTGTTAACAGCAGATTTTCGTAATCTACTTGGAGAGGAAAGAGAAAACCGATGCAGAGAAGAAGGGTTAAGTTGGAGTCGGACCAAGTCTTGTATCGGACTCGGCAAGCGTATCGGACTGGAAGTTGTGTTAGCAGAAAGGACGTATCGGCCGATACGGATTCAACGTGGTTGTTGGCCGACAGAGATAGAAAGTTAATAGAGTTAGCATGGGGTTGGTTTGGGCTCAAGATAAGCTTCAAGGAGGTTGCCAAATAGAGATAAGGCTCGGTTTTAGGCAATTGTATCTTGTAAATCAAGTAGGTTTAGATCTAATCTATGGCAAGAGTCTGCCACAAAGACTTGTTTGTTAAGTTGTAGATAAGATCGTGTCCTATCTGGACAATGTTGTAATCTCGGGTATAAATATCCCGGTAGTTTGTACATAGAAGCTCTCTCACAATACAATACACAATCCTGTTCAACTTATTTTCGGCGCATCGCCAACCCTCGCAAGAGGTTAATTTCGATGAGTTCTTGCTTCCCCAGAGCAGAGGTAAGAACTCATGCTCGACGATCTACATCGTCGGGGCTAACGTGTCGCTTTAGGCACGTTAAGCCTCGATGATGTGATCGTCGTTTATCATGTTTTGGATGATTTTTGTAAGTGTTTTAATTATGCTTCGCCAGCGATCTACTCGTTTTAGGGTTTATTGCCGATGGTAGTTTAATTATTATGCTTAGTTAAATCTTTCAATGCATCTGCCATCCCCAAAAGCGATCGACGACTTGATTTTCTTTGTGTTAAATCTCAATTCACAGTTCGAGTTGCTATCGACCTTAGTCCTGTTTTGAGATCTAGCCCGAAGCCCGTTTTTGATCGTAATTAAGGATAGCGCAGGGGTTTCAGCCGATCTTATCTAATACATGTAATTACCATTATGTTTTTATATGTATTTGCTATTTGTATGATTAGATTGACAAATATAAATATGCTTATCATGGGTTACTCTTTAGGGTTTGTCTGTGATCGATATATTTATATAAGTCGATTGGGTCATATAAGTTTGCATTAGAGTATTAGCTAGTGCACTTATCTCTTTTATCACTCATCGGCCGATGCAGCTAATTGACATTAACATGTTGATGAAGGCCGATGAGATTAGATCTATATTTTGATCTTACTTTATCACAGTTACAAGTAAGCCGAAATAGCTTTGCCCTATCGGCTAGGTCATGACAATGCGACATCGGCTTATTGGCCGATCGGCCATTGTTTACTAACATGGTTTACTTGTTTATCTTGTTGATTGTAGATCAAATCAACTGGCACGCCCTACACGTACCTAGGCAAGCCTTTGGACCTGCACTGGAGCTAAGCAGATCTCCTAGGCCGCCGTGGAAACGTGGAACCCGTTTGGTTGCGAGGCGGGTCTAAATTCTACGCCAACACCCTTATATGCATGAACACGCCATGGACAATCTTCGCTCATGCACCTTACTTCGTACACATAGTTGGTTGACTTGACCGCCCTAAACTCTCTCTGTAATGAGACCGCCCAATGCTTCACCGCCTCCTTCATATCCTCCTTATGAGCATACCTAGCACCCTGAATTACCTCGTTCTCCTTGTATTCCCAGGGTATATGATGCCCCTCTGAGATAACAAGTCCTGAAAAGTCCTCTTTTGTCCAATCAATGGGCATTACATCATCTTCCTCATCGGATGACAAGTCGCCCTCCGCTTGATCGCTATCCGAATCTTCCCTCTCCATTCCATCAACGATTGTACCGACTATCTCCTCCTCATCCGCCACGCCCATGGCCTGCACGACCCTTGTTTGATTTTCCTCATTGTTTGATGGTCCAACACAATCGCCCACATGGCTAGGACCCTCAACATCTTCGGTTTCTATTCCAAGATTTCTATCCTTTTCATGCACCGAAACAAAAATAACAAGGGACCATGACCGTTCAAAAGCCATCTCCACATACTGTCTCCAAGCATCAGTGCTATCCATGGGCATTAGTTCCCAAAAATAACCTTCTGTTGCATGACTCACTACAACAGATACTGACATTGTGTTCACGTCTGGGTCTATTCTAAATCCTCGTAGCAACCAACTATATATTGACTGAAATGTTCTCTCGCCAGGCCTATCGATGCCCTTCGATGTCATTCTAAAATCTGACAGATCAACATCATCTGGACCAAATCTAAGGTTGCCTTGACCGTGTACTAACTGAAACATGGCCTTACTTGACATTCTGTCTAATGAAACAAAAAAATAGGTTAACTAAGTTTGAAACATAACCACCGGATCTAATGTCGAATTCATCAATATGTACTACGCCATAAGTTAAAGTTTCTGAAAATGTATTATCTGTCCTAGGTTTCAAATTCTACAAATCGGATACGTGCTCCAAATGTATCATATAACTCAAATATATTGTACAATTTGCACTACGTCCTAAGTCTCAATTTCTATAAATATGTCATATGCCTTTGTTCTTAAATTATACAAACATACAGTGTGCTCCAGATCTACTAAAATATATGACAATAGAACTAAAATGCAACAAAAATTTCAAAGACAATACTGTATTTACCTGCTATGGAGTCAGAAAATGGACAGAGCTTCACCGCTGTCCTTCAGCTCTCCCTCACCCCTCTCTCCTTTTTCTTTTTTCCTGGATTTTGAGTGAATATAATGAAAATTTGGAGAGAGGAAGGGTTTTTATATACGGGGGGCAAAAAATCACCCTCCCAGAGGGCGGTAAGGGGGCCGCCTGCAAAAACGCCAGGCCGGCCTCGGTTTTGCAGGCGGCCTGCAGGGGGAAAATCGCCCTTCCAGAGGGTGGCAAGGGGGCCGCCTGCAAAAAAGCCACTCTCCCTCGCCACCCTGTGCAGGCGGCCCCCACAGGGAAAAATGCCCTCCTAGAGGGCGGCAAGGGGGCCGCCTGCAAATTTCGCGTCCCCCATTGGACGGTCGTTCCCCCTCGGCCAATGAACGTCTGCCACGTCACATAAATCACTCTTTGGAAGGGTAATTTTTACAAAAACGCCCTTACAGGGGGCGATGGGCGACTAGTTTTGAAAATTTTCAAAACAGAAAATTATTTTTGTAAATCTTTTAATAAATAAAAATAAAAATAAAAAAATCGAAAAAGAGAGGGACAGGGGATGGTCTTCGGCCATGGGCCATGGGGGAGAGGGGAGGACTTTGGGCTAGACTTGGCCCAGAGGAAGGGGAGGGATTATTTTTAGTCTTTTTAATAAACTCTCTTAATTGTTTTTAATGCTTAATAATTACTTTCGGTGCTCTGAAAATTCAAGTAAATTTGAGGGCTCATTTCAAACCGTGGAGAATTTAAGAAAAACCCTCCAATCCAAATTCAAAATTTTCTTGTACGTATTTCAATGTTTGAAATTTTTTTTAGGATTTTAATAAATTTTATTATTTCATTTAGAAGGTAATTTTTAATTTGGGATGAATTTATCAAGACATGACAGCTCAACAAAGTTTCTATCTCTCTAAACTCAGTATTGTAGATCCACCCTGAGTTTGAAGGGGTGTTAGGTGTATATGTTTTATCTATTTGTGCAACGGATTTTCTGCATTTCTGTATGCACCTGTACCTGTATATATTTGGACCTAGTGTCCCTCAGAGTAATACGAGTCGTGTTCATGATACATCAAACATCTAATGGAACGTGCCCATATTTTGATTAATGTTTCATCCTTCTGTCACAAGCGTTGCATTAAACCTCTATGAATATACTTGACCAAGGTGTAATTGTGTCCTTATATTTGGCCTATAAGGTGCCTAAGCTGATGATGGCCCCTATCTTAATGCACTGAGCTTTCATGATACTGGCCGTAGCCTAAGGTGCTGGGCTAACCAATGGAGGGGGAGAAATGAGCCTCGACTGTTAGCATGAACTAAACATGGGGAGCCATAGAGGCAGTCATGGCGTGTGGCGCGTGGCTCAGTAGCACCACTGGCATGATCGAATACGAGGTAGGCGTCGGTGAAGACGCAGGCTGAGCAGTGGTGCAGGAGAGAGGAATGAGAGGGAACTAGGCTCTGCCTAGGTGAAACTGAATAATTGAACCAAGTAGGAAGGAGGAGACACAAAAAGTACATTTACTGATGAGAGAAAGTACATTTACTGATGAGAGAAGACCTCCACAGGTCGCCTACAGCCGGTCGAAGACGGCGATGACCTCCTCCTCCTCGGAAGGGCAGAAGGGGAAGAGTTCGGTGGATGAGAGAGATGGGGCATTAAGTGAAGAGTGTAGAGAAGTGTGTGGAACGCTAGGAGCCTAATATGGAGAGAAAAAATTGGACCCCAGCCGCCGATAGTATTCACAGGAAGAAAAAGGAAAAAATAGAGTCAGGAGAAGTTGCAAGAACAGGAAAAAGAATATCTGAATAAATGAATTTCATAAACTAAAACTCGACGTGTAAACACAGACGAATGAAACATAGAGAAACTGGGAAAAAACATGACAATAAACTTATAAGAAAATAGATGGCCGAAAAACAAACCTTGTTTCAAATATTAATTACTTGGATTAAAGCCTTTTTTTATTTTAAATTTTTCATTAAGATGAAGTTAAGTGAATAAACACCGAAAGAAAATTTCAAATTAGATATGACTCTAGTATTCCCTTACACATCATAGCCATCCAACTGTTCATATGATCTACGCGTTCATTACTAAATAACATTACGGAAAATGCATCAGTAGATTATTTTCTCAGCAGTCTCGTTGATTTGCCGAAATTGCCACATTAGTATGATTAAATAAAATGTTGATAGAAACAGAAGCGAGCAGAGGTTTCCATCTCTACAGCCCGTTAACACAAGCTCATTTCCAGATCTTTAGGACATCTCAGGTTCCTTTCCATGTCGACGGGAGCGCCAGGGCTGCATCATCATTCTGTGCTCTGGAGAAAATGTAACATCAGCAAGAGGCCGGGGTTCAGACACATGTAAAATGTCGAACACATATGCGAAAATGTGTTTTTTGATGCATTTTCTGCTATATATATGTCATGACTGTTTTGAGTGATATATGAGGGAGGGAAAACAGATTGATAGCCTACCTCTGGATTCAATGAGCCTCTCTATGCGTGCAAGACGTGCTTTGCATAGGTGCAGTTGCGAAGCTGCCTGTGGCGCATCGTCAGGCACTCAAGTATTATCTTGCGTTGCCACTCGTCGCAGGTCTCAATCACCTTTTGCACAACGTAGTTGGCATATTGGTCATTCACCAGAACCTGCATTAATTAATTGTCCAGAAATTAATTAAGAAACACTTACTTAAGACCGAGTTCATAAGCTAGAACAAAGGTTGTGAATCAGTTCGATGGAGCATTTGTGTAATTAACATAATTGGGCTAGTGTAGTAAACATTAATTTCAGCACCAGTGTAATAAACATAATGGGTTTTCCATTTTTTTCTCTTTCGACTTAACTTTTTTATGTTAACTTTAAGTTTTGTTCATTTCTATGTATATATTCATCTAGTCACCTAAGAATCACATATTTGGAAGGAGGTTGTTACATACCATAAGAGCTTCAGTTTCACCACTTTTGATGAGGTCAGTTGTGCTTAGGACCTCATTAATAATCTTCTGTGTTTCATCATAGCTACCGAAGACCAAGCACTTTTCAATGACATTAGAAGCGTACTTTTGCTTGCTCATGGTCACAACTTTCCCAATAAATCTATTTATAATTGAAGATCGCACGAGGGCTTTCCCATGCTGCAAAATGTGCTGCAAAGAGAAATTTTAAACAATAGGTAAATGGGAATTAATGTAGAACTGGCACGAAAAAAAGGTAGAATTAACGGGCTTTCCCAATAATGTAGAATTTATGCATAGTTGTAATGAACAGTGAACAGCATGAACAGGGTAATTATACAAAGCTATAGCTGACCTGCACAACATAGTTAGCGTATTGGTCTTTTGCCATGTAGTAGACGTCCTCTATAATCTTTTCAAGAAAAATCTCCTGTATTGATGGATCATCGAAGTACTCCTGAACTCTCTGAAAATGAAAAGACGGAAGAAAGTCCATCGGTTCGTTGACTCCATGCTAAATAAATATTGCAAATTAATTAACCAAAAAGTAAAGAATCAAATAACCTGGACAGCACGGCATCCATATGGATGAACTGATAACTTGACAACATGCCCATGGATGCCCTCCAGAAAGAACTGTATGAATTGCGGTGGCACATGCTCAATGCATTTCTGGACAACATGGTTTGCATTTTGGTCATGTATACATTTCATGATATCATTATTGAGCTCCTTGGCAATCTGAATCTTCTGGTCAAGGAGCTCAAGAAGATTCAATAATGATATCATGAAATGTATACATGACCAAGTTCACCAAGTTCTACAGCCTGCAAGAAAATTAATGAGTTGTGGGCATTAGCTTAATTATGTGTTTTACAAACACATGTAGAAGATAGAATGAAGGACGAACTAAACATAATGTCAGAGCTTTGTTCAAAATAAGAGCTGCAGAAAATTTGGAACACAACGCTTCATGTATATAACGAAAATTAGACCAAACAATGGCAAGTAGTTTTGTTTCTTTGACAAATATCACTACCTTTACTATTCGTTATTTGCAATATTTTTTTCCGCAACTAAACCTCCCTTCTCCACATATACTATTCATATCATGGTACTGTTTCTCTACCCAAAGTTGGTTGAACATTTTTTTACAGTTGATGGAGACTTAACTTCCCTAAACATTCTATCATCCCTATATTCCCATCTAGGCTATCCTACAAGCCCTAATACCCTAGCCACCGTCTCCATCAACCACTCTTACAATATCTCGGACTACCTCACTGACATCAAATCTACTCCAGGTACTGGTGAGACTCTTTACTGTTGCCACGTATTATGTAAGAGACACACTTGATGCCAACGCTGCCTACATTCTCCTGCGCAATGCCTCCACCACCTCCCTTCCACTATGTCTGCCATTTATCCATCTCAAGTTACCGCTAGATCTGGCAAGTCGACCATATTGACACCCAACAATAATCATCACCATCCACCACTTGACCACCCACACCCACCCTACTTTCTAGCTGGGTGACTGCGGGGAAGGCGAACTCTTACTTGCTAAAGTTACTCCCTAACTCATTGACGTCGATGGGGATGCATCAAGTAAAGGAGTTGACATAGCCATTCACAGTGTCAAATTCGACCGATCCCCTTCCACCCGACCGCCCCCCCCCCCAAAGAAAATAATATACTCTGATCTACATATTGTGTATATGAAGCAAATCAGATATGCAACAGGTTGAAGTGATATTAGATATGGGAAATGCACATTACCCTTTGGATTACTCTACATCCATACATTCGACAACTTATGCTTAAAACACTTCCAAGAAAGCATGTTGTAATTTCCTTCCTTTGAAATGGGGCTCCCTGCTCAATTATCTAGTAGAAAATGTAAAGCATATAAGTGCGTGAATTTTGTAGTGTTTACCTAAATCATCAAAATTAAAAGAATTGCAATTAAAACCTTTTGTAGAACATAATTTCCATAGACATCCATCACCAGTTCAATAGCATGAGGCATTATTTCTTCAAAAACCATGAATTTTTCTTCAGGTGTTGCAGTTTGAAGCTTTTGTTGTATGAAGCAACTCCCACACTGATCAATGCTGAAAAACAAAACAGAAAAGAATAGCAAAATTTGGCCATCTGGAAAAGTCTTGCATGCATGTGAACGTTTAGTGGGTCATCGTCTGTAGTCAAAGAGCACAAACCTGCATTGAAACACATGGCGTTGTATGTGAAAAAGCCGATAATTCCCTTTGCTTAAACCGCTGAACTTCCTTTGGAATAGCAAAGCATTTAGCTCCTTATTGTCCAGACTTTTGAGATCATCTCCATGAGGGAAATCGACATAAGATCTTCTAAAACCTAATGTGCCATTCTAATGAGCAAACCGTGGAATAGCATAGCCATGTGTTGAATAACTCTTTGGAAATGACATTTCCCTTTCCATATCAATACCGAAGCACCAATGCAACATAGTCATGACATGGGATGGAATAGGAGCAGTATGATAAAATGAAAGGAAGCATGCTTCATGATCCCTTGCTATTTCAATGAATTCCTTAGCTTTGTTCCTCGTGATGGGAGTCTCAGCATTGCCACAGAGCGCTTGTGCTTCGGATGCAATAACTTTCTTATGATGTCTCTCAAGATGTCTATATAGCTGCCTTTCAGGCTGTTGCTGAGCAGTCAACATGTTCGAATTTCTAGCTTCATCCAAGCCCATTTCTTGAACATAGTGAGAACTTTGTTCTACAAAATCAAACTATACTTGGCGGCTTTGTCTAGTGGCTTTAGATAGAGCATCTATAGCATAGGATTCCCTTGCATGTGTTTCTGTTCTTAGTGGCAAGGTGTAATTAGTATTGAATCCACTCTCATATTGGAGTAAAACCAATACCCTGATTGTTTGGATCATTACTGCCTAAACTATTATCTCTGGACATGGAAGAGAGATGACTTCCTGACAGAGGACTGAGTACTATCACAGAAGGGAGAGGTGGGCCTATTAGGTAGATTGCTCAGCTTGTTTTTCTACCCTGGTCAAACATCTCATTGCATCACTATTAAGTTGTAAGAATTTAGAGCATTCCCAATATAGAAAAGATGATATCCTTGGCAACTCAGTGTTCATGCCAAAATAGCGAGATGTAGCGTTTTCATGCAGACCAATTTGTCCATGAAGATTTTGATGTTTGAAATCTGCTTTTCCCATCATTGTCTCATCCTGCAAGTTGATCTTTGGCAATGCACTAGAAATGATATCACTACTAGTTCTGTGAGATAAGGATGGCCTGAACAGCTCCATCTGTGAATCACCACCAGATCCAATCCGTAGGTTGCGGTTGTTGCTCCCATGTAGGGACCTGTTTGATGGTTGTGTTGTGACCTGAGGAGCTAGCTGTCTCTGTATAATGTTGGCTGCAAACTACTGACCAAAAAGTGAGTTTGTTTATGCAACATCAGCATGCAGGGATTGTTGTGATGGTTACTTTGCAGCTTGAGGAGCATACTGAATTTGTATACTGTTAGTTGAAGTCTGGTGATCCAAAGGGCAGTAGATTTCTGAAGCATCAGCATGCACCATATCACTCATGGTGGGAGATTGGTTCCCTGCATCCCTGGTGAAAATAGCAATGCTGTGAAGCAAGGACATTCCGGGGTTGTGATCCGCAACATTGTCTATTCCCTGAAGACTAAGAAAATTGTCTGCCAAATAAAAGATTTCTTGATAACATGGTTCTTTAACATGGAGTGTCATTGATGTTGATACATCTTTGATGGTTGGTTGCGGTGAAGGTTGGGTGTGATGTATCCTTGAATGGTACCCAGGATGTTCTAGCAACTGGTTTACCTCATTTAGGCATTGTGAAGATGAACTGGAACTAGTACCATGTGAGATAGTAAACACAAGTTGGTAGGGCTTAGCAGAAAGAGCGTTTACCATGTTTTTCCCAACCTGCACTTTTTGTGGAACCTCTGTTATAGTTAAATCTTCATCATCATCCATATTCAGTCATAAGCCAATTTCAAACCTCTGGCAACCATCAATTTGCTTCTGAAGCTTCAGTTGGTTGTATTCGTTGTTTTCTTTAGCACTATTGGTTGACAAGTTCATCCCTGATAAAGTGCTAGAGATGCTATTTATATTGACTACTTCAAATGAAGATGGGGCAATGAATTTATCACGGGGATCACCAAGCCCAGTCAATTCATAAGGGTTCTTCCTTCCATATAAAGCTATATGTGATGGTTCTTTTGCAAACTCACAAGCAATTTGCATTTCTTGACCAGAATTTCGAATACGTTTGACTTCTCCTAATGAACTCACAATGTGATAGGAAGATGAATTGTAAGAACTACCACCTTGAGATAAAGGACACACACGGTTGTATGGATGAGCAGAAAGAGCATTCACCATACGTTGCTCAACCTAGTTTCCTGATTTGTCTAATGGACTCTCTTCACCTGATAAAACTCCAATGGCATCTTTGTTCAGTTCTGACCTAGATACGGTGTTTCCTTTAACACTTATTTGTTTGTGAAGCTTCAGATGGTTGGATCCAATGGCATCTGAGAAGTTATCAATATAGACTCTTTCAAATGAGGATGGCCTGACCAGTGTATATTGTGAACCCTGTAGTCCAAGCATTTGACCAAAAATACACCTTCCATAAACATGTCTGTATGATGGCTCTTTTAGAGTCCCACAAGCAACTTGGATCTTTGGTTTAGACTGGATATCCCAAGAAAAGTGCATGTTTGTAACCTCAATAGGCACCTTTTCATCTAGAGTGGATGTGTGTTCATCTGAGACATCCTAGTAGGAAAGGAGAAATATTTTAATAGAAATGGTATGCTGTAATTCTTTGCATAGACTACATGCAAAATAATTATGTTAAATAATCCCAGAATTCATATGGTTATTTCAATATATTGCACATTGTTGTACTCTTGATTGCGGTAGAGATGCTGGAGTAGTTGCCATGTCATGGAACAATGCATTGTATAAATATCATTTGATCAGATAGTAGATGAAAACACTAGAAATAAAACTCCTCACAAAAGGAAGCACTCCAATCGTTTTCTGTAGTTGAACACTACCACATTGTATAATTCAAGTCAGACAAACATATCAAGAAAGATAAACAATACTATAACCACAATTTTCCTCTCTTGATAGAGGTAAGGAAATCTGGCACAACAAGAATAAGTAATAAATGTTTTGACTAGTCACAAGGTAATGTTATTGGCGTATCTTCATAAAGTTATCTAGAAGGAATACAAATAACACAAATATAATTGAGTACTAATACTGCCAATGAAAACAATGGTTGATCATAGTGTAATAAACTCATAAGAAAAGAAATCAAATAAGGGGAAGTAGTTGTTGTAATAATGGAAACAACAATAAATTAGCAACAAATCCTAGTACCATAACAGAAAATCAAGTATCTATGTTCTCTGGTAAAGCTATATTTTCTCATATATCAGAGTTGATTCATTTGCTAGTTACTAATTTCTTGTCTCAAACAATTTACAAGGGATTGAGTAATCATCAGTCACCTAATATGTTGTTAAATCATAGACATCAAGGATTGCTTTAAGATTCATGCAACAAATATAAAACCTAGCCCTTTCTCTCTCCTCCTGATCTCCACAACAAACCACCCCCGCCATAACTACTCCTTTCCCCAATAAGACCCCACCATGCTGGCACCATGAAGGAACCATGAAGATCCACCAGCCATGCCCTCCCCACCACCTCCTCCCTCCATCTCTCCCGCTGCTTCTACTGCTGTTGTTTCACTATCATCCTCAACTTTGGTAGGAATCCCTACCTTGCCACCTCCTACCTCACCTTCAGTGACTCCTGTTGCTGAATTAGCCACCGCCACCCCCTCCTTCAAACCGCGAAAATAAGCCTCCCAACCACAAGCCCACCGCCCTCTTTCTCTCCCGCGGTGGGGCGGCGTCCACAACGTGGTCACCACCCCACCGCGAGGCTTTCACTCTAGAAAGAGATGTGCTTCCTCTTGAATAAAATACTTTGGAGGTTTGTACTCAGTGCTACTTGATAAGAAAACGAGGGCAAAAAAGTTATTTTGCATATCAAAAGAGGTGGACATAGACATGTGGTATAGTCGTGAACAATCATGGCATTTTCCTTTTGGGAAGCTTTTTGTGTCTAGCTTCCACTCCAGCTGTATCCTATTTCTAAAGTGAAATGTAAATTAATGACCTGGTGTAAACTTATCTTTAACAAGGCAATTTATCCTTTATTATCTTCAGCAAGGGCAATTTATCCTTTTTAGCAGTGTGCAGCATACTATCAATACAAACAAGAGTAAACCACTATAGACATAGTAAACCACAGTAGACATGTTTTAGCAGGTGTTACTCGTTGATATACAAAATTAGGTAAAAACCTTCGGAAACACAATGCATGATGAAATATACTAAGTTCTTATTTATGATGTGAAATATTTAGTTAGTCATACACAAATAAATGATGAAATATACTAAGAAAAGTTCTTATTTATGAAGTGAAATATTAGTTAGTCATACTAAATATCACAACATGTTGGAAAGATAAATTGGTCAGTGCCTTACCTGCACCAGACCACACAAAACAATTCCATCTATGCACCCGTAAAGCAGGTACTTGATCCTGTGCAATTAAATCAAATAAAAGGTGCATAAATAAGGGAACTGGGACTGAAAAGGAACAGGCCATGAGGCATCCTGCCGTGGCAGCCGGAGGATACAATTGGGAGTGGTCCACCCCATCCTCCTTTCCGGCAGCGTCCGTCGATAGTGGCACGAGACCGGTGGCCTATAGCACGTGGCCATTGCCGTCCTCACGCGCTTAGCAGACGAGTCCAACTTCTATCCCCTTTTGGCTCATGGAGTTTTTTCTGGGCCCATTTTGTACCAAACTGTAACCAAAAGCGAGGCCCAAAGGCTAATAGTAGCATTTTAATTGTTGGGTGGAATTTTCATTTAGACTCTTCTACTTTAACGATTTATTGGGCTCTTGTGCCACTGCTCAAGATCCAATATTTATTGGAACTGGGTAATCGTAGTTTTGGAATATATTTGGAAATTCTTAGATCTTGAATAAATTAATTTGTTCCTGCTTTAGAGAAAATATAAAATTATAAAGCACTATAATTTAACTTAAAATCCAGTGTGCCAAATATGGCCTAAATGGTCCACAAATTGCACCACTTATTGCCCCTTTAAAAAGTGGTCCATGCATCCAATATATTCCTATTCAAGTGAATTTCACTTTGGGCCATTTTTATTACCGTAGTTTCACTTTGGACCATCCCTAGTCCAATCTTTTTACTTTGGACTAGCTAACTTTACGTTTGTTACACTTTGAACCAACTAAACTCTCTTCACTAGTCAAGTCTATGTTCCACCAAAGGTATGGCCTGTTCATAAGTGGAGGATCTTGCCAGCATGTCATAGCCGATGCCCTTGAGGTTGTCGATGTGATTAAGAAGTGGTTTTGGGTGATGCAGAGTGAAAACAAATGTAAATTTAGCTAGTCCAAAATAAAAATATTGGACTAGGGGTAGTTCAAAGTGAAACTACGACAACAAAGAGTGACCCAAAGTGTAATTCACTCTTTCTATTATTATAAAAGTTATATTTAAAACACACCCAATGTTAGTAATTATTTTTACTGAGAGTGTAATCATCACAAATCCTCCTATTAAGCCTATTAGTAAAATTTTTACTATCACGTATTTAAAAACATATAACACATGGTAAAAAAATTACTATGTAAGGGACGTGTTTTAGTTATTACGCATCCAGGATACGTTTTAACGCATCCTTTAAAAAAATAAAAATATTTTTAATGTAAATTAATATTTTATCTTATCTTACTATAAAGTTACAACCCACTAAATCCTAAAGCTCAACATGCAAAGATGTCACATTATCATCCACTAACAATTATTACATTTAAACATCATGCAAGCATGCTATAATCTATATAATTTTATTTAAACCTTTAAAATGCAAGCATGTTAAATTATCATGTCACATAATTCACATAATATTTCAATATGTGTCTTCATCATTTTTTTATAATATCCTATATACCTATATAGTCTGTCATCACTTAGTTAATGTTAATTATTTCTCTCTTCTCTCGTTAAGTTATATCACATCAATTGTTTTTAGTTCTTAGATGATTAATCTATGCTCTAAATTATCTCCCTTATTTTTTCTCTCTCATTAAGTTATATCACCTTAATTGTTTTTAGCCCTTAGATGATTAATTTATGCTCCAAATGATCTTCTTTCTTTTTTCTCTCATAAAGCCACATCACCTCACTTTTATATTTGAATCATCATTCTGTTTACTATTTAAGATTAAATTATCTAAAACCACATCAACTTACGTAAGCTTACGATGTCTAGCTATCTTACATATTATTTTTTATTTATTATTATCATACTAAACTCTCACAGTAATATGTGAGGTTTCACCTAGTTTCGTGTACAGAGGATAGAGCTAAACATGAAAATAAATGAATTCCGCCAAGCAAATTAAAGTAAAATATGAAGTATATGCCATACATAACGTACATGTGACAACGGTCAAATATGCAACGGTCAAAACAGGATAAAATTGGCACATATTAATTCATTTCAGTAGTACATTACGTAGCTATAGCTGGCTACCTGACTACATGTTTAATCGCATAGGTGCATCCAAACAGTCACTAGTACAGATCCTCTCATCTCTGACGGGCCCTCACATGCTTGGACTATTGGGCCGTCAGAACAAAGTTATTTCAATCGGACCTAAATTTGCTCCGTTGTAGATGTACTCGTGCAGTTATACTCTAGGCCCATATACATATAGCCCGTCACCGATGACACTCATCTGTGACGGGGTATATGTTTAGGCCCGATTGAGATGACCTAGCATATCTCAATCGGGCCCATCGACAGAGCCCGTCGGAGATAAGGGTCATCGGTGACGGGCTCTGTAGACGGGCCCGATTGAGATGACTTTAAAGCCTGTCACGGATGATTGTCATATCTAACGGGCATAGATTATATAGCCCATCATGAATGACTGTCATCTCTAACGGGCCTAGATTATAGCCCGTCACGGATGACTCTCACCTCATCTCTAACGGGCCTAGATTAAAGCCCGTCACGGATGACTCTCATCTCTAACGTGCCTAGATTATAACCGGTCATGGATGACTTTTTTAAATATGACAATTTTAAACAATATTTTTAAATACTAAATGATTTCAAATTAAAAAATTATCAACAACAAAGTTGTATAACTCATCAAGATCTATAACTTTTACTTTGGTCTTTTTGCTATATAACATTTTTTTGAACAATTTGAATTTGAATTTAAAAATATGATAACTTCAAATAATATTTTCAAATACTAATTGATTTCAACTGAAAAAATCATCAACAACAAAGTTGTATAACTCATCAAGATCTATAACTTTTATGTTTGTCATTTTTTCATCCGACAAAGTGTTAGTAACATTGTTCACAAAATTTACATATCTGTGTTATAGTTTACAAAACCAGATGAGAGATATGTGAATTTTATGAACAATGTTACTATCACTTTGCCGGATGAAGAAATGACCAAAATAAAAGTTATAGATCTTGATGAGTTATACATCTTTGTTGTTGATGACTTTTTCAGTTGAAATCATTTATTATTTCAAAATATTGTTTGAAGTTGTCATATTTTCAAATTCAAATTCAAACTGTTCAAAAAAATATTGTATAGAAAAAATGAACAAAATAAAAGTTATAGATATTGATGAGTTATACAACTTTGTTGTTGATGACTTTTTCAGTTGAAATCATTTAGTATTTGAAAATATTATTTGAAGTTGTCATATTTTTAAATTCAAATTCAAATTGTTCAAAAAAATGTTATATAGCAAAAAGACCAAAGTAAAAGTTATAGATCTTGATGAGTTATATAACTTTGTTGTTGATAATTTTTTAATTTGAAATCATTTACTACCCAAAAAAATATTTGAATTTCTTATATTTTAAAATTCAAAATTTATATTGTTAAATATGTGATCAAAAGGGATGTTATATGAATGTGGTTGTGTTAAATATATTGATAGTTGTGTATGTGAATGAATGTATATGAATTGGGGATGCTAGGGTGTGACATCGTGGTCCACGGGTTAATAGGATTAATAGAATACTTACACCAACAAACTACAATTTCTTTCATGGAAGCCAATCTCCAAATAACTATGAGGTTAATTGTGCTGGCCCTTGTGCAATCTCAGGATGGGTGACTTATCGGAAAGACACATGAATGAGGGCGAAGGCTAGAGACTAACCCAAAAAATGAAATTTTTTTTTTATTATACTCATCTCTAACGGGCTTTAATTTAGACCCGTCAGAGATGAGAGTCATCCGTGACGGGCTTAAAATATGGCCCGATTGAGATGGCTTTAAAGCCCGTCACGGATGACTGTCATCTCTAATGGGCCTAGATTAAAGCCCGTCAGAGATGAGAGTCATCCGTGACGGGCATATGCCCGATTGAGATATTTTCTCACATCACTGACCTTTGGTCAGTGACGGGGGCCCTGCCCGATAGAGATGATGCTTTAAGCCCGTTAGAGATAACCGAACCTATTCTAGTGAGTGATTAAAACAGAAGCACAATAAATCTAACAGCTCATCCAGCTAGCCAGCAAAAATTAAGCACTAAGCATGTACGTACATGATCATGAATGCATCCATCGATAGAACTCACTTGCTGCACCAAAAGGTCACCGGAGTATCCACGGTGGCGGCCGCCGCCGCCGCCGATTCAAAAGCGAGATCATCCCATATCGCCTTGACGCTACTACTATTGACTACTTCAAATGAAGATGGGGCAATGAATTTATCATGGGGATCACCGAGCCCAGTCAATTCATAAGGGTTCTTGTTTCCATATAAAGCTATATGTGATTGTTCTTTTACAAACTCACAAGCAATTTGCATTGAATGTAGCGGGTCGAGCGCAAATTTTTCATCGACGGTACTTAAATGAGGAGCAGGAGGAGGGAAATGAGAAGGAGAAGAGGAGGGACAATAGAACGTTGGTTCGAAGAATGCACGCGGACAACGAGGTCTCACGAGAAAAGTGGAGGGGAGACATTATAACTGAAGTAAAAGAAGATGGCGAACCAATTGCCCCTGAAGCTGCTACAACAAAGTTTGTGTTATAGTGTGGTTGCATCATGAGGGAGCACATGCCGATCAGCATACAAAATTGGCAGAGAACAAGTTTGGATAGTGAAGAAACTTATCTTCCACAGTCAGAGAAAGATATGTTGTGGAAAACTCTACTCGAGACCTTCACTCTCCAGATCCCTCAGGCAGAACATTCCAAAGTAAAGGAGTGGGCTCTCAAGAAGATGGCCACATAATTTCAAACCTTCAAGAAAAATTTGTACAACAAATATGTCCTGAAGGGTCTAACATCGGACATTAACAAATAACCCAAGTTGGAATGCATTTTTGGAGTAGAGGTCATCAGAGGATGAGGTATCAAGGATAGGAAAGAGCAAAGCCAATCCTGCCTAAAAAAGTACTTTCATCGGCTAGGGTCAGGCGGTTATAAGAAGGCAATTCCCAAATAGCAGAAGATGGAAGACACTTTAGCCTCAAGATGTATCGTTCCGACCACAGCTAATTAGCCTGAACGATCAAAACAATGATACTATGCTCATTGGGGCACACTAAATGAGGTTGATGGCTCCCTACTCTTTAGCGATCACATACGACAGATAGCTCATAGTCTCGTGGATGCCCTAGAGGCCTCTTTTCAGGGGAGATTTCAGCGGGACAGAGAGAAGGATGAACTAATGATGGCACTGCAAAATCCCGAGCACCTAGAGCGAACGCACGGAAAATGCGGGGTACCATGGAAGTATGGGTTTTGCGAGGACATCAAGACATACAGGAATCGCATGAGAAGCAAGTCTGAGCAGGAAGCTAGGATTCGGAATCTAGAAATGAGGGTCCTAGAGTACAATCAAAGATTGTCCGATGAGGTGGCAAGACAGGTCGAGCTACGATTAAGCCAGAACCAGCAGTCTGATCGTCATATCTTGGTTAGCCCCCCAGGCAATCGAAGTAGCTGCGCTTCTATAGGAAAAATAGTATATCAGACCAACGAAGCTACAACAGTGCCACCTGTTGACGAAGCACAATACGTTGTGGATGAAATCACGCAACGAACACCGTGTGAGCAATATATTCCCTTCAAGAACCTATCAATCAAGGTATGCTCGTAGTTTGCACATCCTATTTTGTAGCCTGTGAAAAACATGCATATGTTATTAATTAATCTCGTTCCTCGTAAAGGTGGAGTATGGCTTGGCCATACAAGTGGAGCAAGACCAGAGGTACCATTGTATGTCGATTTCACCTTGATACTCAAAGGTCGAGGTGGAGCAGTTCTGCCAAGTCTTTGAGGATCTCGAGCTGGACATCCTCAGAGGATATGGGGAGATGAAACTAGGAGAGACATTCCACTGCATCATACTATGGAGCAAGCGCTACATAGTGCTTCCTGAGCGAGTGGTAGCGTCGGTTCATACATCTCCACTGCCGCAAGCTGATCCTCGACCTCCACTGTCTCCTCCATCTCCTCCACGACCTCATTCTGCACCGTCTCCTCCATCTCCACTGTCGCAACCAGCTACATCTAGTCAAGAACGGTCCTGCTCATCTCCTCCTGCGCCGTCGAAGTATACACAAATGAAGAAGCCAACATTTGATGAGCCAATGAAATCCGCATCAAAGAAAAGACCGTATGATATGACCGACATAGAAGTGTCTAAGCAGGTGAAGGATCACTTCAAGCGGCGGAATCCAAAGAAGAAGGTTCCAATAGACCCAACAACAAAGGATTTATTTCAGAAAATGAGTGAACCGATAAGAGCCCGCATAGTATTGGATTACAACCGCTCAATATGCAAGTCTTATCAGAAACCTAAAAGAAAGTCAAAAATTGTCCCCAGCTCAACATGCAAGCAAAACAAGCGGTTGATCCGATACCATCTGAACATGAGTGTAATGTACAATAATTTATGGCAGATACAAATCTTACCAAAGAACAACTGCTGGGGATAGCCCCTACCAAGAAGGCATCGGTAGTTGATATTCGTCACAAATTTAGCCTCGGCATACTACTTGTCAAGAACCTATCTACACAGATATACCGATTTCATCAACGGTACATGGAACAATCAGCCAATGGTTGGATCATGTTCGCTGCAAGGGTTAAAGACGAAGATTACTTTCGTGGGGTGCGATATATGGATAAACTTCAGCGATGTCTATGACGTATACAATCAGGATGCCCTTGACATCTCTTTTGTCAGTTGCTGGCTACTGTAAGTGTCGTTTAATTTTATTTCGTTCCTTAACCTGTTGTATGTAGCATCGAAGATTTACCGTGTGCGAATACCTCACGTCCTTTTTTTGCCCTGTAGAATGGAGATTCAAAATTGCTGTAGGCAGGGATATTTCAGGGTTGGTTTCATGGACCCCATAATAATTAACGAGAAGACTGTACAGGACTTTCCAAAGGAAACAGAGTATAGCATTTACAAATTCCTGGTGCAACAACATTATAAGACCTTCATACTCTTGCCTTACAACACAAAATGAGTTTTTACCGTCTTTTGTACTAATTTCCTTCTTGTATTCATACAATGATATGTATATTATGTCACGCAATTTGCAATTTCCACTGGATCCTCCTTGTCATAGACACTTCTAAAAGCATGATTCATGTCCTGGACTCTATGCGAAAACTAAAGGAAACTTTCAACTCAATCATTGAAATGTTTAATAGGTAATATCATCCATTCCACTGTCATTATGGTTGCTTCTATCGCTACTATGTGCATCAAGCATCGTTAATAATAGTTTGCAACTGCAGGGCATGGGCACGGTTTCATACAAACATCCACGGGAAATTCAAGGAAGAACTGGCAGTGATGATGAACTTTCCAGGATATACATAGTCCAAAATTATATATGTCATTTATTCTACAATAGAAATATTTCATAAGTTCGTTTCTCCTTTAATGTTTACGATAGGAACAGGGGATCAACTTGTGCAGCTACTATGTTTGTGAATTTATTGATTGCAAAACACATGGCATTAACACTGATAAGGATATCGAAGTATGTAAACATCATTCATACATTATTTACACTCTTCTCATTGATTTAATATAGTCATATCTCCTTTTTGAAAATGACAGATCTTATAGATGAAGCAATGATTTGACCATGACTATTATTGACACAACCGCTGTTCACAACATAGGACAATTGGAAAACATGCGAGATTGATTCGCAGAAGTTCTGGAATCCAATTTGACCATCTGCTACAGTGCTAACTTCAAATGGCCGCCAAATATGCATACAAGCTCCATTTTGGGCTCATGAGTAATTGATGGAAAGTTCTTGGAGTCCTCTTTCCAATGGATCTAGTCTCACCTCCAAATCCCATCTCAGTCATCCGCAATTGAAGAAACAAGGTGTCGCATCACCTATAATGGGCCTATGGGCTTGTAACTTCATCTGGGACCCCGGCACAAGTGGGGCCCATGTGGGGTGTGCACTAATATGGTGGATCACGACCCTAGGGACCCCTCGGTCGTCCTCCCAACCCCTTAAATAGCTAGGTACCCCTTCAGGGTTTCTCGGGTTTTGTTTAGATTAAAGTTTAGCTTCGCTACTTTGCCCTGTAAACCCGTGATCGGTTAGATTGCCAGTTTGCTCGTTACGGAATTCCATCTTATCATTTGTATTCCATTCCTATTTGCAATTCAGATTGCTTTTATCGATCACTAATGCGCAACACAACAATGTCTCATACGGTTGTAGTCGGGTCGTCAACGTTTCTCCTAAATCATAGTTATAATCAACTCACCGAAAGATCGGGCCAATCAAAGTCGTGAGCTTATCAAGCGAAGTTCAGTGTTATCAAGTGGTATCAGAGCTTTTGTTGCTCGGTGAGTTTTTATCTACCTATAACCAGAAAATAGCCATACAAAAAAGAATACATCCATTACCTAGTCATCTTTACGCCCCTGCATTCCTCTTTTCAGTTTTGGTTTTGTTGAGTTTAGTGTTGCATCGTCGCCTCGTGTTGCTGGTCTTAGCATCTAGTCAATTTAAAGTTTTGATTACTTGTCACGTCTAGTACCACCGTTGTCGCCGCCATCGTCGTCGTGTCTTCGTTGTCGTTGGGACCTTCAAAAACGGAATCGTCTCGCCGCCAGGGTTCGATTTTTCTAGTTTTTAGAAGTTTTTATCAGTTGGTTTTGAAGTTATCAAGGGGTATCAGAGCTTTCGTTGCTCGGTGAGTTTTTATCTACTTATAACCAGATCCCTGAGCGTATCAAGTGGAGTTCAGGGTTTATCAAGTGGTATCAGAGCTTTCGTTGCTCGATGAGTTTTTATCTACCTATAACCAGAAAATAGCCATACAAAAAGATTACATCCATTACCTAGCCATCTTTGTGCCGCTGCATTGTTCTTTTCAATTTTTGCTTTGTTGAGTTGCATCTAGGGTTTGCCTAGACCTGCTCGTGCTTTCTGTGTTTGTGTTGTGTAGAGAGGGGAGAAGAAGAATTACCAGATCTATTTTTGGAAGTTATCAAGTCGCTAGGGTTTCTATCGCGTGGTTTGTGTCCTGTCCGGTCATGGTTTGGTTATGTTCGTGCTTCTGTTTTGCACGTGAGGAAGAAGGAAGAGTGGAGAGTTTGTAGATTAGATCAGTTTGGTTGGTTTGTTTCCATCTAAAGCCGAGCTTCCCACTTTGGCCGAGTCCGACTCCCTCCCTCTTCTCTCGGTTCAATTTGAGTCCGACTCCCTCCCACTCCTCTCGGTCTCAATCTATACCATGACATCCTATACACCTTGGTGAAAACTTTTCGAGTGTCAGATTGGAGATCTATTTGCAAAAACGAAACCTGTGAGACAAGAGCATTTCATTTTTGTATAATTTTAATTTTAGGGTTTGCACTTTTACATTTGAGTCCTTGTAATTTTTGTATTTACATTTGAGTCCATATAATTTTACATTGAGGTCCTTAAGCTGGTTTTAGTTGAAAAAAGAAAAAAAAAGAGAAAAGGCAGGAAGGTGCTTAAACAAAAGAAAACAAAAACCGCACAAAAACTAAGAGAAAAAAAGAAAAAAAAAGAAAAAAGAAAGGAGAAAATCAGTTGTTATCTTTGAGATTGCTTTTATATATCAAAGTTGTGCTTGAGTTGTTTCTAGTGTTATCTTGTGGTATCGTTTGTGTCTACGCTCGCGTCTCTAGTACGTTTTAGCCTAGGACCACCATGATACTAACTTTGAACGATTATTCAACTTTATATTCTCTGATTTGAGTATTTGCTATTCCTTTGCTTACCCAGAGCTTCACAGATTTGATTGCAGTCGTACAGCAAATGTTTGCCAAGGCATCGATACATCCAACTTTCATTGGGGTGTTTGGTTCAGTCGGTGTATGTCACCATTCGCTTGCATTGGTAAGAACGTGTAAGAGCTTGGTTAAAAGTTTGAGCATGTGTGAAATTTGAGCTTTCACTACATAGTAGTTGATAGGAGCGTGCATATTCTTGTGTATGTTTCTTGTTTCTTACTAAGCATGGCAGGGTCATGCAAGGGATACAAGATGGTCATGCTCAACATCGACTTCTTCACCTTCGACGAAATATGACGACTTCTCCACGTGATGCATATGAGGTATCTTACTATAATCTTACACGAGTTGAATCTAAGTTACCATTCTATGATGGTAAGTACAATTCTGTTGCTTATATTGATTGAGAGCTAGAAGTAAACAACGAATTTGATAAATATGATTTTTCTGATGCTCAAATGATTAAGGCTGCTAGTAATAAGTATACCTCTTCTGCTTTTTTTTATGGAGTCATGTAAGTAAGAAACTTGAAACATGGGATAAATGCAAAACCATAATGAGAAAGCATTTTGTGAGTTCTTATTACAAATATATTCTTCTTGAGAAATTAGAACATCTGAAAACAAGGTGATAGAACTGTTAGGGAGTACATCCATGAATTTAAAGTTTGTATCATCTATAGTGGTCTAAAAGAATGCAATGAAAACACAATACGTATATTTTTCAAGGAGCTTAATTATGAAGATCAGGTTATGCTTGCTAATGTGCATATAATCATATTGGACACTTATTCATGCTTGCTTATAGCATTGAGAGTCAAATTTTACAAGATTTCATATCAAATGAGAGAAAGTATGAACAATGTAATTTATCTCCTATTTCTGAGTCTCCTATATCGTTGTGCAATAACGATGTGCAAGCATCGTAGGAGCAATCTTTTGTGTCTCCTGTTACTAATGTTTTGCAGGGAGTCAGAACATTCAATAAAAATAGGAGAATGATGTTCTTGAGAAGAAAGAGAAGAAGCCTGAAGCACCTATGATGTCTGAAGAAAGTTTGCAAGGTAAATTAAATGGTGCTGAGATAAATAAAGGTGAGTATTATTAAGCTGAGCTACACATGTCCACTTTTCATGCTATAGTAGAGCAACCATTAGTGCAACCAATTGCTAAGATGTCTTTGCCACAAGTTGATTTACTTGTTGTTCCTTGTGATAAAGAAGAGTTGTGTGATAATGCTTCACTTATATCCATGCCGCAACTAATGAATGAACATGTTATATCTGTTGTTAGTTCTTTCTGCTATGATTTTAGGCATGTTGTTCGAATTGTTAATGAAGTTCAGGAACGTGAATTGCTATCACTTGTAATTGTTTTGGGTTATGTTCAGTTTGATGACTTTTGTGAGTATAATAGTTTGAAGGAGAAATTATTTGTTATGTTTAATATGCCATGTCCAACTAATGCCAATTTTCATATCTTTGGTGAATATAATGATAGAGGAATATATTTCGTGCATAGAGTTTACATATGTTCAGATTTAGAATCTCCTGTAGCGGTGGATAAAATTTGTAAACTAGAGAGACATGTTATTGTTAATCATGCTACTTCGAGTTTATCTGGTTTTGATTGGAAGAAACAAGTTATTTTAAATGTACTACACGAAGAACATAATATGAAAAAACCGAGGATGGTTTTCCGTAAAGAAAAGGAGGATGATGTAACCATGGCTGTTATTGATACAACCGTTGCTCACATCATAGGATAATTGGAAGACATCTAGATTGAGTCGCAAAAGTTCTGGAATCTAATTCGGCCATCTGCTACAGTGTTGATTTCAAATGGCCGCCGAATATGCATACGAGCTCCGTTTTGGGCCCATGAGTACTTGATAGAAAGTTCTTGGAGTTCTTTTTCCTATGAATCCAGTCTCACCATCAAATTCCATCTTAGTCATCTGCAATTGAAGAAACAAGGTGATGCATCACCTATAATGGGTTTATGGGCTTGTAACTTCATCTGGGACCCCAGCCCAAGTGGAGCCCATGTGGGGTGCACCCTAATCTAGTGGAGCACGATCCTAGGGACCTCTTAGTCATCCTCCCAACCCCTTAAATAGCTAGGTACCCTTTCAGGGTTTCTCTGGTTTTGTTTAGATTAAAGTTTAGCTTCGCTACTTTGCCATATAATCCCATGATCGGTTAGATCGCTGGTTTGCTCATTACGAATCCCAACTTATCATTTGTATTCAATTCCTATTTGCAATTCAGATTGCCTTTATCTTGTTCTTGATTGTTTCTTCGATTTGCTTGTACGAATAAGTTTGATCTGCATCGGCAAGATCAACAACCCACAGAGAGGTGTATCGATCGCTAAGACGCAACACAACGTCTTGTACGGTTGTAGTCGGGTCGTCAATGTTTCTCCCAAATCATAGTTATAATCAACTCACTGAAAGATCAGGTCAATCAAAGTTGTGAGCTTATCAAGTGGAGTTCAGTGTTATCAAGCAAGAACTTCTCCCGATGAATTACATAAGGACTATTCAAGAACAACTAATGGGATTTATTATGGACAAGGTTCTTAATCTGTCAGGAGAATTCCACGACAATGGACACCCTGTTTCTCGACCCGAAGCATTCTCTTAGCTTCATATATTTGTAATATATGATAGAACATTAGAAATTAACGACGATTGTACATATATCAAAAACATGTATTTAAATTCATTGTACATAAGTAACATCAGCAATTATATAGATGCGATGCTATATAAAAAAAATATAAACATGTGTATGTATTTATTTATATATATAAACATACATATATACATGTATGTATTTATATACATACATGTGTGTATATATATACACACACATACCAACATATACATATATATAAACAGCAAACAAGCACTGAAAAAATAAACAACAAAATACTCTTTAGTACCGGTTCGTGCGCCTGAGCCACGTGGCATGCTATCTTTAGTACTGGTTGGTAAGATAGTTTTTAGTACCGGTCGATTGGCCACAGATTGTGCGTACCGGTTGCACAACCGATACTAAAAGAGGTTGCCAACCGATACTAATGTACTATTCTTCAGCAGTATTAATCTCTTTAACATTAATCGTGAGTCCTTGAAATTACTAGAATTAATTTCGCCTAACTCATTTAGTTCTAACAACTTCCACAAGCTCACCAGCAGCTCCCTCCCGCCCGTTTGTAAAGATGAACTCACAAGATTTTTACCCGCATTTTGGTTACAATACATGTGTTGATTGTCTAATGATTGGTCTCGTGTTCCGTTATTCCTCTCCTTCCGGTTTGTTTGGTTCTTGGGTGAAAGGAACACCATGTGTAATTGGTTGGCGTGCCTACCTGCACTCGGTGACAAACTGTGCATGTTGATTGATTGCTTGCAAATAATCTATCATCATCTTGTCTGTGCTGAATCTTGGGGAGGCGACGCACATGGCCAGGCCTCGCCGGAGTTGGTTGTTCGCCTTCTCAGTGATCTGAAATCTGGCGATGGCAACCGAGCATGTGGGATTTGGCTTTCTTGAGCTTGCTGACAACAGCCGCCGCCACTACCCTTCTCTCCGTCGGTCACCGCACCACCGCCTAGCATGGAGAGAGATGAGGAAGAGAGGAGAGAGGGTATAGAACCGAGATCGGTAAAACCGGCAATTATCTTGGATATTTAACAAACCGATGCTAAAGATGCTTTAATACCGGTTCTAAAAGTCCAAGTCCCTCGAAACATCTTTAGTCCCGGTTGGTAACACCAACCGAGACTAAAGATCGAGAATCTTTAGTACGGGTTGGTGTTACCAACCAGGATTAAAGATGCCTCCAGGGTTAGTTCAAAAAAAAAGCATCTCTATCCAAGTCAGATGTGTGTGGTAGGTGGGATGGTAATGCGTGTGAGGGTTGAGGTGAGAGATCTTGAGTTTGAATCCCATATCGCACATATTTTTTTTATCTTTAGTACCGGTTATTTCAACTGGTACTAAAGATTGGTTTGATAATCCCGGTTCCATAATCGGTACTAAAGGGGGTTACGAACCGGTGTTAAAAATCCTAGTTCTATAACCGGTACTAAACCGATGTTAAAAATCGGTTGTTGAGTAATAACCGTACTGAAGATTGATTTGATAATCTCAGTTCTATAACCGGTACTAAAGGGGGTTACAAACCGGTGTTAAAAATCGGTTGTTGAGTAATAACCGTACTGAAGATTGATTTGATAATCCCGGTTCTATAACCGGTACTAAAGGGGGTTACAAACCGGTGTTAAAAATCGGTTGTCCAGAAATAACGGTACTGAAGATTGATTTGATAATCCTGGTTCTATAACCAGTACTAAAGGGGGTTACAAACCGGTGTTAAAAATCGGTTGTCCAGTGATAACCGGTACTAAAGATCAATTTAATAATCCAGGTTCTATAACTGGTACTAAAGGGGATTGCGAACCGATATTAAAAATCGGTTGTTCAGTAACAACTGGTACGAATGAACGATTTGATAATCCCGGTTCTATAACCGGTACTAAAGGGATTGCGAACCGATGTTAAAAATCGGTTGTTCAGTAACAACTGGTACGAAAGAACGATTTGATAATCCCGGTTCTATAACCGGTACTAAAGAGGTTACAAACCGATGTTAAAAATCGGTTGTCCAGTAATAACCGGTACCAAAATCGATTTGATAATCCCGTTTTTTAACTGTACTAAAGGGGATTACGAACCGATGTTAAAAATCGAGTTGGGGACGTGCGGCGAGCCCCTCGTCTTCCTAACTCTTTTGCTGATCTAGCCGACGCAGGCTGCGGTGGCCGGAGAGTCGTGGAGGGGGCCGACGTCTGGAGGCTGTGGCGGATGCTCGTGCCGACGGGAAGCCTGGATGGTCGTATACCGCACCAGCGAGGTGGACTTGGCTGGCCACACCAAGGCATCCTCGCCAGTCAGCGCCGACGACCTGCGCCTCTCCGCCTCGGTAGCCATGGCAGACGTTGCTGCCAAGAGCAGCGAGGGGACATGTTCACTGGATATAATCACGAGGTGGTGGGCTCGACTGCAGAAATACCAATAACGACAGAAACAGGGCATGGCAAGAAAGATCCAAATTTCTCATCTCGATGGATCATGGATCCATTGTTGTTACAGATGGGGTCAATGCCTCAATCCTTCACTAGATATTTTTTGCTTCAATTGTTGTTAGTGGTGATAGTTACCTCGATGAGGCCGTGGCAGGAGGATATGAGAGCTCAGGGAGGCCGCAGCGGCGCGGGATGACGCGGGAGGGGGCGGAGGAGGCGGCGACGCTCCGGCTCGATCTACTTGCTCGCCTTCCCACGCCCTCACCTGCGCCTCCCTCGTGCAGTCACGCTCCTCCTATCCCTGCTCACCCACCAAAATCCCGCCGCCTCCGCGTCGTCTTGTCCGGGATGCCGTCCAAGCTCCTCGCGTGCTTCCCTTTACCTGAGACCGTCGTGCGGTTCCTTGGCGCTGCCCTCGCCGCTAGCACCCCTGTGCTGGATGTCTTCGCGTTCAATTCCATCCTCGCAGTGCTCACTTGTGCCCGAGATGTCCCTGCTCGTCCCTTCCTGCCGACGGGCGGGTGAGCTTGAGCTCGACGCCTTGATGGGGTTCGTCGGTCGCCGCCGCTGCCGTTGGGTGCTCAATCTTCCTCACCACTACTGAAGGGGGAAGAGGGAGGGAGAGAAAGATAGGGTAGAGAGAGTGAGGAGGAAGAAGGGAGGGAGAGGATGAGGATGACATGTAGACTCGGCATAATATTCTTAACTTCTTTGCCGAGTCAGCATCCATGGTTAACATGCCATTACAGCTAATACCACTCTTAATACTATCTTAGTTTTGCAATTGAGAGATATAAATCAGATTCGATCCATATATATTTGAGGGAGTCAAATTGAAACTTTTCCAAAGAAAAAAACAACAAGAAGAACAGCTGACTGATATCCTCATGGGAATAGGTTCAATTGACGTCCCTCATCTTTAAGTCAAGTTTAATTGATATCTCTAAACTGCAAAACCAAAAATCAAAACTGGCTTAAATTAGATCCTATGGCAGTATGAATGGGAGGTTTCGATGACATGGCATCTTAGTCAGCAAGAACAAAAGTAAAAAAAATGGGGGGCCCACATGTAAGTGGCCCAACCACGGTACATGTTGCTGTCCAAGCCTACTCTCAGTGCGACGCCTTGGGCCGGCGCACCTCCTGTTCACGCACGCCAAGGCAACCTCCCATCAGGCACGGCGCTGCGACGCTCCCAAGCCACCACCGTCCGTCAGCACCGGTGAACCTCGCAGAGCCTGTCTCATCACTCGCGTCCTCGTGCCTCGTGCTCCAACTGTCGCCCCTCCTCCTTCACTTGTGCCGCTGTCTGCGTCATGCTTCTTTGTGCACGCCGCCTCGATGACACGCTCCAGGCTGTCGTCCCGCACACTACTGCCACACCGACGCCGCACGCTTGACGAACCGGTTTGCCTCCTAGGATCCACCTGTCGCCTCCACGCTCGGCTGGCTTCAATGGACTGTCATGCTCCCGCATCGACGGTCATCGCCACCACCACAAGCCTGCGCGGACACCCGCAAGACCTCACAGAGGGAGTCAAGGTCCTCCCTCCTAGGTCTCCACAGAGCGCCAAGACGACGCAACCTGCTGCTACCTCGTTGTCGCCAGGGAGGCCTTGGTTAGTGAGGAAAGGGGTGGCAGCCGACGAGCTCGTCCACGGGAAGTGCAGAGGTGGTGCAAGGTTGGCGACAAGTGGCCTCCGATGGTCCACGGCGAATGAGAAGAGGAGGGGGCCAAGCGAGCCAGCGCGCTACCTTGGCCACGATGACTCTGGGCGGTGCCGGGGCACCGACGTGGGAGGCCTTGTGGTTGGCCATCTTGGATGTCACACCCCGAAGTTTGCTGTCCAGGTTAAAATTCGTGAAATAAATCGTGTCAAATAAATTTTCCTTTTAACCTAGAGCAAAGTTCTAATTTAAAAATATATTTGATCAAGTGAAAATGGCATGGTGGGTTTTTTCTTGAGTTCCCCATGTTACAATACATTAACAGGATTTTTAGTAGAATTTTCAGAGCCCTAGAAATAATTTTAATCAATTAAAAACCTCTAGCGCAATAAATAAATCCCTGGGAAATTCTTTTTCCATTTTTTTCTCTTTTTCTTTTTCCTCTTTTCGGCCGTCGGCCTACTTCCTTCTCCTTCCCGGGCCGAGCCGCCCGAAGTCCGGGCCGTCTCCCTCGCTCCCCGAGCCACTGACCGGTGGGGCCGACGCCTGAGTCGTCTTCGACTCGGCCGGCCACGGCGCCTGCGCCGCCCGATTCCTCCGGCGAGAAATCCGCCCGCACCGGCCAAACCCTAGCCCGGACCCCCTTATATTTCCCCCTCCCCGTGACCTCCTCTCCCGTTTCCCCAAGCGTCGCCGCCTCCCCCGAACCCTAGCGCCGCCGCCGCCGTCGCCCCCTTCGCCTCCGGTGAGCACTGCCGCCACCTCCCTCTCTCCCCTCTCTCGGCGCCATCGTGCGCGCCGCCCGCGCCGCTCGGCCATCGCTCCGCCGCCGCGTGCTCCCGCCGCCGCCATGTGGGCACCCGGAAGTTATACCGTCCAATGCATTTTGTGACCACCACATAATTTTGGATGAGTGGCATCCACACATGCATAAATAACCACTCATACCTCAATGTGCCCATGATCACAAATTAGCACCATTTGATATAAAATCCATAATGCCGAATAATGAGCAAAGGAGATATTGCTGGGACTCCGCATACCAGTTAACTTCAGCCTGAGACGTGCCTGTCAAACCGCACGAAGGCGGCGACCAGATGTGTTACACATGTCAGGAGACTTGACTCAAATTGCAAGAGCTCTACAACATCTCAATTGCTCAAAATTCATACTCGTGCTTAGCTAGTCCCCAAGAAAAGCGACTAGCCTTGCACTTTCATCGTAAGCAATTGATAACCATCACAAATGCATAAACATGGATAACAGAGCAGCAATATACATATATTATAATGGGATTCAACAACCCATCATACAACACAAACTATAGCAGCGGAAGTTTCATAAATCCACATAAGCAAAAGTAAAACCTGTGGTTTGCCCACCATCCCACAAGGGCAACCAACCAGGGCAAGAGTCAAGCTAAAAGGACTACTCACCACCCTCACCGCCCTCGGTAGGGTAGTAAGAACAATCAAGTTCACCGGCATCCTGGTCTGAAAGTTGCAGACATCGGGTTAAGTACAAAAATGTACTCGCAAGACTTACACATTAACATATATACATAGATCAAAGGAGTATGCAAGCTTCTATCTTAAAGATGGTATAATGGTTCATGTTTTGCACAAAAGCTAATTTAGTTGAGCAAACAACAAGTTGCAAATATAAATTTTCTAATTTAGCATAATCTGAAATTTATTCGCAAATAAGCACAACCCGTGCTCTCATCACCATCCATGGACTTCCATTGTCCAACCATGGCTTGCAAATATAGACATCTCATACCCAAGATTAATTCAACCCATTTAACCCGGTTTGATGCTAACATAGATGAGCTAACACATCAAGCGATCGTCATGTAACCGTGGACACGGCTATTCGAATAGTTTTACTCTGATCAGAGGGGTACATCTTTACCCACACGAAATGAAAAAGAATCAAATGCTTTCACACGTACACAGGTGTGACTCACAAGTGACACAAGCTCATAACATGCCCTTTCCTAGTCACACCCCAACCACCTAAACCATGCCTGGGCCCCCGATGACTTAGGCACGTGCGTGCGTGATGTGGCTAAGGCGGGCTCACCATCGTGGGAGACACCCCCTGCCAAAACCAGGCACACCTGGGTTCTCCAAAGGAACAACATCCTCACGATTGACCAGCGTAGCGTAGATGATCACAGTGCAACGTAGTTGTTGGCGCAGAATTTCGACCCGTCCAGCAACCAAACGGGTTCCGCGTTACCACGGCGGCCTGGGAGATCTGCTTAGCTCCAGTGCAGGTCCAAATGGCTTGCCTAGTCGTAAGTAGAGCGTGCCAGTTGATTTGATCTGCAATCAACAAGAAACAAGCGAACCGAGTCAGAAAACAATGGCCGATCGGTCAACAGACCGATGACACATTGTCATAGCCCAGCCGATAGGGCAAAGCTGTATCGGCTCACTTAGAAAATATGTAAGACATGAATCTAATCTTATCGGCCTTCATTGACATGTAGGCTTCAACTAATAATATTGGCCGATAAGAATGACTAAGACAACTACACCAGCTAGTACTCTAGTGCAACCTTATATAAGCCGATCGGCCAGTATAAATACATCAACCAGAAAGAGATCTTAAGATTACTTCATGATCAACACATTTATACTCATCGATCCGCACATATAAGCGGCAAACATATGCAAGTAATATAAAGCAATTACATATGCTAGGTAAGACCGGCTAAAATCCCGGTACTATCCTTAATTACAACCGAAAACAGGCTTTGTGTTAGATCTCAAAACAGGACTAAGGTCGATAGCAACTCAGAGTATGAATTGAGACTTAACACAAAGAAAATCAGGCCGTCGATTGCTTTTGGGGATGACAGATGCATTGAATAATCTAGCCAAGCATGAAAATTAAACCATTGTCGGCAATAAACCCTAAAACGAGTAAACCGCTGGCAAGGCTTAATCGAGACACTCGTCAAAATTATCCAAGACATGATAATCGACGATCACATCATCGAGGCTTAACGTGTCTAAAGCGACACGCTAGCCCCGACGATGCAGATCGTCGGGAACGAGTTCTTACCTCTGCTCGGAGGAAGCAAGAACTCGCTGAAGAAGACCTCTTGCGAGGGTTGGCGATGCGCCGAAAGTAGATTGAACTGGTTTTTTGTGATTGATTCGAGAGAGATTTCCTGTACAAACTATCGGGATATTTATACCCGAGGTTACAACAGAACCCTTGTAGGGCACGATCTTATCTACAACTAACAAACAAGTCTTTGCGGCAGACTCTAGCCACAGATTAGATCTAAACTACCTAATTTACAAGATACAATTGCCCAAAACCGAGCTTTATCTCTATTCGGCAACTTCCTTGAAGCTTACTTCGAGCCCAGACCAAGCCCTCGTTGACACTGTCAACTCACAACCCGTATCGGCCCGTGACCAAACCAAATCCGTATCGGCCGATATGCCCTTTATAGCAACACTCCCCAAGTCCGATACAGTTACCGAGTCCGATACAAAGCTTGGTCCGATTCCAACTCAATCCTTCTTCTCTGCTTCGGTTTCCTCTTTCCTTCCGAGTCAATTACCAAAATCCGTCATCAACAGTAGTACTAAGTCAAGCCGTCCCATACCGGCGTGTGGTAGTACGTATGGTGTTTGAATAGAGAAACAACATGTTCGGTCCTTAACAACCCAGACGAGGCTACTTGCATTAGGGAAAACCACAATCCCTTCATCGCCCTATCACTCATCCAACTTAGAGCATATTTTCCATATGAACCATTTAGATAGTCAGATTTTATGCCCAAAATCGCAAATAGTGAATAAATTCAATCGATAGCTCCATCTATCGATTTTTAACCCTAATAGACCTAAGCATGGCTAAGCATCGATGTAACAATAAAACATTCCCAAATATCTCTATCCCGAGGTTACAAGGATAAATGGCAAAAACAAAACAAGGAAGGACATGAAGCAATTAGGTATAACCCAACACTAACCATTACCGACAAGTTTGTAGTAAATCAACACATGCATATATATTGCTTTGCAATCAAATCATTTTAGCAAAATAGGGATTCTATATGCTTAGATGCTTGCCTGGCTGCGGTGAAAAACCATACTCCAATTCCAGATCTTGCTCCACGTATTCCGGAACGTCTGAATCTACCGATAAGAAGCAATAATGCAAATAAGATTCAAATAAACATGTATATGCAACATGCTCTAAAATGCATGAGTTCCTCACAGTGGGTTAGTCATATCCTAAAATGAATTTAGGTGAAGAAATTTCTATTTTAGCATTACTATTTTGAGAGTGATGAATTTTACAAGTTGAATAAAAAGAGAGTTGGTTATTTGCTTAAATTTGTTTTAGGAGGTAGTTTTGTCAAATTCCCTTCATCTAGATCAAATGGTACATATTTCTAAGGTGAAAAGCAGTGGATTCATAATTTTGGGATTAACTAATAATTTTCTAGAGATTAAATAGGTCCTAGGTACAAAATAAGTGTTTTTATGTTATTCATAATTATAGCTACATTTTCTGTACAAAAAGTGCCATATTTTACTTTACTAAACTAAAGTTCATACTTTCTTGATTCTACAGAAATTTAGTTCACTCTATTTGGATTATAAATGAATTTTCTACAATTTTTACAAGTTCTATGTCAACTATTTTATATTTGAAATTTTAGAAATAAATATCCTACTGTAAGCATAGGTTTTTATTATACCATATTAAAGTTTACAATTTTATGAATCTACTAGAGTTGGTTTCATCTCAAAAGGAGTTATAAATAATTTGATATGAATTTTACAAGTTTGATACAAATTTTCAGTTGACAAGATATAGATTTATCTATTTTCTTTAATATTTCCAAAATAACAATCATTGGGTCCACAGGTCAGCCTCTGGCTATTTTGCAGAAAAGCCCCTAGGGTTTGCAGAATCCAACCCACAGTCCATAACCACGTGCTATTGCATTTACTATTAAGAGTCATTGAGTTTTTCCTTAATTCTAATTAGGTCCTGGGCCCAGTTGTAATACTAAGAAACTTTCCAATTTAAGCCCTGAATCTTTTAAACTATCTCTAATCAGAGTCCTTGGACTCTAATCCAATCGGGCCCACAAGTCAGTGGCTCGGCGGTTTGAGGCAGAGCAGCAGCTCAGCGGCGACGTTCTCGCCGGCGGCGGTGACGTTCGGTGTGCAGGTGCAAGTAGAGCTACGGCTCACTTCCATGCGAACTAATGCATTCCCGAGACTAAATAGGCCTCCTGTAGACTTACCATGGGGTTGGAAACAGTCGGCGAAGCTTGGACAGCGACGGCAATGGAGGAAACAGCTCGACGGCGGCGCAGACCTTCGGCTTCACGGCGTTAGCACTCCTCGGCCTGTGATCTGCTAAGAGGAGTACAGGGTCGTCTTAGGGATCACCTAAGGATGGTCCACGAGTGGGGAATCGAAGTGAGGCTTACCAGAGAAGAGGAATTCGATGATGACGTCCAGCGGCCGGAATTGGGGAAGAAGAAGCCGATCTCCTTCTCCACAGCTTCGGGGTTGAATTCCTTGCGTCGGCAGCCTCCTAGGATCACAAGGAAGATGATGGCGCGGCAGCTTGGCTCGGCTTGAATGAGGTTGGCCGAACAACGATGATGTCAAGGCGACGGCGCTCTGGAGCTCCTGTGTCCGCGGCGGCGTTTCGGTGAGAGGGCTGCAGTACACGAGATGAGATTAGAGAGGATGGACTCGGTATCATATGGCGACTGCAGAACGTGAAAGACAAGAAGAAGACCGTGTCCTGGTGGCGGGGGCGACAGTCGTCGTTCCCACGGCCGGTGGCAAAGAAGGAGGTGACAGGGGCAAAGCAAGCGCTCACTCTCGGCTTGGTCGGCACAGGGGTGAAAAGGTAGAGGAGGCGGTGCACTGGAGAGGTTAAGGGCGAGCGTCGGCGGCTGCCACGGGGGTAGACACGCGTTGAACGCCGGCGTCGATCTCCTTTCCCTCTCTGTCTCTCTCTCTGTGATCTTGGGCGGTGAAAAATTATTTGCACCGAGTTGGAGCTAGCCTATGATTGATAAGTGGGTCCATGGTGATGTATGCTAAGCAAAGAAGAGAGGCATGGGTACACTTTTTGGTATACACAGTCCTATGTAAGTATTAGAATTTTTTTCCCTATGTATTTTTCTTTCTCCCTTCTTTAAAAATCCAAAGCTTAATTTTTGTGCAAAATAAAATAATGTGGATTTTTCTGGTCGTAGATAAAAATACCTAGGTTCCATTTTGTTTGGTTTCACACAAAAATAATCTATAATTTAATCTCAGGAAAATAAAGAAATTCAGTTCAGCCGAATTTTGTTTGAATTTTTAAATGGTCCAAACATACAAAATAAATTCTGTAAAAAATATATTAATTCCTGATAAATAGTGTAGTATTTGAATAAATTATAAACCCAATACATTTTTTTGTGATAAAATACACTTATGGGATGTGTATCCACTTTGCCGATTAAGGTTTTGTTGTTACATTTTCCAAAAATTTAATTTGATGCACAAACTAGCGCAAAATAATTATACGTGCAATCTACAAATAGAAATAGGAAAATCTTAAATACCTTGCATAAAAATTAGGGCTGTGACAGCTCTCCCCCCTTTAAAAAGAATCTCGTCCTCGAGATTGGAAAGAGTCGGTGAAAAGATAAGGATAGGCATCACGAAGATAATCTTCGCATTCCCAAGTGGCTTCATCCGGGGTATGATTACTCCACTAGACTTTATAGAATTTGATGGCATGTCTTCTAGTAGTGCGTTCGGCTTGATCAAGAATACGAATTGGACGCTCTTGATACGAAAGATCAGGTTGTAGATCAAGATTTTCCAACTTAGTTTCTTCGGTAGGAACTCGAAGACATTGCTTCAATTGTGAGACATGAAAAACATTATGGAATGCTGAAAGTGATGATGGAAGATCCAATATATAGGCAACAGCTCCTCGCTTTGCAAGAATACGGAGAGGACCGATATAGCGAGGCGCTAATTTTCCCTTTACTCCAAAACGATGTGTGGATTTGAACGGAGTGACTTTAAGATAGACATGGTCATCTACATTAAAGCTCAACTCTCGTCGATGACGATCGGCATAACTCTTTTGTCGGGATTGAGCTGTTCGCAAACATTCACGAATTACTCGCACTTGCTCTTCAGCTTCCATAACCAAATCCGGACCACAGAATGGTCTCTCCCCGGACTCTGACCAGTTTAGAGGTGTTCTACATCTCCTTCCATATAAGGCTTCAAATGGTGACATTTGAAGGCTTGCTTGATAACTATTGTTGTAAGAGAATTCGGCATATGGAAGGCACTTCTCCCAATTTTTGCCATAATCGAGAACACATGCTCTCAACATATCCTCGAGAATTTGATTCACACGTTCAGTTTGGCTTCCAGTTTGTGGATGATAAGCGGTGCTAAAAGAGAGTTTTGTACCCATGGCTTCATTGAGGCTTTTCCAAAAATAAGAGGTAAATTGAGGGCCTCGATCAGAAATAATTTTTGTTGGAACACCATGGAGACAAACAACTCGAGAGAGGTAAAGCTCTGCGAGTTTTCTCATCTTTGATGTGGACTTGACTGGAAAGAAATGGGCTGATTTAGTGAGACGATCAACTATTACCCATATCGAATCATTTCCATTTTGGGATGTGGGTAGACCAGTAATAAAATCCATACCGATCTCATCCCATTTCCACAACGAGATGGGTAAAGGTTGAAGTGTACCCACTGGTCACAGGTGTTCAGCCTTTACTCTTTGACAAGTATCGCACTCTGCGACATATCGTGCGATCTCTCGTTTCATTCGGGTCCACCAAACCCGTTGCTTAAGATCTTGGTACATTTTTGTGCTTCCAGGATGAATAGAGAATGGGGAGTTATGAGCTTCCTTAAGGATTAGTTGTCTCAACTCCTGGTTTTTAGGCACAACCAATCGTTTCTTAAACCATAGGACACCATCATTATCCTCAAAGAAACAATTAGTTAAACCTTGTGAGATGTTGTCACGAATTTGTTTCATACCCTTGTCATTCTTTTGGGCTTCTTTGATCTGATCGAAGAGAGTAGGTTTTATCTCTAGAGTAGCAAGAAAACCTTGTGGTACCATTTCCAAACCAAGTTTCAGGATATCAGAACATAGGGTCTCCGATCGGGGTATTATCCACAAACAATTGCATTGCGGTTTTCGGCTCAATGCATCGGCAACAACATTAGCCTTCCCTGGGTGATAGTGTAGACCCATATCATAGTCTTTAATAAGTTCTAACCATCTTCTTTGTCTAAAGTTCAGATCTGATTGGGTGAAGATATATTTGAGGCTTTTGTGGTCGGTGTAGATTTCACATCGATTGCCGATAAGAAAGTGTCGCCAAATTTTGAGAGCATGAACAACAGCAGCAAGCTCTAAATCATGAGTCGGATAATTCACTTCATGAGGCCTTAATTGTCGTGATGCATATGCCACAACTCGACCTTCTTGCATAAGCACGCAACCCAATCCTAGATGAGATGCATCACAATAGATATCGAAGTTCTTATGGATATCGGGTAAGGCGAGAACAGGAGCGGTGGTTAACTTCTCTTTTAATATTTTAAAACTTGCTTCGCATTCATCTGACCATACATACTTTTTGTTCTTCTTCAACAATTGGGTCATAGGTTGAGCAATTTTGGAGAAATTCTCGATGAACCGGCGGTAGTAACCGGCTAAGCCAAGAAAACTCCGGATGTCAGTGGGATTTTGGGGTTGTTTCCAATCCAGTACCTTTTGAACATTACTAGGATCAACAGAAACTCCGCCTTCAGATAACACATGACCAAGAAAACCAACTTCCTTCTGCCAAAATTCACACTTGCTAAATTTGGCATACAAACGGTGTTCGCGTAATTTTTTCAAGACTAGACGAAGATGGATTTCATGCTCCTTCATGGACTTGGAATAGATGAGAATATCATCAATGAAAATGACCACAAACTTATCAAGATACTCCATGAAAACTGAATTCATTAAATTCATGACGTAGGCAGGTGCATTCGTCAAACCAAAAGACATGATAGTATAATTATACAAGCCATAGCTAGTAGAGAAGGCTGTCTTTGGAATGTCCTCTGATCTGATTTTAATTTGATGGTAACCCAATCTTAGGTCAATCTTGGAGAATACATGGGCTCCGGTTAATTGGTCAAAGAGATCATTAATTCGGGAAAGTGGATACTTGTTCTTGATAGTGACTTCATTCAATGGACGATAATCAACACACGTCCATAAACTTTCATCTTTCTTCTTAACAAACAGAACCGGGCATCCCCAAGGTGAGGAGCTAGGACGAATGAAACCCTTTACTTGCAACTCTGAGAGTTGTTTCTTCAGTTCTTCTAACTCATTTGGAGCCATTCGGTAGGGTCGTTTTGATATCGGGGCCGTTCCGGGTACCAAGTCAATGACGAATTCAACTTCCCGGTCAGGTGGCATACTTGGTAATTCCTCTGGAAATACATCTGGGTAATCACACACCACTGGTACATTAGCAAGCTCAGTGGTTGAGACACCCGAAAGGGAATTAAGTTGAGGTGGATGATCATTTAGAGCAAGAGTGATTGGTTCACCGGTATTGCTTGTAAGAAGGATATGACGGCGACCACAATCAATGATCCCCTGACTTTTGTGTAGCCAATCCATGCCTAAAGTGACATCTAAACCCTTAGTGTGAAGGATAATTAAATCGGCACCAAACCCTACCCCTTGAACAAGAAGTTTGGTTCCTCGACTAATATATTCAGCTCTTATTTCAGAACCCGGTGTTTCAACTAGCAGAGGTGGATGTAACTTGCTAATTGTAAGCCCATGAACTGAAGCAAAACCCTTTGTGACAAAAGAATGTGTAGCCCCAGAATCAAACAATAAACTAGCTGGATAAGAGTTGACAAGTAACGTACCGACAAGAACGTCTGGTGCGTTGGAAACCTCTTCGGTAGTGACGTGGTTCACTATACCCCTCTTGGCAACTTGCTGGCCTTGAGGAGCAGGCTTGGGAGGTTGATTGAGATGCGTCGGTGCTGGTCTTGTAGCATTGGATGATGTACCACGACCGCGGTTTGGGCAATTGTTAGAGTAATGTCCCGGCTGCCCACAAGTATAACAGTTGACATTCGGACGATACAAGGGACGATTTGCCGGCTGATTTCTACCCATAGAAGGTGGGAACCGCTGTTGTGGTGGACGCAGCACATAACCTTGTTGACGAGGTGGTGGAGGAGATTGGAAACGCTGAGGTGGTTTTTGCCATATGCGAGGTTTTTGAAAACCACCGGAGACTGAAATTTGTGCAGCTCTCTTGCGCTTACGCTCATTCTCAAGCTTTTTCATCTTGCTTTCTTAAACCACGGACCTGTTGACAAGGTCTTGAAAATTGGGGAAAACATGAGCAGCAAGCTCAAGTTGCATCTCCGCCGACAACCCATTGATAAAACGATTTTGCTTGCGGGTATCGGTATTGACATCGTCTGGAGCATAACGTGCCAAATGATTGAATTGATGAAGATATTCCATGATAGACTTACGGTCTTGAGTAAGAGCAAGGAACTCCTGTTGCTTGAGATCCATGATGCCTTTCGGAATGTGCGCCGCACGAAAAGCATCACGGAACTCAGTCCAAGTGACCACATGACCGGCAGGTTGCATGGCAACAAAATTTTCCCACCACGCACCTGCTGCTCCTTGAAGTTGCTCAACTGCCATGTTGGTCTTTTCGGCATCAGGACAGCGAGCAAGAGTAAGCTTCCGTTCGATGGTACGAAGCCAGTCATCTGCATCGAGAGGATCGTCAGAGCGAGTGAATACCGGGGGTTGAGTACGTTGGAAATCAGCAAGCCCTCCGACAGCTTGGTGACCGCCTCCACCCATGGCTTGGGCAAAGTGTGCAGCAGTAGCAGCGGTGCTAGCTGCAATTTGCTGAAGTGCGTCGTTCTGAGCTTGACGATTGCACTCCACAGCCATCAAGACATCGGCCATGGTAGGTGGAGGTGGTGGCTCATTACCACGGCTACGGGAACTCTCCGGAACATCGTGGGATTGGGAGCGAGTATTGGGACGAGTCATCCTATTGACAAATAGAGGTTAAAGGCCATTAGTGACAAGGAACAAAGGAGGTGATACGATCTAAGGATATTGGACAACATTGAATCTAAATGTAAATTACGCAACTAATATGAATATAATCACCAATACACAGAAATGGTGACATGGTTAGCCTATCATGCCATGATGCATCAACTGAAAATCCATTAGCAACCAATCGAGCTCACACTACTTACAGCCCGAACAAGAAGCATGAAAGCGACATAGTTTTCCAATGCGATCAATCAAGTGGGTCAAAAGCATCAACCGCATGGAACAAAGAACCAAATAAACCAACAATCAAGAATGGCCACTAACACTACAACATAGCTTTCTAACCAACATTACTTAGCTGGGAGTACCCTTAGATAATTTAATTGATGTATTCTTAATGGTTGTACATTTTATTTCTCAGAATACTAGAGTCTGAAATTTTTAGGACTGCAGGACAGCAGCCAATTCATGAATTTTTAGAGAGGCCTACAGAAGAGATAAAATTTTGGCAATTTTTACTAAGCTTCCTGGTAAAGTTGGTGATCTCCAGAAAAATTGGCAAGTGAAAAGAGTAAGCAGAATTTTCTGTATAAATTCTTGAGTAGCAGCTGGTCCAGAATTCCAGAACTCGTCTTTTTGATATTTTGAGTTGAGAAAAGGAGTCATAAACATTTGAAAGTTGAAAAACTTTTATGGTGGGTTCAGGAGTAAGTAAAGCACCATTTAGTACACTTCATTGTACAATTTTTACCGGCTTTTACATCAAACTAACATTTGAAAGAGAAAAGTAGATATTTGGTTTGCAAATAAAATCATAGTAAGATGTGAAGATCAAAATAAGAGTAAGGAGAGGATGGATACTAGAATGAGATAAGAAGTAAAAAGGATCACACATCCTAAAGGTTTTCACAAATAATTCAAGTTGATTCTTTTCAAATTCTTTTCAAATCACCAAGCTAAACTCTAGCCTACGGTCAGCATTGCTCTCATACCAAGCGCTGTGGGCACCCGGAAGTTATACCGTCCAATGCATTTTGTGACCACCACATAATTTTGGATGAGTGGGATCCATACACGCATAAATAGCCACTCATACCTCAATGTGCCCATGATCACAAAGTACCACCATTCGATATAAAATCCATAATGCCTAATAATGAGCAAAGGAGATAGTGCTGGGACACCGCATGCCAGTCAATTTCAGCCTGAGACGTGCCCGTCAAACCACACGAAGGCGGCGATCAGATGTGTTACACATCTCAGGAGACTTGACTCAAATTGTAAGAGCTCTACAACATCTCAATTGCTCAAAATTCATACTCGTGCTTAGCTAGTCCCCAGGAAAAGCGACTAGCCTTGCACTTTCATCGCAAGCAATTGATAACCATCACAAATGCATAAACATGGATAACAGAGCAGCAAGATACGTATATTATAATGGGATTCAACAACCCATCATACAACACAAACTATAGCAACAGAAGTTTCATAAATCCACATAAGCAAAAGTAAAACCTGTGGTTTGCCCACAATCCCACAAGGGCAACCAACCGGGACAAGAGTCAAGCTAAAAGGACTACTCACCACCCTCACCGCCCTCGGCAGGGTAGTAAGAACAATCAAGTTCACCAGCATCCTGGTCTGAAAGTTGCAGACATCAGATTAAGTACAAAAATGTACTCGCAAGACTTACACATTAACATATATACATAGATCAAAGGAGTATGCAAGCTTCTATCTTGAAGATGGTATAATAGTTCAAGTTTTGCACAAAAGCTAATTTTGTTGAGCAAACAACAAGTTGCAAATATAAATTTTCTAACTTAGCATAATCTGAAATTTATTCGCAAATAAGCACAACCCGTGCTCTCATCACCATCCATGGACTTCCATTGTCCAACCATGGCTTGCAAATATAGACATCTCATACCCAAGATTAATTCAACCCATTTAACCCAGTTTGATGCTAACATAGATGAGTTAACACATCAAGCGATTGTCCTGTAACCGTGGACACGGCTATTCGAATAGTTTTACTCTGATCAGAGGGGTACATCTTTACCCACATGAAATGAAAAAGAATCAAATGCTTTCACACGCACACAGGTGTGACTCACAAGTGACACAAGCTCATAACATGCCCTTTCCTAGTTACATCCCAACCACCTAAACCACGCCTGGGCCCCCGACGACTTAGCCACGTGCGTGCGTGATGTGGCTAAGGCGGGCTCACCATCGTGGGAGACACCCCCTGCCAAAACCAGGCACACTTGGGTTCTCCAAAGGAATAGCATCCTCACGATTGACCCACGTAGCGTAGATGATTACAGTGCAACGTAGTACTAAGTCAAGCCGTCCCATACCGGCGTGTGGTAGTACGTAAGGTGCTTGAATAGATGAGAACATGTTCAGTCCTTAACAACCCAGACGAGGCTACTTGCATCAGGGAAAACCACAATCCCTTCATCGCCCTATCACTCGTCCAAGTTAGTGTATATTTTCCATATGAACCATTTAGTGAAAGTAGTGAGATTTTATGTTCAAAATCGCAAATAGTAAATAAATTCAATCGATAGCTCCATCTATCGATTTTTAACCCTAATAGACCTAAGCATGGCTAATCATCGATGTAACAATAAAACATTCCCAAATATCTCTATCCCGAGGTTACAAGGATAAATGGCAACAACGAAACAAGGAAGGACATGCAGCAATTAGGTATAACCCAACACTAACCATTACCGACAAGTTTGTAGTAAATCAACACATGCATATATATTGCTTTGCAGTCAAATCATTTTAGCAAAATAGGGATTCTATATGCTTAGATGCTTGCCTGGCTACGGTGAAAAACCACACTCCAATTCCGGATCTTGCTCCATGTATTCTGGAACGTCTGAATCTACCGATAAGAAGCAAAAATGCAAATAAGATTCAAATAAACATGTATATGCAACATGCTCTAAAATGCATGAGTTCCTCACAGTGGGTTAGTCATATCCTAAAATGAATTTAGGTGAAGAAATTTCTATTTTAGCATTACTATTTTGAGAGGGATGAATTTTACAAGTTCAATAAAAAGAGAGTTGGTTATTTGTTTAAATTTGTTTTAGGAGGTAGTTTTGTCAAATTCCTTTCATCTAGATCAAATCGTACATATTTCTAAGGTGAAAAGCAGTGGATTCATAATTCTGGGATTAACTAATAAGTTTCTAGAGATTAAATAGGTCCTAGGTGCAAAATAAGTGTTTTTATGTTATTCATAATTATAGCTACATTTTCTGTACAAAAAGTGCCATATTTTACTTTACTAAATTAAAGTTCATACTTTCCTGATTCTACAGAAATTTAGTTCACTCTATTTGGATTATAAATGAATTTTCTACAATTTTTACAAGTTCTATGTCAACTATTTCATATTTGAAATTTTAGAAATAAATATCCTACTGTAAGCATAGGTTTTTATTATACCATATTAAAGTTACAATTTTATGAATCTACTGGAGTTGGTTTCATCTCAAAAGGAGTTATAAATCATTTGATATGAATTTTACTAGTTTGATACAAATTTTCAGTTGACAAGATATAGATTTATCTATTTTCTTTAATATTTCCAAAATAACAATCATTGGGTCCACAGGTCAACCTCTGGCTATTTTTCAGAAAAGCCCCTAGGGTTTGCAGAATCCAACCCGCAGTCCATAACCACGTGCTATTGCATTTACTATTAAGAGTCATTGAGTTTTTCCTTAATCCTAATTAGGTCCTGGGCCCAGTTGTAATACTAAGAAACTTTCCAATTTAAACCCTTAATCTTTTAAACTATCTCTAATCAGAGTCCTTGGACTCTAATCCAATCGGGCCCACAAGTCAGTGGCTCGGCGGTTTGAGGCAGAGCAGCAGCTCAGCGGCGACGTTCTCGCCGGCAGCGCAGGCGGCGGTGACGTTCGGTGTGCTGGTGCAAGTAGACCTACGGCTCACTTCCATGCGAACTAATGCATGCCCGAGACTAAATAGGCCTCCTGGAGACTTACCACGGGGTTGGAAATAGTTCGCGAAGCTTGGACAGCGACGGCGATGGAGGAAACGGCTCGGCGGCGGCGCAGACCTTCGGCTTCACGGCGACAGCGCTCCTCGGCCTGTGATCTGCTAAGAGGAGTACAGGGTCATCTCAGGGATCACCTAAGGATGCTCCACGAGTGGGGAATCGAAGTGAGGCTCATCGGAGAAGAGGAATTCGATGATGACGTCCGGCGGCCGGAATTGGGGAAGAAGAAGCCGATCTCCTTCTCCACGGCTTCGGGGTTCAATTCCTTGCGTCGGCAGCCTCCTGGGATCACAAGGAAGATGATGGCATGGCGGCTTGGCTTGTCTTGAACGAGGTTGGCCGAACGACGATGATGTCAAGGCGACGGCGCTCTGGAGCTCCTGTGTCCGCGACGGCATTCCGGTGAGAGGGCTGCAGTACACGAGATGAGATTAGAGAGGATGGACTCGGTATCATATGGCGACTACAGAACGTGAAAGACAAGAAGAAGACCGTGTCACCGACAGGTGGGGCCCATCTGTCGGAGCCGCCGCCGCCCGTTGATGTCAGCCCTAGGGTTTATTGCGCAATAATTGAATAAGGACTTTTCTGTTTATAGTAAAAACATAGTTAATCTCCTAAAATTCATAACTAATTCATCCGGACTCCGTTTGAGTCCATTCATGTTGCAGAAAATTCATAAAAATGTCTAGAATCCATTAAAAATGGTTTTGTTCTCTGTTTCAGTAGACTGTCTGTTTGCTTGTGTGCTTTGTTTGTCGCTTAGATTCCGATAATTCCGACTCTCCGGTTTACTTCGAAGTTGTTGCCGAGGTCGACCCAGAGCAGGAGCAAGGCAAGTCATACTTATTCATTTGAACATATTGTACCTAAATTGTGAAATGTCTTATTTTTTTATAAATATTGCATTGTTTTATAATATCATTTATGGGTTTAGTTACCTATTGTAGTCAGCTATATGTTTCAATTATCGTATTCCTTCGATAGCCTGGGAAATAATAGAACATGCTTAGCCCTGCTTAGAAACATTAGTTCACTAATGGGATAACTAAAGCCTCATTATTACTTAATGATGGTTATTTCATGTTAGTTCACGATGGTTAATCATGAATGTTTAAATAATTGTTTCAACTAAAATATTGAATAATGGTGGGTTGTGAGCACATGGTTTTGATGGTCGTGCTCATGACAATTAAGGACCGGTTCGCGGGAAACCCTAGAAGAATTATCGTACTTTCCACAAGCTGGCGTGGGTAATGGCTGGATTTGTAGTATGGCTTTTTCCTAGCCGACGTACCCAGGCGAGGGTAGGCGTGATGGAGTTGGGTCAGCGGGGACTTTACCCGTTGATCGGCTACCGGATTCACCTAGGCACGAGAGGGGGCTGCCTACCTTGTTGTAAAGGTGGGGGCGAAACCTGAGGTGTGGTGTGCTTGGTTAGGAAGGGTTGTGCGAAGGGTCCTGTCACAGCTCCTTTCCGGTGTACCGTGGTGGTACGTTGGCACAGGGTAACGTGTTGTGGGACTGTGTCTTCTGGGTACAGTTGTACACCTCTTATCAGAGTAAAACTATTCGAATAGCCGTGCCCGCGGTTATGGGCGATCAACCAGATTCACCGTGATTAGTTACACTTTCTAATAACCTGACTTAATGGAACTGGTGTAGTTCAGATGGTGGTTTGGGCCTGTTGCAACGTGGTGTAGCATTGTACAGTGATGGTTCAATGTTGATTAATTAACTCAATTGTTTTTACTGTATTCAACTATTGTCTTTAAATGCGTATTTTATGCAAATAACCTCTTTAGCCCTCCTTGTTATTACTTGCATCATTATTCCCTTTCCGGTATGACTTGTTCAGTACAGTGGATACTACTTTGTCTTGCTTTATTTTTCGCCCACCTCAGAGTTGGAGTATGTATCAGATGAAGACTTTTTAGAAGAGTAGGCTTGTGGCTGTCGTCAAGGATGCCTGTGGATTGGAGTTGCTACGTTGCGAGTGTCTAATTAACTAGAATAGCTTGTGTATTTTCTTTTTTCGCTGCATTTATGTAAGAGATTTTTATGGTGTTTGTAAGACGTGGATCCGTATGGCAACTTTGTCGTTTGTGTACCCTGGCTGGTCCTAGACAGGGATTTTAATACACATTCTGCTTGGAATTCAGGTTAGCGAATTTCTGGGCGTGACAAGTTGGTATCAGAGCCGACCTTGATCATAGGACAAGCCAACTGGAAACCCTAAGAGCCCTCTAAAACTTTTTCATGTGCATTTGCCCTTAACTTGGAGTTGTTTCGGGAAAAATTCGGGATCTTTGTCCTTTGGGATTTTTGGGAAAAAGTCGGGCCGTTTATTTTGTCTGGAGTTTATAAAAAAAATTTGGGATAATAGAGTTTATTTGACTTTTATAAAATGTTCCTTGCACCAAAAATTTTCTTTTGTTACTCGAGTCCTTTAAAATTGTTTTTAAAGTTGGATTTGAGCATGCATTGATTCCCATCCCTTGGCCTCTGTAGATGGCAGGCCATCCCCCGACGCACCACGGTCAGAGTATGGAAGGCTTCGTGGCAGAATTGGCCCGCATGGCCTTGGCAGTGGGATACCCAGAGGCCCCAGAGTACACCACACTGCTGCCCCTCACGGGAGAGTTGCCACATCGAGTCCGTTTGGAGGTAAATGGCTTCGTGGGCACCGGTCTTCCCAATATGGTGGTCACCGCTTCAGGAGGATCTGACAAGCACGCCTGTCAGGAGGCGGCTTACCTGATGGTGGCTAGGATGCGAGAGCTGCACGACCACGCTCTCCACAGCTCAGCGTACCGCTACCACCCTCGCCGTGGCAGCTCTTCTAACAGCAGCACCTACCGGTCCATAGCGGAGGAGAACGACACCACCTTCGGTCACATGAGCACAGTGATGAAGGGCCTGGACAAGATGCACGCCGACCTCCACAAGGCATCCAAGGCTCTTAATGACCAGAAGTTGATCAAGATTGCCCGCTTGGAGGATGAGGTCGCTCGGCTCAAGTTCGAGAATGCTAGGCTACAGGGACGTCCAGTGCCAGGAGGACTCAGGATTCGCACTACACCCAGGAAAAGGACCACAGCTCCCGTGCGTATCCAGCTTGCGCCAAGGAATCCACCACCCGCTCCAGCGCCAGTTCCGCCACCGTCACCAGCGTTCGCCATCACCTTCACCCCGGCGTCTGCGTACCATGGCCCAGCCAGTGGTAGCGGAGGTTGGTTGCATGCCACACCTAGTGGTAGCAACGGCAGTGGTTCAAGTTCGGAGCCAAGTAGTGATGACACTGACATGGCCGATTCCAGGAGCCGTTCGAAGGAGCCAGGGGATGAGCAGGAGCCTGGCTACGACTCCACCGACCGCAGAAGCCGTTCCGAGCATTAGGCTCGTTACCCTTAGTTTTTTCGTTTTTCTTAGTTTGTTGTCTTGTTAGATTCTGTGTGCTAGGTTTGCTGCTTGGGGTTTAGCCGATGGTCGATACCATGTGCCTATGGTATGGCTATCTTAATAAGGATTTTGTTTGCTGTTTTGCAGTGTTTGAAATTAGATCAAAACAATTACAGTTTAATTAATATATATTAAAGCTTAGTTATGAGCAGTCTGTTTTGTTTCTTTTCTATTTCTTTCTGCTGGTTCTTCTCCTCAAGATGGTCAACACAAGAACAAGTGGTAACACCAGCGGTCATGCGGATCCATCGGCGGGATCACAAGCCAATGGAGCAAATAGCAATGTTCCTCCTCCACCACCGGAGAATCCCACCATTGCTCAAGTGTTAGCCAGTCAGACACAGATGATGACGGCCATGATGCAACAAATGCAGCAGCAGCATCAACAAATGCAACAGCTGATGTTGCAACAGATGCAACAACAGGCCCAACAGAACCAACCACCACCCCAATCCAAGTTGCCAGAGTTTCTTCGTGTCCGGCCGCCAGTTTTCTCACGTACCACTAACCCCATGGAGGCGAATGATTGGCTCCATGCCATTGACAAGAAGCTTAATCTACTACAATGCAACGACCAAGAGAAGGTTGCGTTTGCCACCCACCAGTTGCATGGTCCCGCTTCAGCTTGGTTGGATAATTATTTGGTCACCCGTCCACCCGGAACGGAGGTCACTTGGGCAGAGTTCTGTCGCAGCTTCAAGAAAGCCCAAATTCCCGACGGCATAGTGGCCCAGAAGAAGAGGGAATTTAGAGCACTCCACCAAGGTAACCGGACTGTGACGGAGTACCTCCATGAGTTCAACCGTCTCGCACGTTACGCCCAGAGGATGTGCGCACTGATGCGAAAAGGCAGGAAAAGTTTCTTTCCGGCCTGGATGATGAGTTGGCCAACCAGTTAATCTCGGGAGATTATGCTGATTTTGAGAAGCTGGTTGACAAGGCGATCCGTCAAGAGGATCAACGCAACAAGATGGATCGGAAGAGGAAGGCAACCCAATTCAGGGTGCATCAGGGGAATCAATAGAAGCCCCGGTTCATCGCCGGACAGCAGGGTGGACCTTCTACAATGATTGTTCGTCAACATCGACCCTACCACCCTGGCAATTTCAACACCAACCACCCTGGCAACCGCAACAATGACGGGGGACAGCTTAACCGCAACCCGGTTCCGCGCCCACCAATGGCCTCAGCTCCGCCAACTCCATCAACTCAACCCAAGAAGGAACCCAGCAGGAAACCATTTGTGAAGATTATGGGTACCGGATACCCTCATGACTAGCTTATCCGACTTACCATAGGGGATAGGTTAGGTCTCATGATTATGTAAACCGGCTTATGACTTGGGTATTACGTTACCATTGTAGTAAGGTAATGGCTCATAGTCCATAGTTGGTAAGGTTGAGGAGTCCAACATAGAGTATGATAGGGTCTCTGACTTGTAAGCCTACCCTCCAAGACTATATAAGGAGGGTAGGGCATCCCTTGAGGGATAGACGATTGCATAGAGAATCATAGCGAGAGCACACGAGATCAAGAGATCAGGAGATCAATAAATCACTCGGCGGGTCGAATCCCCGAAACAGGAGTAGGGTATTACCTCTCGAAGAGAGGGCCTAAACCTGTCTAAACCTCTTTGCATATTAACCCATCATGTTTGGCGCTTGACTGCTACCCCCAATTTCTTATTGCCGAAACCAAGTTTCGACAGTTAGCGCGCCAGGTAGGGGATGTGCGTCAAGTTTTCTTCTTCATCTCGCCGACAAGCGCGATGGGATCTTCATCAGGCTTCGACGACCTCGTCTTCGCCCCTGGGCAGGCGTTTCGCTTCGGTAGCCTCGACTTCATCACCGACAAATTCGGTAAGCTCTCCCTCCTCGACTCGGATTCGGACCAGTCGGGAGGTGATATGCACACGCCTATGCACCGCCTGTAGCAAGTTGGGTGGCCCAATCTTCTCGTAGAATCCGCGAACTTGATAACCTGTCACTGCGTGACCTGGTGAAGAGGCAGTGCACTGCGAGGCTGTCCACGCGACGAACTACCGAGACAATCACCCTTCCACGTACCGATGAAACAGCCCACGCAATCACGCCCTATAGACGTAAAGGCACGAACTGGGTGAACCGCAGTTCGGCATTCTACAACTCCCTTAAGAATCGAAAGAACAAGTGTTGCAAGCCTCTCAAGACTCACGCATAAACAAAACTCCACGAGTTTGTGTATTCTGAATTTAGTCCATCAAGATCTGACCTTTCATTGTCTAGTAAAAGATATATATAGAGATAGGGGCGTTCATATTTGAGTAAATGGCAGCATGCGCATGCAGTAGTGGATTTCATGGCTGGTTCGCGCGTCTTTTCAGCTTCTGGCAGCAGTTACTAAAATGAGCATAACTCTTTATTGGGAAGTCCAAATAATGAGTCATTTGATGGGTTGGAAAGTAGACTTGAAGATGCTTCCATCCACTTATAGAACACCGTGTAACTCCTTGTATTCTGTCCTCGGTGATGCTTGGAATTCATACCATATGTCAGTCATCTAGCTTCTGGTTGCATTCCCATGCAAAGGTGATGAACCACCATTTTATTCATGCACACCATAGGCTTCTTGGTTCAGATGTCCAGAGGCTTGAATCCATCTTCATCCCATGCTGGTTCATACACTCCATCATTCCTAAGGACATTGGAACAAGAACTCAAAAGCATAGGCTCATTCAACATAAACTGATTATTAAACATAAGGTTAGCGTTCACCTGAGAATGAATTTTCTTCTCCAATTGTTTAGCTCTACTTCTTCTAATTGGACCCGCTATATCAAGCGGAGACTCATTTGAAGATGAGTAAATGCTAGGCATGTCCTCATTAGCCTCCCCCTCTTGAGAAGGAGTCGTCCTCGACTCAGGCTCACCAACAAATGGAAGCAAGTCTTTGATATTGAATGTTGGACACACATTGGAATATTCAGGTGACAGCTCAATTTTGTAAGCATTATCATTTATCTTTTGGAGAACCTTGAACGGACCATCACCCCTAGGAGATAACTTAGTCTTGCGATGTTGGGGAAAACGATCCTTGCGTAGATGTAACCACACAAGGTCTTCCGGCTGGAATGTAACCTTCTTCTTACCTTTGTTCGCCTGCTTTGCATATGATTTCTTCTCGATATTGTTCCTTGTCTCAGCATGTAGTTTCTTGATAAAGTCGGATCTCTTTGAGGCATCCATGTTAACTTGTTCCTGCAATGGTAAAGGCAAAAGATCCATGGGAGTATGCGGTTTAAACCCATAAACAATTTCGAATGGACAAAAGTTTGTTGTGGAATGGACTGCCCTGTTATAAGCAAATTCAATATGTGGAAGGCAGTCTTCCCACTGCTTCAAATTCTTTTTCAACACCGCACGCAACATGGTGGACAAGGTACGGTTGACAACTTCAGTTTGCCCATCGGTTTGCGGATGACAAGTGGTGGAAAATAACAACTTCGTACCAAGCTTAACCCATAATGTCTTCCAAAAATAGCTTAGAAATTTTGTATCCCGGTCTGAAACAATAGTCCTTGGCACTCCATGTAAACGAACGATCTCCCTGAAAAACAAATCAACAACGTGTGAAGCATCGTCGTTCTTATGACATGGAATAAAATGTGCCATTTTAGAGAATCGGTCAACAACAACAAAAATAGAATCCCTCCCCCTCTGAGATCGAGGTAAACCCAAAATAAAATCCATGGATATATCTTCCCAAGGTACATTTAGAACTGGTAATGGAGTATAAAGACCATGGGGATTAAGGCGGGACTTAGCTTTCAAGCAGATTATGCAGCGTGCAACATGTCGCTGGACATCACGTCGCATATGTGGCCAAAAGAAATGATCGGAGAGCATGTCCAATGTCTTTTTGACGCCAAAATGACCAGCTAAGCCACCAGCATGTGCTTCCTGCAAAAGAACTTGACGAATCGAGCATGCTGGATTGCATAGTTTGTTAGTCCGAAATAAAAAATCATCATGCACATAATGCTTGTCCCAGCCTTTTCCAGTAATGCAATGAGAGAAAGGTTCTTTGAAATCAGAATCAGCTACATATAGTGTTTTAATGGATTCCAAACCAAGCACTTGTGTATCTAATTGTGTAACCAAACCACATCTCTGTGATAAAGCATCGGCAACAATGTTATCTTTTCCACGCTTATGTTTTACAACATAGGGAAATGTTTTAATGAACTCAATCCATTTAGCATGTCTACGGTTCAGTTTGCCTTGACTTTTTAGATATTTCAAAGCTTCATGATCAGAATGGATGACAAATTCTTTAGATAACAAATAGTGTTGCCAAACTTCCAAAACGCAAACTAAGGCATAAAGCTCTTTTTCATAGACAGAATAATTCAAATGTGGACCATTCAACTTTTCAGAAAAGTAGGCAACAGGTTTACCTTCTTGAAGTAGTACACCTCCTATGCCAATACCACTTGCATCACATTCGATCTCAAATGTCGTACCAAAATTAGGGAGTTGTAGCAGCGGTGCTTCACAAAGCTTTGTTTTCAGCTCATTGAAGGCTTGGTCTTGTTCATCACCCCACTTGAATGGAACATCCTTCTTTGTCAAATTGTTGAGGGGTGCAGTGATGGTGCTGAAATCTTTAGCAAAACGCTTGTAAAAACCTGCAAGACCATGAAAACTTCTAACTTGTCTCACATTTGTAGGTGTAGGCCAATCCTTTATTGCTTTAATCTTTTCTTCATCAACTTGAATTCCATCTGCAGAAACAACAAATCCAAGAAAAACAACACGGTCTATGCAAAATGTGCACTTAGCAATGTTTCCATACAATTTGTCAGCTCTCAAAACAGCAAGAACTTGACGGATATGATCAAGGTGTTCATCAAATGATTTGCTATAGATCAAGATATCATCAAAATAAACAACAACAAATTTGCCAATGAAAGCTCTTAACACATGATTCATCAATCGCATAAAAGTTGAAGGAGCATTTGTCAAACCAAAAGGCATCACAAGCCATTCATAAAGACCAAATTTAGTTTTAAATGTTGTTTTCCATTCATCACCTATTTTCATTCGAATTTGATGACAACCACTACGTAAATCAATCTTGGTGAACATAGTTGAACCACTCAGTTCATCTAACATGTCATCAAGCCTTGGAATGGGATGACGATATCGAACAGTTATAGCATTGATAGCACGACAATCAACACACATACGCCAAGAACCATCTTTCTTTGGAACTAACAAAACAGGAACAGCACATGGTGATAAGGATTCACGAACATACCCTTTGTCCAAAAGCTCTTTTACCTGTTTCTGAATTTCCTTTGTTTCTTCGGGATTTGTGCGGTATGCCGGACGGTTGGGAAGAGAAGCACCAGGGACCAAGTCAATTTGATGCTCAATGCCGTGAAGTGGGGGAAGTCCAGCTGGTACCTCATCAGGAAAAACATCCTCAAAGTCCTGTAACAAATCGAGAACAACACTAGACAGCGAGCAAGGTAAGTCGTTAGTGGAAAATAAAACCTCCTTGTACAACAGTACAAAGAATGGGGCTGTGGTGTTTCTCACATCTCTCAAATCACTCCTGCTCACAAATAAGCACTCAGTTTGGTGTGGCTGTTATAAAGTAGAATGAGGCTTTATGTGGCTGGATGGTTTAGAACACTCTTCCTTACTAGTATTGTGGGTCTCACTCAGTTTTCTTTTTTCAGATGCCTCTCTTTTCATATGAGCCACATCTGAAGCATGTATCTCCTCTAGAGATAATGGAACAAGAACCACCTTCTTGTCATTGGCAATGAAAGTGTATTTGTTAGACCGTCCAAAATGCACCGAATCCACATCAAATTGCCAGGGCCGACCAAGCAGCAAATGGCATGCTTGCATGGGGACAATATCACAATCAACCTCACCATGATAATCACCAATGGAAAATGACAAACGAATCATGGCTGAAACCTTAACTGTCCCGGAATTATTCAACCATTGCATATGGTATGGATGTGGATGGCAACGTGGCTGCAAACCAAGCTTCTCAACAAGCAAAGCACTAACAATATTATTGCAGTTCCCACCATCTATGATGAAATGGCACACTTGGCCTTTCACTTTGCATCGGGACTGAAACAAATTATGGCGTTGTCCTTGTTCAGCAGCAACAAACTGAGTGAAAAGAACTCTCCTAACCACCAAAGAAGGAGATGGTGTATTCATTGTAGAAGGCTCCAAAACAGGAAAATCAGCAAGCAACTCATCAAAATCAGCACTGGTAATCTCGTCAGAAGATGGAGAAATAACATCTTGTAACATGTCATTGTGAGCAAAAGTGGGAATAGGTTGAATGGCTAAACAATTCAGACCTAGCTCAAATGTACCATCCTCAGCTGAATACTCACAAGTATCAAGATGGAGGTCTGCAAATACATTGGGAAACGCTTCATCCTCGTCACTTTGAGAATCATAAGAACCATCAGCAAGTGCAATAATGGTACGCCGATTGGGACATTCAGCTTGTTTATGCCCATGACCACCACACTTAAAACATTCAATCTTACTTGTCTTCCTTGGGGCTGCAGTAGCAGAGGAGCTAGACTGATTAGAACTCACAGCTTTGCCTCGTGAATCAAAATGTTTGGCAGAAGTTGAAATTGAACGAGAAGTTGCACGAGATGAAGGTGTGCGCACCCCTGACCCGTGCTGCTCTGAATGGCGCCATGGAGTAGAATTATTAGGAGCTGAAAATGAAGCACGGTTCTTATAGGATTCAGCAAGCTGCCTTTCTATCCTTTTTGCAAAATGTAGCAATTCATTCATGGTGTTGTAAGTAGTCATGTCCACCTTGTCTGCGATTGGTTTATTAAGACCAACCAGAAATCGAGCCATAGTTGATTCCTCATGTTCAGTGATACCGGTACGAAGTAGACACATTTTCATTTCCTGAAAATATTCATCCACGCTACGATGACCTTGGACAAGACGTTTCAGCCTCAAATGTAGCTCATGAGAATAATGTGCAGGAACAAATCGCCGCCTCATTTCGCGTTTCATGTCATCCCAAGTAATACGATCATGTCCAACGCGGCGAAAATCAGCACACACTTGATTCCACCAAGTGATTGCATAACCTGTGAACTCAATGGCAGCAAGCTTTGCTTTCTTGACAGGAGGATAAGTATATAAATCAAAGATCTGATCAACCTTGGTCTCCCACTCAAAATAATCATCAGCACTTTCCTTTCCGTTAAATTTTGGAATAGACACTTTCACTTTGCTCAAACCATCATCATCATAACGACGACGACGGTCACGATAACCATGATGTCCACCATGCCGATGATCGTCCATGTCGGACAACATATCATCATCACCATCATAATTTCCTCCACCTCCAACAGGAATGCGTCGAGCACGACCAAAATTAGCAAAACCACGACCGCGCCCGCCACGTCCACGGCCAGCGGGACGATGCCCTGCCTCATCCTCCTCCTCAATGTCATCATCCTCATTTGGTGGCAGTTCTCCACGTGGCATGTTCAATTGGAGAGTTTGGAGCTGCTGCACCAAATCATTCATTTGTGTACGCAACTCTTGAAATTCCTCCACCGAAACAGCAGCACCATCTCCACATCCTGCCATATTAGTAGAGGGGAAAAATAGGACAATATATATGTGGAATATATGTGGAATCACTCCCTCACCACTTACAAAACAAGTTCTTTCTCTCCCTGAAAAGAGCAAGAACCGTGGCTGCAATCTGTAGTGGAAGAGTGATTGTAACAGCGACGACGGTGCAACAACTGACGGTGCTTTTAAGTGGAGCTTGGTGGGGTAATATGTAAGTGGAATGCACTGAAATGTAGTGATGCAAAACCGAATAATAATCCAAGAACACAAGTCTAAGTTGCTGAATATAAAGGAAAAGATGCACAAAGAAAGGAACAAGATGTAGGAAGTGGATAGATGAACACAAATTGCACCAACCAAAACTTGTTGCTACCCAAACCCCTTTTGGTGTGCTGAACACAATTCGCTTCTATTTCTTTTCTTTCCTTTTTTTTGTTTTTGTTTTTTTGTTTTTGTTTTTGTTTTTTTTTTGGGACAAGAACTCGTTGTTTCCAGTCCTTCGTTTGACCCATATACATCTCTTCTTTTAACCGTTGTGTCAAACGCAGCACAACTTTCAACTAAAGGGGACCATAAGGATCAACTAAGATGGATGGCGCAGCACAAAAACAAGAAAATCGGGTGGGGAATATGTGGCGGGNAAACAAGGGTGGGATGGGTGGGTTTTTTTTTGTTTATATATATGCAGAAAGCAACGACGAGCAGATCAAGGGTGGGTACATGCAGCAAGCGATTTGATGATTAGAACAAAGATAACAACTAGAACGATGTGGAAAAGAAATTCAGCAACTAGACAAATCTTAAAGGATTAAAACTTGATAAAGCAAACTACAAAATCAGTAGCATGTATGAATTTGGGCTGTAGGTTTTCCTTTTGGCAATCAGTGGACAGTAGGTATTTAAACTCTATCCTACCAAAAACAAGAACAATCCTATTAAGGAAACGGAGGCTCTGATACCAGATAATATGCACACGCCTATGCAACGCGTGTAGCAAGTTGGGTGGCCCGATCTTCTCGTAGAATCCGCGAACTTGATAACTTGTCGCTGCGTGACCTGGTGAAGAGGCAGTGCACCACGAGGCTGTCCACGCGATGAACTACCGAGATAATCACCCTTCCACGTACCGACGAAACAGCCCACGCAATCACGCCCTATAGACGTGAAGGCATGAATTGGGTGAACCGCAGTTCGGCGTTCTACAACTCCCTCAAGAATCGAAAGAACAAGTGTTGCAAGCCTCTCAAGACTCACGCATAAACAAAACTCCACGAGTTTCATTGTCTAGTACAAGATATATATAGAGATAGGGGCGTTCATCTTTGAGTAAATGGCAGCATGCGCATGCACTAGTGGATTTCATGGCTGGTTCGCGCGTCTTTTCAGCTTCTGGCAGCAGTTACTAAAATGAGCATAACTCTTTATTGGGAAGTCCAAATAATGAGTCGTTTGATGGGTTGGAAAGTAGACTTGAAGATGCTTCCATCCACTTATAGAACACCGTGTAACTCCTTGTATTCTGTCCTCGGTGATGCTTGGAATTCGTACCATATGTCAGTCATCTAGCTTCTGGTTGCATTCCCATGCAAAGGTGATGAACCACCATTCTATTCATGCACACCATAGGCTTCTTGGTTCAGATGTCCAGAGGCTTGAATCCATCTTCATCCCATGCTGGTTCATACACTCCATTATTAATTCCTAAGGACATTGGAACAAGAACTCAAAAGCATAGGCTCATTCAACATAAACTGATTATTAAACATAAGGTTAGCGTTCACCTGAGAATGAATTTTCTTCTCCAATTGTTTAGCTCTACCTCTTGTAATTGGACCCGCTATATCAAGCGGAGACTCATTTGAAGATGAGTAAATGCTAGGCTTGTCCTCATTAGGAGGGGGAAACCCCTCGGCCCCGTTCGGGTTACCGGATGACGCTGAGATCCACCACAACCTTCTGTCTTCCGAGTTGGATTCGATCCACTTGGGAGAATCTTCTTCATCATCTTCATGCTGCGATCTGGGTGCAAGGGAAATTGCTGTCATACTCGAACGTCTCGGGTCTTACTCATCTACGAAACTCGATGAACACCTCAGCTCCGCCAACTTCGACGACCTCTACGACATCTCCATGGACGACATTAACAGCTCCGACTTCGACAAGGATTACTACGACCCGGCGCTCCTCGACGTCCTCATGGCCGAAGTAGCCGAGACCGACTCGGTCATGGCCCAGAGGATTGCGGAGGAGGAACGAGCCAAGCTTGAGCAAGAGCGCAAGCGTGTGGAGGAGGAGAACAAGCGCAAGAAGGAGGAGCTCAAGAAGAAAGAAGAAGCTGACAAGAGGAAACGAGACCTGAAGACGACTAGGCGCTCTACCCGCAAGGCCATATTACAGACACGAGTCGACAACGCCAATATCTTCCAAACGCCTCAACAAAACGCCGTAGCTGTCCTCACCCTCATCGACACCATCATCGAAGCAGCACCCGCTGCGGTAACACCACTCTTAGACAAGATCAAGACCATCATCGCGGCTACAGCCAATGGCCCTCCCTTGAGCTCCGCGGGGAGAACTACCAAGTCCATCGCCGAGACACTCGAGGATAGCCGCCTGCCGCCGATACAATCCAAAGACTACCGGAGACCTGAGCTAAGCAAGAGACCCGAGAAGAGCAAGACACCCGCCAAGTCCAAAGACCCTCGCCATTACGCAACATGGAAGCATCAAGAACAATCGGCCGACTCTCATGAGAGAGGTCATGGTCGACCACCCGTCCACGATCGGATTCGTCGCAGCTACAACTCCAACCATCCAAGCAGCTCCCGAAGGCCCCAGACGAGTGACTTGAGGGAGGTCCTTGACCGGCACCATCGGGAGCGTGACCGACACTCTTATGAAGACCGAAGGAGATCGCCCGATGACTACGACGATGGAGTGCCCGTGTTCACTCGGGACCTGCGTTGAGTGGATTGGCCGAGTGGTTTCAAGCTTACAGGAATCGACAAATATGATGGCAAGACCGACCCCGAGTCATGGCTGATCGTATATACCCTCGCCATCCGCGTTGCAGAAGGAGACAGCAAGGCCATGGCAAACTATCTGCGCGTCGCTCTCGCCGACTCAACCAGGAACTTGCTCACAAGCTTACCAAGAGGTTCGATTGATTCGTGGAACGAGCTTCGGGACCACTTCATCGCCAATTTCCAGGGCACTTATGAAAGGCCCGGGACCCACTTCGATCTCTACAATGTAATTCAGAAGCCCGATGAGTCATTGAAGGACTACATTCGGCGTTTCTCGGAGAAGCAAAACAAGATCCCCGACATCACCAACGACGTCATCATAGCCGCATTCCAGAAAGGCGTCCGCGACGAGGCGTAAGCCTCCGAGGACGGTCAAGCCTCCGAGGACGGTCAAGAAGATGTTCGAAACAACCAACTCCTACGCCAAATCAAACGATGCAATTAAAGCCTCGCGGCAAGACAAGCATAACAATTAAAGCCCACCGTGGGGCCCCACCTCTGTCGTCACCAGTGAAAATACCAAAAAGCTAAGTCATCATTAATTTTCTTCTTTATATGATATTTTCTTTTTCCTCTGCCTCACTACATCAACTGGTCTTTCGTTGAGCAGTGAGTCGGGGGCTACAGATGTTATATCATATTTTTGAGCTAATTTTTATAATGTTTATCTTGATTGCTTGTGAAATAATCCGAGTAAAAAAGTGCCCATCGAGTTACAAAACTCTATTTCCCTATGCTTTCCGTTTGGTTTGTCGATGGATAGTTGCCCTTGGGCCAAATCCTAGCACCCGGGAGCTCGTTGGATGGAGTCTATAACGCAAGGTGCTTAAGTATTACTCAGAGACAATAAAAAGCATAGAGATAAAATAATTTATTTTCTGCTCTAAACAATTACGAAAGTACCCGAGTAGTAAATTCCGATATGTGAAACTTTGTTCCATTAATGACAAACTCATGTCAATGACTAGTCGGGCAGAGTGTTTAAACGTGAGGAGTCATCTACTCGGGGAAATCAAAACCAACAAGAGGAGAAATACATACTTATAAATATTTTAAAATGCTTGAATTTTCCTCAAGTATTATATTTGCATCAGATACTACTCATCCTACATGTTTATACTTCAAGATTAATCAATTATACATCACCGCCGGCCTGCCTTCACCGCCGCCGACTGTTGTTTCCCGCCTACACAGTTGATTGGTGACATCACCGTTGTTGGGCGTCTACGACTTCATCCTCGGCTTGCCATCACCGCCGCCGACTGGTGTTTCCGCCTACACGGTTGATTGGTGACATCATCGTTGTTGGGCGTCTACGACTTCATCGTCGGCCTGCCTTCACCTCCGTCGACTGGTGTCTCCGTCTACACGGTTGATTGGTGACATCGCCGTTGTTGGGCATCTACGACTTCATCGTCAGCTTGCCTTCGCCGCCGCCGACTGGTGTTTCCGCCTACACAGTTAGTTGGACACACCACCGTTGTTGGGCGTCTACGACTTCATCGTCGGCCTGCCTTCACCACCGCCGACTGGTGTTTCCGCCTACACGGTTGATTGGTGACATCACCGCTGTTGGGCGTCTACGACTTCATCGTCGGCCTGCCTTCGCCGCCACCGACTGGTGTTTTTCGCCTACACGGTTGGTTGGACACACCACCGTTGTTGGGCGTCTACGACTTCATCGTCGGCCTGCTTTCGCCGCCGCCGACTGGTGTTTCCGCCTACACGGTTGATTGATGGTGACATCACCGTTGTTGGGCATCTACGACTTCATCATCGGCCTGCCTTCGCCGCCGACGACTGGTGTTTCCGCCTTCACGGTTGATTGGTGACATCACCGTTGTTGGACGTCTACGACTTCATCGTCAGTCTGCCTTTGCCGCCGCCGACTGGTGTTTTTGCCTACACGGTTGATTGGTGACATCACTGTTGCTGGGCGTCTACGACTTCATCGTCGGCCTGCCTTCACCGCCACCGACTGGTGTTTCTGCCTACACGGTTGATTGATGATGACATCACCGTTGTTGGGCGTCTACGACTTCATCGTCGGTTGTTTCCGCCTTCACGGTTGATTGGTGACATCACCGTTGTTGGGCCTCTACGACTTCATCGTCGGCCTGCCTTCGCCGCCGTCGACTGGTGTTTCCGCCTTCACGGTTGATTGGTGACATCACCGTTGTTGGGCGTCTACGACTTCATCGTCGGCCTGCCTTCGCCGCCGCCGACTGGTGTTTTCGCCTACACGGTTGATTGATGACATCACCGTTGTTGGACGTCTATGACTTCATCGTCGGCCTGCCTTTGCCACCATCGACTGGTGTTTCTGCCTACACGGTTGATTGATGGTGACATCACCGTTGTTGGGCGTCTACGACTTCATCGTCGGCTGTTTCCGCCTTCACGGTTGATTGGTGACATCACCGTTGTTGGGCGTATACGACTTCATCGTCGGCCTGCCTTCGCCGCCGCCGACTGGTGTTTTCGCCTACACGGTTGATTGATGACATCACCGTTGTTAGGCGTCTACGACTTCATTGTCGGCCTGCCTTCGCCGCCACCGACTGGTGTTTCCGCCTACACGGTTGATTGGTGACATCACCGTTGTTAGGCGTCTATGACTTCATCGTCGACTAATTCTATTGCCTCTACTTCGCAAGCTTCGTCACTTCACCAACCACGACGTCTCCAAGAGCCTCAACATGGCATCCTCAATGCGTATCTTCACTCAAGTAATGGTTACTCAATGACAAACTATAGTTTTTAACTCTATGATCAGTTGTTTCCCAACTAAGCATAGAGTCGGGGGCTACACAAATACAAGACTCAAAATCTTCGCTCCAGAGCAAGCTTTCTACTTCAGCAACTCCAATATTCTCGTCGACAACTTTGGCTCTCAGTTGATGCTACAGTCTACTCCAAGTTTTTCAAATGTCAAGTTCAAGATTTCATTTATATACAATGGAGTTTGGAGTTCTTCGCCACACACATGCTAGCATCAAGGAAACTACTTGGGCTTCGATATCTTCTCAACAGTTTGATGGATTATTATCATTGATGTTATCATCGGCACCTTTGTCATTGGCATTATCTCCATCTTCAGTCAACTACTATCAACCAAGTTCATTCCTTCAGGAGTTTGGGCTTCGTTCGCACTAAAATTTGATTGGGACACCAACGCCGCCATCTTCATCAAACATCTTGCCATGTCTCTTTGGCCTTACCTATTTTGCTACTGTTGACGGACAACTTTGTCTCTACAACCGGTTGTTTTCTCTTGTTGCGGATCATCATTACCACCGGTTGCATCTGTCACAATTGATGGCATATCACGCCGCAACTGATTAGCATTTTTGTCTTCATCGTCCGGCTAACTCCGTCGTTGCCGACTGGTGGTCTTGCTGTCATCGCCGGCCTGCATCGTCGCTGCTGATGTGCGTCTTCACCTTCATCACCGACTTGCCTTGGTCGCCATCAACTGGTATTCTCTTCTTCAAGAAACTTCATCTTCATAGACGACCATCTCTGCTGCCGCCAGTCGTCATTACTGTTGGTCACGTTTATCACCGTCGACTATTTTCTTTGTCTCCATGGTTAGTGGATTCCATCATCGCTGTTGATGGGCAACTATGTCTCCACCACCGATATCTTCGTTATCTTTGATGGGCAATTTTATCTTCACATTGGTGGTCTCGTTTCCATGCCGATTGCATCAATTGCCACCAATGGATTACCTCGACTGCGACAGAGGGACAAGCAACGTGTTCAGGGGCTTAATAGCTCTAGCACGAGGATCATACCTTCAATTTGGACTTATTCTGGATATATGCAACATGAATACATGGCCGCGAGCTTATCTCCTATATTCATGGTTTGGATCAATCGTTATTTCCCACAAGGGTCACAAGCTGAGTTCTTGCGCCAGTCGGGATTCAATTATTAAATCTATTTTGGTGCATTCCATGAGGGATAACCATTCGGATCAGAAGATGAAGCAGCGAGGAAGACGCCGGCGCTTCAAAGATTTTAGGGTATCGCTAGGTTTTCTCGTGATTGGGCCAAGACCCATGAGAAGCTTACGGCCCATATTACAGGTGTGGCTTGATACGTGTCTCTAGGGACTTAAGCAGATTTGCTCTGGCAATATGCACGTGTCTTATTGTCCAATGCCTTTAAAATCATTTCATACAGCAGTTACACAACTTGTTGAAGGTTGGTACGATGCAACTTGGAAGGTGCCAAATAGTAAAGTTTTTTATAACTGTCCTAGTAACTTTTTTATAGGTTGCAGGAGCTGTTTGGTTTTTTACAAAGCATTTGATTCTACGTTTATGTTAATGCTTTTCTGCCACCTTGGTGTGCTTTTTCGATTAAGACCGATATTATGGTTGGAGCTATTTAATATTTTGTTCATATTTTTCAGATGACTGATGAATTATTAGTTCAGATTTTCTACCCATGAGGGTTGGCTGAGTTGTTTGTTCCGAGATGACTCGGGCAAAATGGCTCGGGTAAGCATGAGCTTGCTAAGTACTCGGAATTCATTATACACTATGCCTTGATTATGAGCTTATGTGTTATATGATTTTTTATGATTGCTTTTGGCTTAGGCTAGACATTTATTTAACTTAGGAGAGTATGGTTATTATAGTTCTTGACTATATGCTTAGTTTGTTTAACTAAACACATAGTCGGGGGCTATACCTAATTAGGTGCATCAGTCGATGCACCTAAATATCTATTCTTAAGAAATTTTTGAGATGTTTTCAGCCTTTCACAGCCTTTTTATTGGATGATAAAGCACTCGGGAGACTCAGGCAGAGATGATGGAAGCACTCGGCGATAGAAGCACTCGGCTAAGGAGGTACTCGGCTATGTGTTATTCTGGTTCGGGGCAAAGTTATTTCGTCGACTGTGAAGGTCTCGGAGACTACTGTGGAGATTATGGGTACCGGATACCCTCACGACTAGCTTATCCGACTTACCATAGGGGATAGGTTAGGGCTCATGATTATGTACACCGGCTTATGACTTGGGTATTACATTACCATTGTAATAAGGTAACTGCTCATAGTCCATAGTTGGTAAGGTTGAGAAGTCCAACATAGATTATGATAGGGTCTTCGACTTGTAAGCCTACCCTCCAAGACTATATAAGGAGGGTAGGGCGTCCCTTGAGGGATAGACGATTGCATAGAGAATCATAGCGAGACTGCTACCCCCAGTTTCTTATTGCCGAAACCAAGTTTCGACACCATTGGTCTGCTTCAACTGCAACGAGCCCGGCCACTTCGCCGACAAGTGCCCAAAACCAAGGCGCGTAGGACCCAAGTTTGTTCATGCCCGCGTCAACCATGCGTCAGCAGAGGAGGCGCAGGCTGCACCAAAAGTGGTATTGGTACGTTTCTTATCAATTCAATTTCAGCCATCACTCTTTTTGATTCTGGTGCTACGCATTCCTTTTTATCAAAGCATTTTGCGGGAACACATGGGTTGTCAGTAGTGGAACTTAGAATGCCTATGTGGGTTCACACTCCTGGGAATGAGATGACCACAACTCACTACTGCCCCTCTGTGGTAATAGAAATCCAGGGTTCTAAATTTCTAGCCAACCTTATCCTTCTTGAATCCAACGACCTAGATGTCATTCTTGGGATGGATTGGTTAACAAGGCACAAGGGAGTTATCGATTGCGCTAGTCGCACTATCACTCTAGTTAATGAGAAAGGAGAAGAGGTGACGTTCCAGTCGCCGACACCCCAGAAGCAGAGAGTGTGCTTAAACCAAGTCGATGGGATGGAACAGACCGCAGAAGAAGGGAAAAACCTTAAGAAGTTGGAGGATATTCCTATCGTTAGAGAGTACCCTGAAGTCTTTCCAGATGACTTAACCACAATGGCACCAAAGAGAGAAATTGAATTTCGGATTGATTTAGTACCGGGAACTGCCCCGATACACAAGAGACCCTATAGGATGGGAGCCAACGAACTGGCGGAAGTCAAGAAGCAAGTTGATGAGCAGTTGCGGAAAGGATACATTCGCCCGAGTACGTCACCTTGGGGTGCTCCGGTGATCTTTGTGGAGAAGAAAGATAAGACCAAGAGGATGTGTGTCGACTATCGTGCCCTTAATGAGGTGACCATCAAGAACAAATACCCGTTACCTCGGATTGATGATTTGTTTGATCAGCTGAAAGGAGCAACATGGTTCTCCAAGATATACCTGCGTTCAGGATATCACCAGTTGACGATCAAAGAGGAGGACATTCCGAAGACGGCATTCATCACTCGGTATGGGTTGTTTGAGTGCACGGTCATGTCTTTTCGACTTACCAATGCACCGGCCTTCTTCATGAACTTGATGAACAAGGTGTTTATGGAATTTCTGGATAAGTTCGTCGTGGTCTTCATCGACGATATACTCGTTTACTCCAAGTCCAAGGAGGAGCACGAACAACACCTCCGTCTGGTACTCGAGAAGTTAAAGGAGCACCAATTGTATGCCAAGTTTAGCAAGTGCGATTTTTTACTCAAGGAGGTACAGTTCCTAGGCCACATCATCAGCGCTCAAGGAGTGGTGGTAGACTCGTCGAATGTGGAGTCAGTTACCAAGTGGAAGCCTCCGCGCACGGTTTCGCAGATCAGGAGTTTTCTAGGACTCGCGGGTTACTACCGTCGGTTCATTGAAAACTTCTCCAAGATTGTTAAGCCAATGACACAATTACTAAAAAAGGATGAGAAATTCAAGTGGTCCGCAGAATGCAACAGATGTTTTGAGGAGCTTAAGAAGAAATTGGTGTCTGCACCGGTGTTAATTTTGCCGGATCAGACGAAAGATTTCCAAGTTTTTTGTGATGCGTCACGCCAAGGGTTGGGATGTGTATTGATGCAGGAAGGCAGAGTGGTCGCATATGCTTCGCGTCAACTGCGCCCACATGAGAACAACTACCCCACTCATTACTTGGAATTGGCAGCGGTGGTTCACGCTCTGAAAATTTGGCGGCACTACCTCATTGGTAATCGTTGTGAGGTCTATACCGACCACAAGAGTTTGAAGTATATCTTCACTCAGCCCTATCTGAACCTCCGACAACGCCGATGGAAGACATGTTGAGAGCTTGCGCACTTGATTTTGGAGGGGCTTGGGACAGAAACCTGCCGTACACCGAGTTCTCCTACAACAATAGTTACCAGGCTAGTTTGCAGATGGCACCGTTCGAAGCATTGTACGGCCGGAAGTGCCGCACTCCGCTCTTTTGGGACCAAACCGGAGAGCGTTAGTTGTTCGGAACTGAAGTCCTAAATGATGCAGAAGAAAAAGTTAGAACTGTTCGGGAAAGACTGAGGATCGCACAGTCTCGGCAGAAGAGCTATGCAGACAACCGCCGAAGAGAGCTCATCTTTGAAGTTGGGGACCATGTGTACCTTCGGGTCACACCACTTTGAGGTGTGCATCATTTCCAAACCAAGGGAAAACTAGCCCCACGCTTTGTGGGGCCATACAAAATTCTGGAGCGCTGAGGAGAAGTTGCTTACAGGCTTGAACTACCCCCCAACATGCTCGGCATTCATGATGTTTTCCATGTGTCGCAACTAAAGAAATGTTTAAGGGTACCCGAGGAGCAAGCAAACCCGGATCAGATCGAGATTCAAGAGGACTTGACTTACATGGAAAGACCTACCCGCATCCTCGAGACCAACGAAAAAAAGACAAGGAGTAAAGTAATTAGGTTTTGCCGGGTTTAGTGGAGCCACCATTCAGAGGAAGAATCCACTTGGGAAAGAGAAGACGAGTTGAAGGCCGCCCATCCACACCTCTTCGCCAAATCTCGGGGTCAAGATTCCGTTTAATGGGGGTAGGTTTGTCACACCCCGAAGTTTGCTGTCCAGGTTAAAATTCGTGAAATAAATCGCGTCAAATAAATTTTTCTTTTAACCTAGAGCAAAGTTCTAATTTAAAGATATATTTAATCAAGTGGAAATGGCATGGTGGGTTTTTTCTTGAGTTTCCCATGTTAAAATACATTAACAGAATTTTTAGTGGAATTTTCAGAGTCCTAGAAATAATTTTAATCAATTAAAAACCTCTAGCGCAATAAATAAATCCCTGGGAAATTCTTTTTCCTTTTTTTTCTCTTTTTCGTTTTCCTCTTTTGGGCCGTCGGCCCACTTTCTTGTCCTTCCTAGGCCGGCCCGAGGCCGCGGCCCGAGCCGCCCGAAGTCCAGGCCGCCTCCCTCACTCCCCGGGCCGCTGACCGGTGGGGCCGACGCCCGAGTCGTCTCCGACTTGGCCGGCCACCGCGCCCGCACCGCCCGATTCCTCCGGCGAGGAATCTGCCCGCACCGGCCAAACCCTAGCCTGGACCCTCCTTATATTTCCCCCTCCCCGTGACCTCATCTCCCGTTTCCCTAAGCACCGCCGCCTCTCCCGAACCCTAGCGCCGCCGCCGCCATCGCCCCCTTCGCCTCCGGTGAGCGTCGCCGCCTCCTCCCTCTCTCCCCTCTCTCGGTGTCGTCGTGCGCGCCGCCGCGCGCGCCGCTCGCGCCGCTCGGCCGCCTCTCCGCCGTCGCCGCCGCATCCGGCCACTATCGCGCCGCTGCTCCCCGCGCCGCTGCGGCGGTCGTCGCGCGCACGACGCGCGCCATCCCGCCGTGGCTGTGCCGTGGCCACCGCGTGCGCCGCGTCGACGCCACGCGTGCGTCACGTGGTGCTCCGCCGCCGCCGGCCGGTGGACTCGGTCCACCATGGACTGGGATCCCCGTGCCACCGACAGGTGGGGCCCACTTGTCGGAGCCGCCACCGCCCGCTGACGTTAGCCCTGGCATCAGTGATGTCAGCTCTAGGGTTTATTGCGCAATAATTGAATAAGGACTTTTCTGTTTATAGTAAAAACATAGTTAATCTTCTAAAATTCATAACTAATTCATCCGGACTCCGTTTGAGTCCATTCAAGTTGCAGAAAATTCATAAAAATGTCTAGAATCCATTAAAAATGGTTTTGTTCTCTGTTTCAGTAGACTTATAGTCTGTTTGCTTGTGTGCTTTGTTTGTCGCTTAGATTCCGGTAATTCCGACTCTCCGGTTTACTTCGAAGTTGTTGCCGAGGTCGACCCAGCGCAGGAGCAAGGCAAGTCATACTTATTCACTTGAACATATTGTACCTAAATTGCGAAATGTCTTATTTTTCTATAAATTTTGCATTGTTTTATAATATCATTTATGGGTTTAGTTACCTATTGTACTCAACTATATGTTTCAATTATCATATTCCTTTGATAGCCTGGGAAATAATTTGAGTAGTCGCTGGAATAGAACATGCTTTGCTCTGCTTAGAAACATTAGTTCACTAATGAGATAACTAAAGCCTCATTATTACTTAATGATGGTTATTTCATGTTAGTTCACGATGGTTAATCGTGAATGTTTAAATAATTGTTTCAACTAAAATTTTGAATAATGGTGGGTTGTGAGCACATGGTTTTGATGGTCGTGCTCATGACAATTAAGGACCGGTTCACGGGAAACCCTGGAAGAATTATCGTACTTTCCACAAGTCAGTGTGGGTAATGGCTGGATTTGTAGTATGACTTTTTCCTAGCCGACGTACCCAGGCGAGGGTGGGCGTGATGGAGTTGGGTCGGCGGGGGCTTTACCCATTGATCGGCTACCGGATTCACCTAGGCACGAGAGGGGGCTGCCTACCTTAGTGTAAAGGTGGGGGTGAAACCTGAGGTGTGGTGCGCTTGGTTAGGAAGGGTTGTGCGAAGGGTCCTGTCACAGCTCCTTTCCGGTGTACTGTGGTGGTACGTTGGCACACAGTAACGTGTTGTGGGACTGTGTCTTATGGGTACAGTTGTACACCTCTTATCAGAGTAAAACTATTCGAATAGCCGTGCCCGCGGTTATGGGCGATCAACCAGATTCACCGTGATTAGTTACACTTTCTAATAACCTGACTTAATGGAACTGGTGTAGTTCAGATGGTGGTTTGGCCCTATTGCAACGTGGTGTAGCGTTGGACAGTGATGGTTCAATGTTGATTAATTAACTCAATTGTTTTTACTGTATTCAACTACTGTATTCAACATTGGACGATGCAGAGGCGAAGGAAGCCTGGGCCTCCGTGAGGTGGCGGTTGTCGGCCTTGCGACTGGCTGCCTCGGCACGCTTCTTGGTGTCCTCCTCCTGCGGGCGTGTGGCACGTGACTTGGGGTCCTCCCACATCGCGCAGCTCACCGCGGTGCCCAATGTCATCGAGGCCAAGCTCATACGCTATCGCGAGGAGGAGTGCCCCCTCACTTCCCTCGTCTTCTTGCCGACCCCTCTCCTTCCTCGTCTTCTCGGAAGGGCTCGTTGGCTGGCTCCGCCTTCCTCGCATGGAGGCACGGCAATATCGAGCATGGATAGGCTTGCTTGCCGCTACCACCTCCCAGCAATGAACGCCGTGCATGTTGGCGATAAAGAGAGAAGAAAGAAGTCAGTGCTGACATGTGGGCCCTAGTATGCCACGTCAGTGAAACCACCCATCCATACTGCTATAGGACATAATTTAATCCGCTTTTACAAGTTAGGTGATCAAGATTTCTGGTTTCGCGGTTTAGGGATGGCAATTAAACTGGACGTAAAGATGAGGGATGACATGCGGACTTATTCCATCCTGATGCGCAGCTTATGGGAAAGCCTGTATCAAGAAAGGCCCAAATGTAATGTGAAGGCCTAGTGAAGCAACCCAGAACCCCGAGTTTCTCACTGGTTCTACGAGTTCCATACCCCGACCGCCGCCGCCGCCGCCATTGGTGGAGCCGTGGAGGCCGTCGCCGTCGCCGTCGCCGCTTCCACGCAAGTCCGTAGCAGCGGATTCCTGCAGCGCCCCCAAAACATCCCTAAATCCCCAGCAATGGCGGCCGGAGTAGCCACCCGCCGCAGTCTCTCCGCCCTCCTTCTCTCCTCCCGCGCTCTGCAACGCCGCTTCGCCCCACTCGCCGCCGCCTCCTCAGCCTACCTCGCTCCGTGGGCGCCACCGTCACGCGGAGCGAAGACCGCGTCGTCGGGTGGGTCTGGGTACTCGCCGCTGAACGACCCGTCCCCAAACTGGAGCAATCGGCCGCCCAAGGAGACTATCCTGTTGGACGGCTGCGACTACGAGCACTGGCTCATCGTCATGGAGTTCCCGACCGATCCCAAGCCCTCCGAGGAAGATATGGTCGCCGCATATGTTAAGACCCTCGCCGCCGTCGTGGGAAGGTATATGCTCTTCTCGGACCATATTTAAGAAACTCCCTTTGAACTGAAGCAGATTAGGCTAATTACAATAGTGGGCTGTACATCTATACATCTTAGTGATCGAACTGATAATAACCACAACATGACTGTTGCATCAAATTTGCATGATGATAAATTGATAATCACATACATGATGAATGTTGTATCAAGTTTGTACTGTTAGTTGTATGTTTGGAAAAGTCGAGTTTTCATTGTGGTTTTTTAGCATGGTAAGTAGGTAGGGAAATGATTGTCCACATGTTCACAGACTATTTTTTGGACATGAATTGCCGTCAGACATTAGACTGTTAACTTCTGTCTTAAAGACATGAAGCAAAAATTCCACCCATTGAAACATCTGTGAAAATTGAGAAAAACCTAGGAGCAACCACATGGTGACATACAGATAAAACATTTTGAGAAGTTGTATGCATATGCAACATCTAAAACTAACCACTTCCAGCAATATGCACGCTTTGTGCAAACACTGCAACTTCAGCTACATTCAGGACAAACAATGGCAACACTTTAAAGTCTGACTGTGCCAACTCTCAAAAAGTTCAAGCAGTAATCTATGTGACAGTATGAAACCTAACTGCTCAACATTTTTGTTTCACATGGGCAACATCAGCATACCCAAAAGACGTAAGCTTGGCCGCAAGTAAGCTTGCTGCTGAGCCGTGTTGCTCTGGCTGCCACATCACTCTACCCTTGCCCAAGAGCCATGCAGGCATGGAGCTTTTCCTGCTTGGCCCTGAGAACCATGGGTGGTATCATTGCCTTGCTCACTCCTATGGAGACACCTCCATGGAGATCCGCTCTGCGAATATCCCCCACCCCCACTGCTGTTGTGTTCTTCCCATCACGTTGCTCCCTGTCTTCCATTCCCTCACACCAACTGTGAGTCCGATTCTCAAGTCAGAGACTGGTATGGACTGTGTGTGTGTGTCAGAGAGAGAGAGAGAGTTTTGACTTGTGAGTTTCGGTTCTTGTGTTGAGCTCCTGAATCATTATGGTGGCTGTGGTCGTGATTTGGCCAAGCAGCTGCAGGCAGGCATGCGAGCTGCTTAACAAAAACACAGGCCTGGTTGAGCGTCAGTATCAGACATCTGCAGTCTAATTTTCTCTAATATCATTTTGCCCCTTCTTCATAGTTCATGTATACTCTTAGTGATCTGCAATGTTCTAATAGATGATAATAACGAATTGAATCTTTATCCTCAAGATCCTAATATTCTATATTTGGGCATCATGTGGTCTAGGAATTCAAATGTACATCATAACTTTTTTTTTTGTGCAGTGAGGAGGAAGCCAAGAAGAAAATCTACTCTGTCTGCACTACAACTTATACTGGGTTTGGCGCATTGATTTCAGAGGAGTTATCATACAAAGTTAAAGGTGAAACTTTTGTGGCTCTACTTTTCTGTAAGGTTCACACCATGAATCCATGATGGAAATATTTTTTTCATTTACTTTGCTGCTCTTAAAGGATTGCCTGGAGTTCTTTGGGTATTGCCTGACTCATATTTGGATGTGCCGAACAAGGATTATGGAGGTTAGTAATAATAGACCTTGTTCCTGCTTTGTTTGTGATTGTGTTGGATTATAATATTCTTATTTGGTCAGATTTCTTATAGATATTTGTTTGTTTCACTAGTTGTTTTTTATTAATCAAGTGGCAACAAAATGTCTTATTGTGTTCCAGAATATATAATATGAAAATCAATGGGCAATCTAGGAAATCTATTTTATTGAACTTCAGTTTGATTTATGAAACATAACTATATAGCTCCACGACAACTTGAAAAATAAGCAAAACACAACACAACCACCACAAACTTATTATTTTTTTGGAAAAGAAAAGAGTAACAAAGTGCTCTACTAACAAAGATTAGACATAAAGAGAAAAGGAGTACATATGGTGGGAGAGTGGAGAAACAAAACATTGTACAAGGCAATTAACCTTGACACCAAACAGGGCCTCGACCAGACCACCCAAGGTGAATGATTTAGAAGTTCTAATCAGCTGAAGAAACCTTCCCCATCCATGCATAATGGGAGGAACCCTTTTTAATATCCTGTTATTTCGTTGAAACCAAAGGTGCAAATAATCAGAGTGAGCATTTTGTGAACAATTACAGCTTGACTTTAACGGTACTTACATGCCCTAAAAAGTATGTGGTATATTCAAGTGAATATCAGTTAAATTCCAGCAATCAATACTAAATTGGCAAAATGGCAAGCACAAGGAGGTGGAGCAATCGTCTGAGGCATTTTCACAACAGAGAAACAGATAAAAGTGGATTTAGCTCTAAATTTATTGTGTCGTAACTGATTCTAGTGTAATTTTCTGTTGTGCTAGTATCCATGACTCCATGGGAAACATTGTGTGTCATACATTTACTCTTTCAAACCCAGGTATAAATTGATATGGTTTATTTATCTCGAAAAAATGATGTGGTTTCTATGTTGCCTAATAATGAAGATGAGCTTTCATATAGAAGAACTCATGAGAATTCCAAATACAACTCCAGGTGTCCTGACCACGTTAAATTCTGTTAAGGGGATTCTTAATTGTAATTCCTGAAGTGGATGATGGAAACTAAATGGCTTGGATTTTGTCCTTGTGCTTTTTTGACAAATGAAAAAGAAAGCATGAGCTGCTAACTTTAAAGTATTATTTAGCCATATATATATTGCTTTAGCTATTGCCTTGTATAGTGTTTTTTTTTTGTCGTCATTACCCACTTGAGGCTTAGCCTTGAAGGCTTGAACTATGGCAGCTGTTCTAAAACTTCCACCAGAAAGAGCTCCCTTTTATCTTGTGAAAAGAATGGACTCTCTCAAAATGACACTTATGTCGAAGAACTTGTGCAGAAATTTTGACTCCTAACGTTGATTTCTTTGCCACTAGACACAATCCACCTTTAAGAAAGCATTCATTTGTGGACTTTTGAGAAAATAGTTCTCCTAAGATTATCAATCATAGGTCGTAGTTCAGCCAGCAATAGAAAAAAACACTTTTGTAAAAACATAGACACTGATGTAAGTATATAACTGAATTACTCTTGCCAGCGTTCCTCCTTTAGAAAGACTGACAACCTTATGACCTGAGAGTGTATTAATGCATCTTCCAATGAGGCTCAGTGCTCAGTCTCTGGAGTTGGTTATGCAGATAGGTAGCCTAGATAAATGAATGGAGAATATTCCTTCTTACAGCCAAGAATCATAGATAGATGAAGTTCCTTCTGATCACACACACTGAAAGGAACAAAGTTGACTTGTGTAAGTTGAATTTTAGTCCCGTGGAGTTACTGAAAGAATCAGGAAATCCTTTAATAAAAAAAATCCTTTTGGCAAGGTTTAGTATTGCCAAAGTATGGTTGGCATATTGGATTATCAGAAAATCCAAGGTAAAAAGATTGACCCATTCACCCATATGGCATAGAATGATACTATGCCATTTCTACTTCCTGTTCTAAATTCCATGAAGCAGATCAGCATCAATCTCAGTTCATGGGTAACCGTCATTTCCTGATCCAGATTTTGATGTTGAATTATATGTGTGCTATTCTCTTCTATATGCCTATCTTTTCTGCTTTCAACTTTTGGCTTATGGATGATGTTTTGACAAATTACATGATGTGCTTGCAATAATTTCATGGCACTACTTGTACCAGGAGATCTATTCGTAGACGGACAGATCATACATAGACCACAATTCCGATTCACGGAAAGGCAACAGGTAAGGAGCCGGCCTCGTCCTCGCTATGACAGGAGACGATAGACAATGCAAATTGAACGGAAAGAAACAATGCAGAAAGGACCTTCGAATCTGCAGCAGTAGCATAAAACCATGCCAATACACTAAACTGTTGCCAGAATTATAGCCTAATTATCCTGGATATGTTTAAGTTCTGGAGTGTGTTCATTTCTGGCAATTTATCTAATGTCTTGTCAGTTTATTGCCATGGAGCCTATCTGTGGACATCTCTGCAGTTAAGAAACATCATATTGACCTTGTTTTATGAGAAATCCTGCACTTTTATCTCCACGGTTCACCTCCGAATAAAAATATCCAGTCCATGCCCTCTGATGTTAAAAGAGCTCCGTGCCACAAGGGAGACAGCTCTTTTATGAATAATTGAATATGTGCCAGCACCCTTTTTGGAAAGCTATAAAATCGTAAAACTGCCTCGTCCCTATTCCTTATAATCACCCTAGAAGTCACTTGTAATTTGGCATTTCACCTCATAATTTATTTTGTTTCAAATATTCACCCTTTCTATTTGGTTTTGTTGTAAAAATCAAGCAGTGCACACGTATTTAATCGAATTACTATGTTTTTGTAACATACCAAAAATTTGAATTTTGAATTTTGATTTCACCTAAATAATAAAAATGTGTTTTCAAGTTGATGACCAAATTTTTTTAAATTTACAACCTAGGTAAGGTTAAAATTAGCGGGTGCCCATATGTAAATTTGCGAACAATTTAAAACTTTTCTTTACATGCCAAATGTGTGCATGCTTGCATAAACACAAAATGTGGTGTGTGATTTGAGTCCTTTTAAATATTTTTGAATCTTAGATGCATTATATATTAGGTCTCATGAACACAACACAAGTATACATACATGTTAATTCTTATATATATTAAAAACACTACACTCTTAAGTACCATTAGCTCAACTCAAATATATATACACGCTAGTGCTTAAGAATCTCGTGAGTTTAAGCATAGTGAATAGAAAGTAAAGCCTAACAGCATCATTTCTGGTTAATTACAAATCAAAATATAATTTTACAATCATTTAAATATATATTTAAAATAGGAATACTTAAAGGTTGGTAAACTCATTGAATATTTAAAAATAATTGGTGCAATATAAAATCATGGGGAAATTCATGTAGATACTATTCAATATATATATCTCACTGGAATTTTGGTGGAATTTTGGTATAATTTAATAGGTACATTTGATACCTCAAATGATTTGGTCAAAACAGTCAAATTACAAATTATTTCAAAACCCTAATCGACAAAAATAATACATCTCTCATATATGTATTTTACCACATGAGAATGTATAGGAGATATAATTTATTCAAATACTATTCTATTTATCATGAATTAATATAATTTTTCCAGATTTTATTTTATAGATTTTGACCTCCTAAAAATTCAAATCAATTTCGGCTCGATCGAATTTATTTATTTTCTTGGGAATAAAATATAGGGAATTTTTGTGTGAAACCAAAGAAAATGGAATCTAGGTATTTTTATCTACCTCCAGAAAAATCCACATTAATTTATCATGCACACAAATTAAATTATGGAATTACAAAGAAGGGAGAAAGAAATAAATAGTGGAAAATCTTAAAACTACCCTAACAGTACATTCACTTAACTTCCTACTCTCTTCTCTCACCCTACCTCTGTTTGCACCACCCTGAACTCACTTGGCAGTCGCATGAGCTAGCCTTCACCTCTGTGGGCCAACTCCCACCGCTCAAGAGACCGAGAGAGAAGGAGAGATCGACGCCAGCGGCGCTCGACGCGTGTCCATCGTCGTGGCGGCCGCCGAGCTCGCCATATTTTCTCCAGTTGCATCACCTCCTCCTCCATTTCGCTCCTAAGCCGACCAAGTCGAAAGGGAGAGCACCGGTGCCTCTATTCTCCTCTATCTCCATCGCCGGGCGTGGGAACGACGACCATCGCCACCGTCATCGAGACACATGTCGTCTCCTCTTTTCCTGCATTCTATTACCTACACAAGGTGCCGATCCCATCCCCTCTAATCACGTCTCATGTCTTGCAGTGGTGACGCCGGAACGCCGCCGCGCCCATGGGAGCTCTAGAGCACCACCGCTACGACATCATCATCGTCCGGCAAACCAAACCAAACCGTCACGCCGTCGTTTTCATCTCGACCCCAGGAGCCCACCGACCAAAGGAATCGAACCACGAAGCCATGAGGAGATCGGCCTTCTCTTCCCCAACTCTGGCCGCTGGACCCCATCTCCAAATTCTTCTTCTCCGGTGAGCTCCAAAGCAATTCCTCACTCGTGGAGCATCCTTATGTGACTGTTGGGTTATCCCCCTCCTCTTCTTAGCAGATCAAAGGCCAGAGATCGCCACCGCCGTTGCTCTGCTAGTTCCTGCCGCCGCCGGAGCTCTTTTCAAGTTGGCGTCGTTTTCCAAGCTTCGCCGACCCCTTCCAACTCTTTGGTGAGTATCTAGGAGCCCCATAGAGTCACATCCATGCACCCATTCGCATGGAATCGAGCCGAAGCTCGACATGCACTTGCATGCCGAGAGCTACCGCCGCTTGCGTCGCCGTCGCCATCGATTCCAACCACCATAGCTTGCGGGAGGATCACCGATAAATTCGTTAGGAGTCCCTCTCCATTTTCTCTTTTAGCAGCCCACAAAGATCGGCCACCGTTCGCCGTTGCCACCAGTGAGAACCTCGCCAGTGCACTGCTGCCTTTGCCTTCCCAGCTGCCAAGCCACTGACATGCGGGCCAAACTTGATTAGAGCACGAGGACTATACTTAGGGATAGTTTAAAACTTATAAGGTTGAATTGTTTAGACTTACATGTGGACCCAGGACCTAATTGTAAGTAGAGAAAACATTAAGGACTCTTAATAAACTTTGTTTTAAGCATGTGCTATGGACTGCGGGTTAATACCTGAAAACCCTAGGGGCCTTTTTGCATATTGCCAGAGACCGACCAGTGGACCCTAAGTATTTATAATTCAAAAATATAAAAGAAAATAATTCAACCTTTATCTATCAATTGAAAATTATGTCAAACTTGTAAAATCCATATAAAATCAAATATAACTCATTTCAAGGTGAAACCAACTTCAGTAGGTTCATAAAATTGTGAACTTTAATGTTGTAGAATAAAATCCTATGCTTACAGTATGATATTTATTTCTAAAATTTCATATAAGAAATAGTTAACATAAAACTTGTAAAATTTGTAGAAAATTCATTTATACTCTACATGGAGTGAACTAAATTTCTGTAGAATCACAAAAGTATAAACTTTAATTTAGTGATATAAAATTTCACACTTTCTATACAGGAAACAGTACTAATAATATATATATAGTAAAATGACCACCATATGTACAATTTAATTTTTAAAATTTATAGGGAATTCATCCTAGCTCAAAATGAAGTGAACTAAGTCCTGTTAGATTCACAATCATGCACCATGGTGCACTGTAAGATAAAATGTATTTCTTTTAATATGGAAAACATCTCTATCATATTTTGGTACAATGGGAATTAAACCACAACCTATAAGTTATGAATTCCATATAAGAATATATTTTAGCACCAAATAAGCTGAAGTAAAAATATAGTTAGACTCATATAATTATGCTCTGCATTTATGTTGGTTAAACCTGGAACATTTAGAACAAATGATATCCTCAAATTAATATTGCTAACTAGTAACATAGGACATGTTACTACTTGTAAAATACATAAGAAATTCATACTAGCTCCTCCCTATACTTTGTTTAGAGAGCTTGGCTATTTTATATCTCTCTTTTTTTTTGTCATGGTCAAGTATATTTTTCCTCAATCCCTTTTGAGCATTTTGATTTTCGAACAACACATATATTTTGTAAGCTCATGTCTCATTTGTTATGGATAGGAGGATAGAGAATCATAATATTTGGAGTCTTTATTTTGTGGATGGATATGGTGGATGCCAACTTCCGGAGTAGAAGTTTAGCATATGGTAGGTAGACGGCATATGCTAGTCTTCCAGTGTAGAGGGAAAGCAATACATTTGGTGGATAAGTACACAAGATTTTGGTGATGAAAATATGAAAAGAATCTAACAAGGGTCACAACCATTTGATGAAACTCAAAATAATGGCAAGCAGCATATATGTAAGGTTTATAAATATGATCGACAGGTGGCTTTGGTTGGAAGAAAACATCAATTAGGAATATGTAACGTTATTTTGTTCTTTTTATAAAATTGGCAAGGTTTCAACAGTAAGAGCAAGGTTCATATCATCAGACAGTCTCTCATTCATAAATTACTTAGATAACATGTGGTGCTAAGAATATTGTCATGCTCTGGTTTTCTTTTGGGATTGAAAATAATTAAATAATCCATTTTTAGAATTTATATTAAAATTTAAATGAGTTCAACAAGTGAAATTAATGAGGGAAATAAAATTTCCTTTAAAAATCATGGTTGGGAATATTTTTGTAATATTTTCCTTGCCCTAAAGTACTCTCTGAAATTTCCCACGAATTAAATAAATAGGAAAAAAATTTAAAATCCTTCCTTTCTCTTTGGGTCGTTTCCGGCCTAAGTTCACCTTTCCTCCTCGGCCTCGACCCGCCCCTCCCCTCCTCCCTCCTCCCTCAGCGCGGCCCAGTCCGACTGGCCTGCTCTCGCCCCTGCGAAAAGTGCACATCGACTCCCTCCCCTACAGTGCCGCTGACAGGTGGGGCCTACCTATCTGGGTCCTATCCTACCTCTAGCCAGTCGGCAACCGCCGCCACCCCACGTCACCGTGCGCCTTCCCGCTGCCGCCCTCTCCAGTCAACGCGTTGGACCGGATCTTCTCCCACTCCTCCACCTCCTCCCCCACTATGCCATGAAATCCGGCGCGGCCAGCCCCCATTCCACCCATGCCGCCACCCCACTCCGCCGGCCAACCACCACCTCTCCCATCTCCTTCTCGGTTCCCCGAGCTTATAAAAATCCTCCCCAAGCTCCCTTCGTCCGTTTCACCCTCTCTCCCGAGCTCGCCAAGCCCTCCACCGTTCCTGCCGCTATTTCTCTCTCCATCCCCGTCGATGCTCGTCCGGCCGTCGCTCGCCGCTATCCTAGCCATCGCCGCGCTGCACCTCTTGCACCGTCGGCACCACCGCTCCAAGAGCTACGCCGGCCACCACCTCTCCACTTGCGCCCGTGCCCCAAACCCCCACCTCACTGCAAGCTCCTACCGTCGCCGCCGGTGGCCAACTTCAGCCAAGTGCCGCTGCTACTAGCGATGTCGTCGCACCAAACCGCTAGCACCGCCAGCTTCCTCGTGCCGTGCTGCCCCTCTATCGCCCCTCCTTCGTCAACCGTCGCCGGAGTGCCATCCCATCCGTTGACCCGCGCCGGCCGTCGTCTTCTTCCGCTCAGACGTTGGTCTCCTCCCGTACCTCCTCCTCGCTGTGCATGCTCGGTGAGCAACCCCGCCCCTTCTCCCCTCCCTTTCGCCGCTCTTCCCTACCGCCATCGTGTCGGGTGGTCGCCGCGCGTCGCCATTGGGTCGGGTTGGCTTGCCGGCCAACCCCGCCCCCACTCCTAGTCACACATTCCCCTTGAGCACGTTGAACCTACTTTATAAATGTTTTATTGTTTGCATATAAATTGCATGTTTTGCTAATTACATCGCGTTAGGGAATTACCTATTTGCTTGCTTGTGCGATGTTCATTTGATATCCATTCCTTTGTCAAACATAGGTGATAATTTGTCTAGCCCGTGTTACTTATGTTGACCTCACTAGAACTATGACATGCTTAGCCATGCTTAATTACCACTAGCTCACTTAATGGGATAATCATATTATCTACTCTTAGTATCTTGCTGAGCTATGAGCTGGAGATATCTGGCCAAGTTCTATTGGTCACAATTATCCAAATAAAATATGGCTTAATGGTGGGTTGTGGGTGCATGATTTTGCTTGTCGCACCCATGGCAATTAAGGACTGGTTCGCGGGAAATCCTGGAAGACTTACCGTGCTTACCACAAGCAAGAATGGGCAACTGTTGGACTTATAGTATAGCTTTTCCCTTTATGACGTACCCTCGTAAGGGTGAGCATGATGAAGTTTGGATGGACCCCATGATGGCCTATGCAGCTTCCGGATTCACCTAGGCACAAGAGGGGGCTACCTGCCTTGGTTTAAAGGTGGCGGGTGAAACCTGCAGTGTGGTGCGCTTGGTTAGGGGGGTTATGCGAAGGGTCTTGTCACACTCACTCGCATGGTGACGTGTCAGGCATGGCACGGTGGATTGTGTCTTGTGGGTACAGTTGTACACCTCTAATTAGAGTAAAACTATTTGAATAGCCGTGCTCACAATTATGGGCGATCGACCAGGTTCACCGTGATTAGTCCCATTCAATTAATTAACTTGACTTAGTGAACTGGTGTAGTTCAGATGGTATGGTTGGGCCTATTCGACATGGTTTAGTGTTGTTTAGTAGATATTCAATCTTGACTTAATTAATCAGCTGTTTTACTGTTTTCAAGTATAAATATTTACAACCGTCTTTATGCAAATAGCCACAAACCTCCCTTGTCTCCCCTTGCACGTCTGCATCGTTGGTGTGACTTGTTGAGTACGGTGGTTGTACTCAGCCTTGCTGTTATTCCCCCTTTTCAGAAGTATATTGCTTCTGCGCTGAAGACAAAGTCAGAGGACCAAAACTTATACCCCCGTTGAGTTTTGCCTGTGGAGTAGAGCTGAAGCCCGGCTAGGATTGCTTTTTTCCGTTGCTGCTTCTTTCTTTTCGGTGTGAGGACTAAGTGCCTCTTCTGTAAGTATATATGCTTTATTTACGTTTTGATCTGTATATTAAATTATCGTTTTGTGTACCCTGGCTTGATTCCTGGACAGGGATTTATACATAAAATAATCTTGAAATTTGACTAAATTTCTAGGTGTGACAAATATGGTTCACAAGTGATAAGTGATAATCAAAGAGTAAAGAGTATGTAAGTCATATACTCTAGTTGATCATGTCAATACTCATTTTAATTCTTGAGTTAATTTTTGGATATGGAAAAATTAATCCAACTCAAGGATTAGGGAGATAAGGGATAACATGCAAACCATCGCTCAAATGTGAGTGTGATGACGAGTAGCCTTGTGCGCAAGGTTGCTACGTCTCATCTCGTGAATGTGCATGAGTCATGGTGTAGCACGGACGTGGCTGATCTTGGCGTGTGATTACGTCGTGTGAGTGCAAGATCACCCCCACACTTGTTCTTGTACCTGGTGTGCTTCATGGACACAAAAAGACAAAAGAAAGTGAAAGCAAATAGACTCAATCGGTGAAAACCCGATGAGTCTTTTGTTTTATTCATTTTATTGAATGGAGGTAAACTTACCTTGAAACTTACCTTATTGGCGTATTGTCTACAGAGGATGGAAGGTGGTGGCACCACCCCTGGGTTGGCCCAACTCGGTGTTCGGTTGAAACCTAGTGGGCTCAGCTCAGGAGTCAGGATAATTGGGCTGGGGCTGGATAGGATCGTGTAACATACCCAAAAGAATTTGGATTTCAATTTTTGCATCCAAAGATGTTGAAAATGTTTTCCTAAATTAAAGATCTACATATTTTTCATCTAAAGACCTAGGTGAGTCTAATATAGCTAGTGCCTATATGAAAATTTGTGAATAATTTAAAACTTTTTCCCTTCTAACCCAAAATAAAAATAAAACATAGTGTGTGCATACATCTGCCTAATGTATTGATGCATCTGTTTGGATCCCATGAGCATTTATTAGGAATTGAAGCAATTAATTAAAAGGACCTAATGTCAAGTATTAAAATTATTTCCTAAAATCCTTGCAACTTAAGTATTATGACATGACCAATGTGAAACTACATAACAATAATTTAGCCACTCATCTGAGATATATCTTGAACATAGAAAGAATATAAACATATTAACTTACACATATTATAACTTACCCTAATTTTCACCTTAGGTTGCTCTTGACCGAACCCAAATTTCTACATTTATAAACCTTCAAGTATCTTATGAGATTATGGATGGTGAAATGGGAATCAAGCCTACTAACATCATTTCAGGTCAAGCATAACTTAAATATGATTTTGCTATCCGCTAAGTGCATTTTCAGAATAAGAACATGTATATATAGGTGAGCTTAGTGAATTTCTAAAACTAATTGGTGCATGATAAAATCATGGGAACATTCCTATAGATGCTACTTAATATATTTAAATCACTGTAAGTTAGGCATAATTTTATCTCTATATTTAATTCCTCAATTAAACCGGTCAATGCGGTCAAAACCTATTTAAAATACGGACCCTAATCGGCAAAAACTATACTTCACCCAAATATGCAGCAAATCATGTAAAAGTGTAGATACAAAACAATTTATTAAAATACTAATTTATTTATCATAAATTAATATAATTTTTTTAGAATTTATTTAATTGGTTTTGACCCACTAAAATTCAAACTAAATACAACCAAGCCAATATTATTTATTTTACTGAGAATAAAATATAATGAAATTTTGAGTGAAAGAAGGCAAAATGGAACCTAGATTATTTTATCTATCTCCAAATAAATCCATCATAATTTTTCAGTTCCACAAATAAAATAAATGAATTACAAAGTAGAGGGAGAGAAAATAATCCTAAAAATTGTCACAATTCTATCACAAAAGTTTCTACCCATGTCACAAGCTCATCCAGCCCATGTCCACCTTCCTCCATCACCGCTCAACAGAGGGACACGCGAGAGAGAGAGAGAAGCCGAGAGAACGAGGTGCTCGATGTGTGTCCGAAGACGTGGCGACGCCGAGCTCAACCTTTTCTCCTCCAGCTCAGTCACCACACCTCACTCTCCACTTCAGTGCCAACCAAGCCAAGATAGAGAGCTCCAGCTCTCTACTTCCACCTCATCTCCGTCGCCGGACGCCTAGAAGAGCAACCGCGGCGATTGCCATTGAGTCATCGTCACCCCTATCTCTTCCATGTTCCATACTCTCCTCACCATGCTGAAGAAATTCCCTTTTCACCCCATCTCATTTTATCCACTGCAGCGACGGGAATGCCGCCATGCCATTGTTGGCCTTGGAGCGCACTCCGAGTGTCACCGCCACATCGCCATCGTTGTTATGGCCATCCTGGAGCATTACCGGCCAAACCACCGTGCCAACATCGTCGCCTCACTGATAGGAGCAAGCTCCCCAAAGGAATCGAGCCGAAATGCCGTGTACCCGAAGATCCTTTTCTTATTCCCCGGCGCCGATCTAAAGTCCCAGCCATCGAATCCGCCTAATCTGGTGAGCCCTAGTTCAGCAACCTTATGCATGTTTTCTCTTATCAGCTCGTTGGCCCGTTCCACCCATCGTCATCGCCGTGAAGCTGTGCGCCACCACCGAGCTGTTCTGTGAGCCGCCATTGTCAACCGAGGTTCTCCAACCCTTGCCGGCACCTCAGAAAGTCTCCTAGAGCCCCAAGAACCCACATGCATACATCTTTTTGGCTAGTTCGAGCCGCACCAAAACATGCACAAAAGGCCAACGACACCTCACCATTTGCGCAGCCACCTCCTTTGATTCTGGTCACTATCAGCCATGTTTCGATATCCATTAGGTTCGCAATAGTGTGGGCTAAGTTTTCTATTAAGGGACCTCACCGAGACCAGCCGCTGTTCGCCGCCGGTGCCGGTTTGAAGCTCGCCGACAAGCCTCGCCTCTGCCTCGGCTGCCCTGCCTTTGTCCTCCCGTTTGCGTTTGATAAGCAGGCCCCATATCATTGGGGTGCCAAGGACTTAATTAGAAGTAAATTAAAATATGTTAGATTGTTTAGCAAAAGTTACAGCCACTTACATGTGGGACCAAGGACCTATTAGTAATAATTAAAAACCTCGGGCTCTCTTAATGATATTTGTTTGCAACATGTGTGAGGACCGTGGCTTGTTTTCTGAAAACTTTAGAGCCTTTTTTGCACATTGGCCAGTCACTGACCACTGGACCCTATTTAAAATGTGGAAAATGCAAAGAAAATAGTTAAAACATTATTTGTTGAACTGAAAAAATAGGCAAATTTGTAAAATCCATCTAAAATTAACTATAACTAATTTTTAGATGAACTCAATTTCTGTAGATTCACACAATTATGAGCTTTAATGTTGTAAAATAAAATTATACACTCACAGTACAATTCCTGAAATTTTGTATAGCAAACAATTAGTTTAATTTGCACTACATTTTAAAAAATTTGTAGAATATTCATTCTAGCTCCAAATGAGTTGAACTAAAATTGTTTAGAATCACAAAATTATGAACTTTATTTAAATCAACTGAAATCTGGAATAACTAGAATACAAAAAACATTCACAATTAGGTAATTGTTAATGATCACAATTAATATGTGAAATTCTAAAATTCATAGGAAATTAGTTCCAACTCCAAACGAAGTGATTTAGATTTTTTGTATTAATAATCTCATGATCTCAGCTGCAGTAAATTAAAATATGGCACATACTGCACTGTAAACACTTATAAAATTCTTTATAGCAAATAGATACCACAAATGACTTGTACAAATTGTAAAATTCATAATAAATTCATGCTAGCTCTAAAACTTGTGAAATAAATCTTGTTGAACTCAGTAAGACATGCTCTTCACTTCCATAACAAATACTCAACAGAAACTGAACAAGATCTACATCTAAGATCAATTAGAGCATAATTCACGTAGGTGTAGGATAGATCTTATAAAATTCATATCTCCCAAAATACAAGAGATAAAATAGAAACTATTTCATCTAAATACATTTTAATACATTACCTATCCACTGTTAACAAATCATGCATTTTAGAGGATTTTGGATTTTTCATATATTTTGGTATTTATTTGCATACCGTGTCATTTTTATAGATAAATTACATTGACAGTGAAGGAGTAACTTAGGTGTTGTCCATATTGTTCAAGATCAAGGCAAGTCCTTCCTCCCTCTTCCTTTGATCACATTGAAACACATGATTTGGGATATAAAAATGTTTGTTTGCAAAATTGCATGTTTATTTATAACTATCGATATTTCGAATATGGTAAATGGTAGATATGCCCAACTTGCTGCATGAATCCTTTGAAATGTTTTACTCCCCACTATTTGTATCCTTAGGAATGGATAGAGTACTCCACTTGTTCTCATTTGGGTCTATAATTGTTTAATATGCTACTATATGCTTAGCCATGCTCAGAATTATGTAAATAATCCTTATGTTCACTTTATAAACGGAATTTTGGGCATTTTTTTCTGCTGGACAGAGATGGAAATTATGATTATTTGTGAAATAAAATGAGGATAAAAATGATTTTAGACTTGGGCAACAAGTGGTGTGCATATGGTGGTAGTTGCGCACCAATATGGGGAGTGTTCGCTTGAGTCGGTTAAGGACTGAATTTCATGTCACTAACTACAGTGTACCGTACATCGACATGTGCTATTTATGGGGTGGCCTTAGTTAATTAAGTTGTATAACATCTAGTCTTGCATTTTGGTAGGTTGGGAAAGAATGAATTAGTCTGAGCGATGATTCATAGGAACTACATATTTACCCACTTTTTTATACGGGTAGTTTAGGTGTCTAAGTTTGTCCAATTCAACAGTATAGTGCCTCGTGGAGGAACAGTTGTGTTCGCTGCCACGGCGTTAGGTTTAAGGTGTGGGCCCACCACCTAACGGCTCTGGATCATTCCCAGGGTGGATTCACACTTACTGTGCTGGTGCAAGGCTTGAAATTATATAATGTAAAGACTACGTTATGACCTCTAGACCACATTTAACATAAAGAGTGTAGTAGAGTCTTACAAACTCAAAACAAACTAGAGTGTTCATATCATATGGGTAAAGCTATATAAACTCTGCAGAGTTCTCAAAACTAATCGATTAGCCATGCTCACGGTCATGAGTGACTTAGTGAAGTGCCATGAGTATAGATTTATGCTTTCAAATTGTGATTGTGAAATATTGGTTTGAAAATGGTAACATGTGTTGAATTATATTGATTATGGTACATGGATGAAAAATGGGAGACATGGTAACTTTACAAATGTTTGTGAACCAAAATTTGTCTTTATGCTAAAATTTGAGCTAAAGAAAGCCTTCCTTTGAAATATGGCCTTGCATATAGTATGTTAGGTTTGATTTGCACTTGCCAGTACATTAATCTGATTAATGTACTGGCTCTTGGCTCTTGTATTTAACCTTGTTTTGTAGGTGTTAGATTTAGCTTTATTTGACTGAAGTGGGAATCTCTTTGCTTTCCCATAGGACTTGGTTCATTAGGGGCAATTCCCCAGTCGGCTGCCTGAGTGAATGGGTAACAGGCTTCCGTTGAACTCTGTATATTTAGCCTTTGGGCCTGATGTACATCTATTCTATTTGTTATTTAACTTAGTAAAGTTTGAGCCTTAATTATGTTGATCATTTGCTCAAATGAAAGTATGAAACTAGTAACTATCCTGGGAGCTAGTTTCATATGAGTATGGGTTTAAAGCATTTGAGATGTTATAGAGCTCAAGCCAATTTTTGTCAGGTCTCCTGAGAGGTGTAACACATCTGGTCTCCGACTTCGTGTGGTTTGACAAGCATGTCTTAGGCTGAAGTTGATTGGCACGCTGAGTCCCAGCAATATCTCCGATGCTCTCTACTCGAGGCTTTGGGTTTTACATTATGCTTGCTACTTGATTTGATATGTTCACATCAATTGGCAAATATAATGTAAAGCCTGGGGTTCTCCACAGATCCAACCCTGAAAACTTTGGGAAAGTTTCAAGGAAGACGTGGAAATCGACCAAGTTTACCGCGTCTAACTCTCGGTCTGGATTTTTGACCGGTTGTAGGAAAACATTTAAACGTTGACCATTTACCTTGAAGACATTACCTTTGTTATCCTGAAGCATGACTGCTCCATATGATGAAGTATCGATGATGGTATACGATCCTAGCCATTTGCTCCAAAGTTTTTCATGTCTGAAGAGTTTCACCTGGGAGTTGGATAACAACACCTTGTCTCCTGCTGTGAATTCCTTTGCCTCGATCCTCTTATGATAAGCTTTGTCTCTCCATTCCTCCAGCTCTGAAAGCTGTAGTTGTTTGTATTGTCCGACTTATCCTAAGTCCATGTTCCATGTCCGGATAGCCCAGTGCGCCTTGTGTTTCAGTTCAACAGGTAGATGGCATATCTTTTCGTAAATGAGCTGGTAAGGTGACATGCCGATGGGCGTCTTATATGTGGTCCTTTATGCCCAAAGTGCATCGAGTAGCATGTGCTTCCATGCTTTCCCCATTTAATTCATGGTCTTCTATAGAATGTTCTTGATTTGCTTACTGGATATTTCTACCTGACCACTTGTTTGGGGATGGTGTGGAGGGGCGATGTTATGCTGTGCCCCAAGCTCTTGTAAAATGTTCTAGAAAGTCTTATTAATGAAATGAGACCCTCCATCACTTATTACCATCCGCGGTGTTCCAAACCAAGAGAAGATAACCTTGTGGAACATCTTGCGGGTGTGCTTGGCGTCGGCGGCACAGCATGACATTGCTTCCACCCATTTGGACACATAGTCGACGGCCACTAGAATGTACTCATAGTCATGAAACTTTGGGAATGGTCCCATGTAGTCGATACGCCATACATCAAAAAGTTTCACTTGAAGATTGTATGTTAGGGGCATCGTCTTGTCAGCAGTGATACCTCCATGCTTCTGCCACCTTGTATATCTCTGAATGATTTTTTTTGTGTCTTCATACATTGTAGGCTCATCCCGCAAATGGCGTCTGTTTTCATAGATGAGCTTCTGCATGTTCTCCCTAGGTGGCACATATCCTACAACTATGTAGTTGACGATGTTTGCGTACCATGGGTTCGAGTCTGTCACCTTTAGCAGCATGTCGTCCCGTAGAAAATCATTTATCGGTAGCTCCTGCATGTTAGTGATTTGCATACGCGACAGATGATCTGCTATAGAATTTTCTACTCCCTTTTTATTTTTAATTTCAAGGTCAAATTCTTGGAGTAAAAGAACCCATCTAATCAACCAAGGTTTTGCATCTTTCTTAGTGAGCAGGTATTTTAGAGGAGCATGATCAGTGTAAACAATTACCTTTGCTCCAACTAAGTAAGATCTGAATTTATCAATAGCAAAAACCACGGCTAGGAGCTCCTTTTCAATTGTGGCATAGTTAAGCTAAGTTCCTGTCAACATTTTACTAGCAGATGCGATAGCATGGTGTTTCTTATCTTTAGTTTGACCGAGAATGGCCCCTACAGCATAATCACTAGCATCGCACATGATTTCAAACGGAAGTGACCAATTAGGGGGTTGAATGATTGGTGCTAAAATCAGTGTTTCTTTTAGAAAATTAAAATATTTTACACCCTCATCATCAAAGTTGAAGGGGGCATCCTTAGATGGCAAACTGGTGCGGGGTCTAGCTACTAAAGAGAACTCTTTAATAAAATAACGATAGAACCCCACATGACTCAGAAAACTACAGACTCTCTTAACATTGGTAGGAGGTGAAAGGTACTGTATTACCTCAATTTTAGCCTTGTCCACCTCTACTCTCCTTTCGGAGACTCGACGTCCTAGGACTATGCCTTCACGAACCATGAAGTGACACTTTTCACAATTAAGCACCAAGTCCTTTTCTTGACATCGTTGCAAGACTTTGTCTAGATTCTTCAAACAACGATCAAAAGTTTTTCCATAGATGGAGAAGTCGTCCATGAAAACTTCCATGATTTCCTTGATCATGTCGGAAAAGATAGACATGCTGCCTTGGTGCCATCCCCCATCGGTGCCACCTCGGCACCACGTCAGCATCACCTCTACTCGCCTGTTCGTCGTGGCCTCCACGTGGTTGCAACGTGGTGCGCCCGAGGACGGTGCACGCGTGTACCCAGTCCACCGTGCACCCGTCCTCCTTTGAGTCACTGACAGGTGGGTCCCGCTTGTCAATGTCACCTCCCCACTCGGATGACATCATAAATTGTTATAATTGTGCAATAAATCGAGTTTAATTCCATAAATTCATTTACATGGCTCAAAACTTCTAAAATTCATAACTAATTCATACGAACTCCAAATTGAGCCATTCAACTTGCAAAATTCATCTAAAATTTACCTCTACATGTTTGTTTACTTTTCATGCACTATTTATTTGGTTTTCATTAGGGTTTTTTCTCATTTTACGTGTCAGCGTGTAGTTTTCGCCATTCCGGAAGACCGTGTTCGGGAGGAAAAGTCTCTGAAAGTGTTTTGAAGAAGCAACGCAAGTCACACATTCCCCCTTGAGCATTTGAACCTAATTTATAAAATGTTTTACCATTTGTAAATAAATTGCATGTTTTGCTAATCACATGGGATTATGGAACTAGCTGTCTGCTTGCTTGTGCCATATTTACATGCTATCCATCCTTTGCCAATCTTGGGTGATAATTTGACTAGCTTGTGTTAGTTATGTTGACCTTGCTAGAATTATGTTATGCTTAGCCTTGCTTAATTACTACTAGCTCACTTAATGGGATAATTACATGATATACATGTAGCATCTGGATGAGTTGCGAGCTCAAGACACCTGACATGCTTTAATGGTCATAATTATCCAACTAAAGTATGGCTTAATAGTGGCCTATGGGTACATGATTTTGCTTGTTGCACCCATAGGAATTAAGGATCGGTTCGCGGGAAATCTTAGAAGACTTACCATGCTTACCACAAGCAAGCGTGGGCAGCTACTGGACTTGTAGTATAGCTTTCCCCTTTCCGACAGGCCCAGGCAAGGGTGGGCGTGATGGAGTTTGGATGGACCTTGCAATGGTCTATGCAGCTTCTGGATTCACCTTGGCACAAGAGGGGGCTACCTACCTTAGATTTAAGGGTGGGGACGAAACCTGCAATGTAGTGCGCTTGGTTAGGGGGAGTTATGCGAAGAGTCTTGTCACAATCACTCGTCAGGGTGATGAGTTCGGCCGGTCACACTAACATGACGATGGATTGTGTCTTGTGGGTACAATTGTACATCTTTGGCCAGATTAAAACTATTCGAATAGCCATGCCCGCGGTCATGGGCAATCGACTAGCTTCACCGTGATTAGTTTCACTTTATGAAATAACTTGACTTAATGAACTGGTGTAGTTTGGGTGGTTTGGTTGGGCCTGTTCAACGTGGTTTAGCGTTGTTCAGTGGAGATCTAATCTTGCCGTATTTAATAAACTATTTTACTGCTTTTCAACTATAAATATTTACAACCGCCTTTATGCAAATAGCTATAAACCTTCCTTTGTCTCCCCATGCGTGTCTGCATCATTGGTGTGGCTTGCTGAGTACGATCGTTGTACTCAACCTTGCTATTTCCCCCTTTTCAGAAGTGTAGTGCTTCTGAGCTGAACACAAAGTTAGAAGACCTAGGCTTATATTCCAGTTGAGTTTTGCCTGTGGAGTAGAGTTGAAGCCTCGCTAGGATCGTGTCCTTTTCCATTTCTGTTGCTTTTGTTTTAGTGTGAGGACTAAGTGCCTCTTCTATGAGTATTTATGCTTTATTTACATTTGGATCTGTATATTAAATTGTCGTTTTGTGTACCCTGGCTCGATTCCTTGACAGGGATTTTTACACAAAAATAGTTTGGAAATTTGGCTAAATTTCTGGGCGTGACAACGGTGCTCTGTTGAGTGCAAAAGTGGTGGCATGCTCAGAACGAGGTACAAATCCTTTGATAAATCATGGGCAAATGATCACGCTAGTCTCTTTCGTCCAATGCATTTTTCTCATTCCTCCTTCCGAATTCTTGTCTTTGCTTCTTGATTTCTATGGAATCCACCTCCTTCATCTTAACCCAAACTCCATTGCATTCTTGATTATCTTTACCCATCTATGCGAGGCGTAGCTTGGGGTACAATATTTTCTAGATATGTTTAGATACTTCCACGAGGTTAGATGGATGGAGGCCTCCAAAATCTCAGGATGCTATGACTTCCATCTTCGGGATGGGATGAAGGACGATTACATCCCCTTTAACTGCACGTCTTCAAGAAAAGATTGGCGGAAAAGTTGGTTTTATCTCCATATCAACGACCGATCTCCTGTCCTTGAAATCCCCAATGAGAAACCAATGCGCTTAGAGTCATGGACCTCCAAACCCTTAATGACTCCCGCAGCGAGTTTCCTTAAAAAATCCATGATCTCCGGGAACGTGGTCTGACCGGATACAAAGTCATTCAATACTTTGTTCGTTGTCAGATCCAGCCTCTGCAGGCCCATTCTCACCCCGTGTACTTGTACTTGGGGGAACGTGACGAGACATAGAAGTTGCACCGGGGTATATTTTATAGTTCTCTTATTGACATAAAGAACCGTAAATGTCTTCAATTGATAACCTTGTCATTTCTTTCTTCAATCATAGAGCTCCTTGAGGATACCATGGCCGAGCGCCTCAGCAAGGTGGTAGTCGACCCGCCGTTGTCCGTCGCCAGATCATGATGCCATCGTGAATGTAAGTACTCCCGATCACTACTCCATGTCATTCGTTTCTATTCCTGTAGGAGTAGTATATTGATTCTCTTAGGCATTACCTACTCTGCCAAAGATGTCTAGGGCAGGGAAGCTGCTCCAGACCGGTGGCACCGAGGCGAGACCCTAAACTCAGGTTCATCTTATAATTGCGGTAGTCGTTTCCGTCATCACCCTTCCTTTTCTACAGACTACCTATAGTGCAAAGTCGGCCCCAACGAAGAAGGTGTTGCTGCTGAAGAAGCAGAAAACTAGATAAATGAAATCCTGGCATATCGATATCCAACTTTCTCATTACCCACCTTGTGTAGTAATAAGACTCCTTTGACCGCAGCTCCTCTCCATTGTACTCGAGTCAGAGCACCGCTGCCCGAGAAGAGGCGACCTCTAAGTCGCCCCTCTCGATTGCCGTTCTCCCCCCACATCCCCCCTCAATCGGCCTCCTCATGATCTTGGGGTTGACTTCGTCTGTCGATAAGCTCTTATAGGTGAGATCGGATGGCTTGAAAATGCCGCGTCTACTACCGACGACCGTGTCGTGACATTGGAAGCCTAGCTCAGAGAAACACGGGCCGACAATGCCAAGCTACAGGAGATGCTAGCTAGGAACGACCTACAGCGTCGTGGTCTCAAACACGAGCTTATGGAGACGAAGGACAACCTAACCTCACTCTATCAAGCCCTGCATGAGAACTGCGGGTGTCTCATTGTGGTGGCCAAATGCTTGGGGAAGCACATTGAGAACCTTGCCTTCCCCGACAAGATGACCGTGTGTTAACAGTAGATTTTCGTAATCTACTCAGAGAGGAAAGAAAAAACCGATGCAGAGAAGAAGGAGCGATTCGAGTCGGATCGGTTATGCTATCAGACCAAGCCGGAGTCGGACCAAGTTCCGTATCGGACTCAGCGGTGCATCGAACCAGGTGGAGTGTCAGCAGAGAGACCGTATCGGCCGATGGAAGCAGGAAGCTGATGGAGGCAGCGTGGGCTCGGTCTAGGCTTGAGTTAAGCTTCAAAGGGGATTGCCAAATAGGGATAAGGCCCAGTTTTAGGCAATTGTATCTGTTAATTAGGAAGTTAAATTAGATTCGATCTGATCTATGGCAAGAGTCCGCCATAAGGACTTGTTTGTTAGTTAGAGATAAAATCGTGTCCTACATGGACAATGTTGTAAATCACGGGTATAAATATCCCGGTAGTCTGTACGTAGAAACTCTCTCTCAATTCAACTACCAACAATTACAATCTACTTTCGGCGCATCGCCACACTCGCAAGAGGTTAACTTCCGGTGAGTTCTTGCTTCCTCAGAGCAGAGGTAAGAACTCATACCCGATGATCTACGTCGTCGGGGCTAGCATGTCGTTTTAGACACGTTAAGCCCTGGCGATGTGATCCTCGTTTATCATGTCTTAGATGATCGTGATGCGGCTTTCCAATTCTATCTCAACAGCGATTAACTCGTTTTAGGGTTTATTGCCGACGGTAATCGAATTAGTTTGCTTATCTAGATCATCTAAAGCATCTATCATCCCCAAAAACGATCGACAGCTTGATTTTCTCTGTGTTAGTTCTCGATTCACACTTTGAGTTGCTATCGACCTTAGTCCTGTTTTGAGATCTAACTCAAAGCCTGTTTTCGATCGTAATTAAGGATAGTACCGGGGTCTTAGCCGGTCTTATCTAATGCATATGATTGCTTTACGTTTTTATATGCATTTGCCACTTGTATGAATAAATTGACAGATATAAATGTATTTGTCACAGATTATTCTCAGGATTTCTCTGTGACCAGTATTAGCTAGTGTGTTTATCTTAGCAATCCTTCATCGGCTGGTTTTATCAAATTGACATTAGCATGTAAACAAAGGCCGATGAGATTAGATCTGTCTATTAATCTTATTTCTTTATAACCTCAAGTAGGCCGATATAGCCGTGCCCTATTGGCTAGGCACCCACGATGTGACATTGGCCTATCGGCCGATCGGCCATCGTTTACTAACTTGGTTTACTTGTTTATTCTTGTTGATTGTAGATCAAATCAACTGGCATGCCCTACACACACCTAGGCAAGCCATTGGACCTGCACTGGAGTTAAGCAGATCTCCCAGGCCGCCATGGAAACGTGGAACCTGCTTCGACGGTGGGCAGGTCGAAATTCTGCGCCAACACGCTTTTGGCATGCCTAGTGGGACAAAGAAGAACACAAGCTTCACACCGACAACCAGGTCACTTCAAGATGTCCAAGCAGAGCGAGATTTCAGAAGAAAACGTTGTCTCGGTGACCGCTGATCAGCTCAACGAGGAACAAAAGGCCGAAATGGCGAAATTGGTCGAGCAATTCCAGAACATGTATTTGCAGACGTACTCCAGGACTCGGCAAGGCATCATCATACAAAAATCCAAGGTGATAATGCCGAGCCCTGGGGACGGAGCCAGCACGTCGGCGGTAGCACAAGACCAGGCGGTCAGAACTGAAGACAATACTCGCAGCGCCACGCCGACGCTACAAGACCGTATCGACTCCGTGGTTCACTTGGCACTGATCAACCAATCCGGCGTCCTGGTAAACACGTTGACCAATACGGTCAAGTTGATACTAGACGGTTCCATTCACCAGCACAAGCCTCAAGGGCCAATCTTCCTGCCTGAAAACAAATTCCCTCCCTATCGGACCTTGAGGACTGATCTGAGTACGGCTCCGCAGCCGACAGCACCGATCCCACCTCCGTCGGCCCAGCCAGTGTCGACCATGCCGTTGATCTTGACGAAACAAGCAGGAGGAAGCCCCCAGCACATCACGGAAGATAAATTGGCACAATGGATATGGGAGAAACGGGCTCCAACAACCTTGCAACAGCCGATGGTCGAGCCGATGTAACAAGCCTCTATTAATCCAACATCGGTCGGGCAAGCCCAACTCCCCTTATCAAGCAATCCTCCACCGGTAGCTGCCTACAACGCGCCGCAAGGCTATCAGCAGTACTTCACAGGGTAGTATGATGCGCCAAATTTAAATCATCACTTTCAGCCATACTCCCCTAGGCAATATCGGCCGGAAGGTTTTCAACAGCCTTATCACCAAGAACTTCTGCACCAGCCTGCAGGAGTCACTCAGGGACATTGGGCCGATATGATAACTGAAGTGATGCGTGATCAGTTCGGTTTGAAGCCTAAGGAGAATGCAACAGTGTATCGGCACCCATACCTAGAGGAGTTCGACAGAGTGCCATTGCCGAGCCGATACAAGATTCCTGATTTCTCCAAGTTTTCAGGGCAAGACAATGTCTCCACGTATGAGCTTATCAGCCGATTTCTAGCTCAGTGTGGTGAGGCATCGGCTGTGGAGGCACTAAGGGTGAGGTTTTTCCCTTTGTCTTTGTCAGGATCAGCTTTCACCTGGTTTTCCTCGTTACCCTGCAATTCTATCAGAGGATGGATGGACCTGGAGAAACAGTTTCATCGGTATTTCCTCAATGGTGTAAAAGAGATGAAGCTGTCTGATCTTACCGCCATCAGGCAAAGAGTTGACGAATCAGTCCCGGACTACATTCAACGATTCAGGGATATCAGAAACAGGTGCTATAGCCTCAGCTTGACCGATTCCCAGCTGGCCGATTTGGCATTCCAGGGGCTGCTTGGGCCGATACGAGAAAGATTCTCATCACAAGAGTTTGAAAGTCTAGCTCAGCTAGCACAGAGAGTATCGGCTCACGAGCAAAGGTTCCAGGAGGCGAAAAAGTTCGCAAAGAAGATCAATAGTGTTTATCAGTACGCCTCCGATGAAGATGAAGATGTCGATGCTGAGGTTGATTTGGCTGAATGGGCCCAGATGAAGAAGCCAACAACATGTCAATGGGCTAAGAAGGGTGATAAAGAAGACAAATTCGACTTCGACATCAACAAGTCCGATAAGATATTTGACCTACTACTGCAGGAGAAACAGATACAGTTGCCAGTAGGTCATGTGTTACCATCGGCTGAAGAGATAAAGAAGAGGAGATATTGCAACTGGCACAACACGTATTCCCACCATACCAACGAATGCAAAATTTTCTGGCAACAGATACAATCGGCCATCGAATAGGGCAGGATCAAGTTTGATGAAGCTAAAAGGCCGATGAAAATAGAAGGACACCCGTTCCCAGTTAACGTGGTGCGGGCTGACAGGGCCGATAGCGATGCCTATCGGACCAACAAACGACCTCATCAGACTTCAGAAGGCCTCATCAAGAAGTGCCAGCGGAGGCGTGAAGAGCAAACACAAGACTACGCTGACCAAGGTGGACCCTACGACCCTCATTGGGAGTGCGAGTTCTTCCAATTTTGCTGGAACGAGGGTATGAGGTTGCCAACGATGCAAGAGTGTCCTGCATGCAACGATACGGAGGAATCCTACCAGGGCAGCTCAAGCAGACAGGCGCATCGGCCGACTAAGCAGAAGAAATCTGTACACGAGAGGTTGGGACCAATGCACCATGATCATCGGACAGAAGATGATGAGCAAGTCCAAAACCCTCAATGCTGCCCAGAAGATTTATTTAGCAAAACGCAGAAGCGACGGATCCAGAGGTTAAGGCACAAAGAAAAGATCCAAGAACAGTAGGCAGCAATCGCCCATCGGCCTATCAAGACCAGGAAAGAATGGAAGATAAAGTCTACAGTGGTACTGGCCGACGAAGATAATATCAAGTCAACTCAAACTATTGCGTCTGCGAAAGGTAAAAGCATAGCATCGGCTTCTGTTAACATGGTCTTCTTATTGCCAGCAGAGTATAGTATACAGATGGCCGATGAAGTTATAGCCGATGACGAGATGGAGCAATCTTCGGCTAAGCTACAGTTGTCACCAGAACAAGCCGTTTTCGACAAGCCAGCCGACACTAATTATAGGCACCTCCGGCCGTTGTATATCAAGGGATACGTCAATGGGCGGCCGATGATGAAGATGCTAGTCGATGGCGGCGCAACAGTAAATTTAATGCCATATACAACTTTCAGGAAGCTTGGAAAACTACCTGAAGATCTAATCAAGACAAACATGGTGTTGAAAGATTTTGGCGGCAACGCGTCTGAGGCAAAAGGGGTGTTGAACGTGGAGCTCACAGTTGGCAACAAGACAATCCCTCCCACCTTTTTTGTCTTTGATGGAAAGGGTTCCTACAGCCTGTTGTTGGCACGAGATTGAATCCACACAAATTGTTGCGTCCCTTCAACAATGCATCAATGCCTTATTCAGTGGCAAGGGGACCAGGTTGAGATCGTGCAGGCCGATAGATCAGTGCATGTGGCCAATGCCGATCTTGCAGTTTGGGAGATGGAAGGAATCGATTGTCTGTCCGGACGAGTTTCAGAGGCCGATTTCTTGAAGGTAACTGACTGTGATATCAAGCCGATCGAAGACAAAGACAAATAGTCACTTTAATAAAGGCATAACATCCACTAGCCAAGATGAACACATTAGTCCCTACACAGAAGATGCGGTGGATGAATTAGACGGGAAATTGGGATAAGGCTTCACGTCGGCCGATGAGCTCGAAGAAATCGACATAGGGGTAGGTGATAGACCTAGGCCGACGTATGTAAGTGCTAACCTACCAAGGGAAAATAAGAAAAAACTAGTACATCTTTTGAAAGAATTCATAGATTGTTTTGCATGGGAATATCATGAGATGCCAGGACTAAGCCGATCGATTGTAGAACATCGGCTACCTATAAAACCAGTCTATCGGCCGTGTAAACAAGCTCCCAGGAGATTTAAGGCCGATATGTATGAAGCTATCAAGGCAGAAATTACTAGGCTCTACGACGCCAATTTTATCAGACCCTGCCGATACGCGGAGTGGGTTTCCAATATAGTACCAGTGTTGAAGAAGAACGGCGAGCTCACGGTGTGCATCGACTTCAGAGATCTAAACAAGGCAACGCAAAAAGATGAGTACCCTATGCCGATAGTGGATATGCTAGTTGATGCTGCATCTGGACACAAGATTATCAGTTTCATGGATGGAAATGCAGGCTATAACCAAATTTTCATGGCTGAGGAAGATATTCACAAGACAGCTTTTAGGTGTCCAGGGGCAATCGGCCTGTATAAGTGGGCCATTGTGACATTTGGTCTAAAGAACGCTGGAACTACATATCAGAGGGCGATGAATTACATTTTTCACGACCTTATCGGTTCCCTGATTGAGGTATACATTGACGATGTGGTTGTGTAGTCAAAAGAGTACGATGAGCACTTGGCCGATTTACGCAAGGTACTGGAAAGAGCAAGAAAATATGGTTTAAAGATGAACCCTAACAAGTGTGCTTTTGGCGTATCGGCCGGTCAGTTTTTGGGTTTCTTGGTCCACGGGAAAGGAATCGAGATCACACAGAAGAACATCGATGCCATAAAGAAGATCAAGCCTCCGGAGAACAAGACCAAGTTACAGTCCCTAATTGAGAAGATCAACTTCGTTCGGCGTTTTATATCGAATCTGTCAGGCAGGATAGAGCCGTTCACCCCATTATTGAAGATGAAAGACGATCAAGATTTTGTATGGGGTGATAAGCAGCAAAAGGCATTGGACAATATCAAAGAATATCTCAGTTCCTCACCAGTTTTAATTCCTCCACAGAAGGGAGTTCCATTCAAGCTGTACCTATCGGCCGATGAGAGGTCTATCGGCTCTGTTTTGGTTCAGGAAATCGATGGCAAAGAAAGAGCTATTTTCTATCTCAGCAGAAGATTGTTGGATGCTGAAACAAGGTACACACCAGTGGAAAAGTTATGTTTATGCTTATATTTTTCATGTACTAAATGGAGGCATTATTTACTTTCCAATGAGTGTATTGTGGTAAGTAAGGCCGATGTGGTTAAATATATGCTATCGGCCCCTGTGCTGAAAGGGAGAATTGGGAAGTGGATTTTTCCCTTGACAGAGTTTGACCTCAGGTATGAATCGGCCAAAGTGATCAAAGGACAAGCCCTGACCGATTTCATCGTTCAACATCGAGATGATTCAATCACATATTCAGATATTGTGTCATGGACGCTATATTTTGATGGATCTGTTTGCAGACATGGATGCGGTATCGGCCTAGTCATCATATCCCCTCGGGGGGCAAGCTTCGAGTTTGCGTTTACCATCAAGCCTTACTATACTAATAATCAAGCAGAATACGAAGCTGGTTTCAAGGGTTTGCAGTTATTACAAGAGGTCGAGGCCGATTCTGTAGAAATTATTGGTGATTCACAGTTGGTGATTAATCAACTTTCTGGGGAGTACGAGTGCAGGAATGATATTCTCAGGGTCTACAATGAGGAATGCAAGGAATTGTTAAAAGCTTTCAAGATTGTGACGATGAGGCATATACCCAGGAGGCAAAACTTCGAAGCCAATGATTTAGCTCAGGGGGCATCAGGATACAGGCCGATGGTGAAAGATGTTGAGGTTAAAGTCACTACCGTGGACGCCGATGATTGGAGGTTCGCTATCATCGAGTATTTAAAAAATTATTCTCAATCGGCGTCACGAAAGATGAAGTATAACGTTCTCCATTATGTCCTGCTTGATGATGATCTATACTATCGAACGATTGATGGTGTCTTGCTACGGTGTTTGAGTTTAGAAGAAGCCAAAGTTGTAATGAGCGAGGTTCACGAAGGAATTTGTGGAACACATCAATCGGCCCATAAAATGAGATGGCTTTTGAAGCGCGTGGGATATTTCTGGCCAACAATGCTAGAGGATTGTTTCAAGTACTACAAGGGGCATCAGGATTGTCAGAAGTTTGGAGCAATTCAGAGAGCACCGGCATCCAATCATAAAGCCGTGGCCATTTCGTGGATGGGGTATAGACATGATCGGACAGATCAATCCACCATCAAGCAAATGACACAAGTATATTCTAGTGGCTACAGATTACTTCACAAAGTGGGTTGAGGCCATTCCTTTTAAAAAGATTGATTCTAAGGATGCCATTCAGTTTGTTAAGGAACATATTATATATCGATTTGGACTTCCACAGACGTTGACTACAGATCAGGGATCAATTTTCGTGTTCGATGAGTTTGTCGACTTTGCTGACAGTATGGGCATCAAACTGTTGAATTCTTCTCCATATTATGCGCAAGCTAATGGACAGGCAGAAGCTTCTAACAAGACTTTAATCAAATTGATCAAGAAGAAGATTGATGAATAGCCGAGACGGTGGCATACCACGCTGGCTGATTCCCTTTGGGCGTATCGGATGGCTTGTCATGGCGCAACTCAAGTGCTGCCTTACCAGTTGGTTTATGGACATGAAGCTGTGCTGCCATGGGAGACCAACATCGGCTCAAGAAGGATTGCATTGCATGACGACTTGACAGCCGATGAGTACCACAATCTCATGGTCGATGAGTTAGATGATTTGGCACACGTCCGATTGAGAGCTTTGGAAAAAATCAAGTGAGATAAAGATCGAGTTGCTCGTCATTATAACAAATCATTTGAGGAAGGGGATCTTGTTTGGAAATTGATATTGCCGATTAGTTCCAAAAATAACAAATTCGGCAAGTGGTCACCTAATTGGGAAGGTCCTTTTTAGATTCATCGATGTGTTCCTCGCAATGCTTATCTATTAAAAGGATTAGACGGAGAAGTTTTTGGCAGTGCTCTTAATGGCAAGTATTTAAAGAAATATTACCCAAGCATTTGGATCGACTCATGATCGGCTCGCTAGTCGATTAATGATAATAGCCGATGTGCGTTGCATCGCCTTTAGATGGTCGATATACACTATCGCCCTTAGTTCAAATTTTACAACATGAGTCCTTATCTTACAAAATTTGGGGGGCATATATATACTCAACAATTCTTCAAATTTATCGGATGTATTATATTAGATGGGTTACAAAATTTGTGGACTTTTAAAATTTTTCAGATGGACTTTTTCAGATCATATTCGGCTAATTGGCGGATGAGATATATGTTACTCAAAGACAAAGTTAACTTTTTACACGGAGAAAATAAGAGTATATTACATCAGTTTATGAAGTTCTAGATAGCTGCAATGGCCTTACAATGAATTTGGTCGATATTATCTATTGCCTGAGCATCATAGGCCGATGACCCCGGAATTGGTTTGAACGCCCTACTCAGGGTTGCAAGATGCTTGGCCGATGCTTTCAGCTATGCTGTTTGCTCTTCTATCGCCTTCGGGGAGGCGGCTATCTGGACTTCAACGTCCTTGATTTCTCCACGGGTTGCTTCTAGCTTCATTAGCAGGTCTGCTTTGACGCGACGGAGTTCTTAAAGTTTCTTGTTCAAGGCGATCGGCTCAATGACCAGCTCGTCCAGTTTAGTTTTGTCAGAGTTTACTTGAGCTTTGCTGGCAGATATGGCCAATTCTAAGCCTTCACGCTCCCGCCTCTCTGCAATTCTCTCTTTGGATTTATGAAGCTTGAAGTAGTACTGCTCCAGGAATATGGCTGGCATCAAAATCTCCATCAGTTCTTCAGGCAGCTGATCTTGGATTTCTTGCACCCTGCTCCTGATCGGATTGCAATTCTCCACCAGCGACTCTATAGACGCCTCCAGCCGATTAGCAATGTCAGACAGCTGACCTCTTAGTTCTTCAGAGATTGACGGCTTAGCTGTGCTGGGTGGCTCTTTGTCTTCATCATCAAGAAATTGGCCGATGTCAAAAGCGAACATGTCGGCTAAAGTCTACATTCATCAAAATGAGACATGGTTAACTCAACCAAAGCGAAATCGGCGGGAGATTCAAAGTGGTCTGGTTTACCTGTGATGGGACATCAGCTGTGGTTGCATCGGCCTTCGTTTGTTGTTTAGAAGCGGCAGGCGAAGGGGTTGGCTGATGTGGTGCAGGCGATGGGGCTTGTGGCTGAAGAAAAAGTGAGAATGCGATGATCAGATATACATTATTAAGAAGATGAGGCAGGTAGATCGGCGCTTACCAAAGCAACTAGAGAAGGTGGTGGAGAAGGAGATGGAATTCTCAATCGGGCCTTGACTTGTTCGCGTTTCTTCAAGGTGGCCTTCTTTGTTCTTGGTAGTGGGACCGATTGAATTCTCTCTTTAAGCAAGGATGACGCAATGACCTGAAAAGAACAAGTTAAGATAGACCAGTGAACTAAAATTGAAGAATTACATGAGGAAGCCTATACTAACCTTGTGGACTGCGTGTCTGGTTCTCTTGGGTTGGGCAGCGTTAGCTTGATCATCGGCCGGAGGATCTGCAGTGGTGGCCGATGGATCTTCAGTTGGCTTACCGACCGATGGCTCTTCAGCAGTGCTGGCCGATGGATGTTGATCTTCGGGCATGTCAGCAGCTGCTGCATCGACCTCCTCCTCCATTACTTGGTCATCCAGGAATTCTTCCATGGAGAGGTCCAGCTTATCGAGGTCAGCCTGGTCGTCAGTCTTGGACTTTTTGACAGGTTTTTGAACTTTGTCCCTGGTTGGCGCCTTCCTCTTGGTGGTCTGTTTGGTTATCGGCCCTTGGAGCAGTGATGATACCTTTGGAGCAGTAAGGCCGATAGTTGACTCCATGACTGTTTTTCCTGATGGAGCCAAGACCAGAGCATAGGTTATCCTTTGCCCGCTGTTGCTGACACTTGGAGCTGGGGCGTCAGGAACTTGAGGGCTGATGTTGTCAATAAGCTCCGTCAGGTAAAATCTGGCCGATTGATGAAAGAGATGAGTAGCCCACTCATGCCACCACGTCTGGAAGCTGATATGGATGAAGGCACTTAGCCACAATCGGTCGCAGTCCCCCAAGGCTGGGATTTTGGTCTTCAGGACTTTGCTCATGATCAATGCCGATGAGACCGTGCCCCTGCTCTCTAGGAGACGATGGAAGTGCAGGCTGACAGGAAGCTGTCCAAGCCCACATTGTCTGGCAGCCACCATGGGATTATAAAATTCATATGACAAGTTGGTGCTTCTGCCTTGGAATATGCCCACTGGGAGCAGTCATGGGGTGACGCCGATCATGAAGACCTCCCTTGAGACCATATCGTCATTTAGCAAGCCCAAGTTAAGATCCGCAGGGAGCTCGAACTCAGAATCCGAGGGGTAAACAAACATGTCCATCTTGACTGATGGAGGGCCGGTGTAGAATTGGACGAACCATGTGGACATTTCCTTGGCCGATTGATCAGCTCCGGGGTAGACTGAGACTGCTTCTCCAAAGGACATGCACTTCTAGATGAGGGATCCTTGTTGTCACTATAGTCCGATGGGAAGACCGAGTCTGATAATGGAGGCCGATCGACCATGGTGTTGGTGTAAATAGTTAGCCATAGCTGAACAAACCACCATGGACCTCCATGTGCCACTGTCCGATTCAGCATCAGATCCTGGGTGACAGAATGCAGTAGCCGATAGACAGCTCCCAGGAGGTATCAGCCAAGAGGAAACTTTTTCATTTCAACCAGAGCCTGAGCTAGATGTTGGCAGTTCAAAGTGGGGCCGTAGGTTGATCCACAGAAGGTTTATCTTTCCAACCATAAAGTCAGAAAAGCCACATGTTTTCTGTCCGAAACAGACCCTTGCTCCATGTGCTCAGAGATGTACCCAGACCAACCTCCAATCTTCTTGGTCTTTAATTTATGACTGCTGTTGATGAGGAGATTGAAGGGGTTGATCTCAGAGAGGATATCCAGGCCTGTTAGCATCTCGATATCTATCAGTGTCGGGGTCATCGGATCTTGCCGGAATAGGAAGGCATTCAAGGTGCTAGACCAAAAATAAGTGGCGGCCGACATGAGGGGTTCATTTTTCTTGGTATTGGCTAGAGACAGAGCAATGCATTGGCCGATCCCAATCTCATCCCAATGGACTTGCTTGGCTGCGGCGATCCTCTTGTACCAAGTCCTGTATCCATTAAGCTTCGATGGCCAGGATCTGAAGGTGTGTTTCCACGAGGGGACGCTAGGCTTTGTTTGCTTAAAAGGGACTCTGTTTGATTCTGCGTTTATCAGCCAAGTGGGGTCAAAGTTGCCCATGGGACCCAGGAGGAATCGATGTGACTTGTCGTTTGTGGGGATTAAGATCTAGTTCTTGAAGACCTACGGCATATGAACAGTAATGGAAAAATAAGACCCGGGGGGCAAGAGCAGAAACTCTAGTTTGAAAAGTCTCGGCGGGAAAATGAAAATTTGAGGAAGGATTGGTTTACCTCAGGGATCTTGGAGACGTAGAATGGTAGACTCGCCATGGATGTTGTCGAGGGGGTCGCCGTGGAGGGAGGTTGCCGCCAAAGGGACACTGAGAAGTCGCCGGAATCGAAAGGTGTGAACGGTTAATGAGGAACTGCGTGCGGAAATCGGCGTCGGAAGGCTGCGAATCTGGATCTGCATGGTTTTGGACAAACCCTAGCGAGGAAGTCGATGGGTTCCTCGGGGCTAATTCCGCCACATTATATAATGAAGCGGAATTGGGGGGCATGTGTTAACAGCAGATTTTCGTAATCTACTCGGAGAGGAAAGAGAAAACCGATGCAGAGAAGAAGGAGCGATTCGAGTCGGATCGGTTATGCTATCAGACCAAGCCGGAGTCGGACCAAGTTCCGTATCGGACTCAGCGGTGCATCGAACCAGGTGGAGTGCCAGCAGAGAGACCGTATCGGCCGATGCGGGTTCAATGCGGCCATCGGCCGATGGAAGTAGGAAGCTGATGGAGGTAGTGTGAGCTTGGTTTGGGCTTGAGTTAAGCTTCAAAGGGGATTGCCAAATAGGGATAAGGCCCGGTTTTAGGCAATTGTATCTCTTAATTAGGAAGTTAAATTAGATTCGATCTGATCTATGGCAAGAGTCCGTCATAAGGACTTGTTTGTTAGTTAGAGATAAAATCGTGTCCTACATGGACAATGTTGTAAATCACGAGTATAAATATCCCGGTAGTCTGTACGTAGAAACTCTCTCTCTCAATTTAACAACCAACAATTACAATCTACTTTCGGCGCATCGCCACCCTTGCAAGAGGTTAACTTCCGGCGAGTTCTTGTTTCCTCAGAGCAGAGGTAAGAACTCGTACCCGACGATCTACGTTGTCGGGGCTAGCGTGTCGTTTTAGACACGTTAAGCCCTGGCGATGTGATCGTCATTTATCATGTCTTAGATGATCTTGATGCGGCTTTCCAATTCTATCTCGCCAGTGATTAACTCATTTTAGGGTTTATTGCCGACGGTGATCGAATTAGTTTGCTTATCTAGATCATCTAAAGTATCTATCATCCCCAAAAACGATCGACAACTTGATTTTCTTTGTTTTAGTTCTCGATTCACACTTTGAGTTGCTATCGACCTTAATCCTGTTTTGAGATCTATCTCAAAGCCTGTTTTCGATCGTAATTAAGGATAGTACCGGGGACTCAGCCGGTCTTATCTAATGCATGTGATTGCTTTATATTTTTATATGTATTTCCCACTTGTATGAATAAATCAACAGATATAAATGTATTTGTCACGGATTATTCTCAGAATTTCTCTGTGACCAGTATATTTATATCGGCCGATTGGCTTGTACAAGTTTGCACTAGAGTATTAGCTAGTGTGTTTATCTTAGCAATCCTTCGTCGGCCGGTTTTATCAAATTGACATTAGCATGTAAACAAAGGCCGATGAGATTAGATCTGTATGTTTATCTTATTTCATTATAACCTCAAGTAGGCCGATACAGCTTTGCCCTATCTGCTAGGCACTCACGATGCAACATCGGCTATCGGTCGATCGACCATCGTTCGCTAACATGGTTTACTTGTTTATTCTTGTTGATTGCAGATCAAATCAACTGGCACGCCCTACGCACACCTAGGCAAGCCATTGGACCTGACTGGAGTTAAGCAGATCTCCCAGGCCGCCGTGGAAATATGGAACCCGCTTCGACGGTGGGCGTTTCGAAATTCTACACCAACACCGTGATGGGGTCCCTACGTACCCTCAACACGACACTAGAGACCGCTGCCAATGACCATACTGGGCAAGTAGTGGATGTGGTGCGCACCGGGCTTATGTCCGGGGCATGTCATGTCCTCGTGTGCCTCAGGCTCACCCACCTCGAGATCAACTTGGAGGAGGCGATGACCAAGAGCGGAGCCGACGAGCGCTACGATGACATCATGCCGGAGGTGGAGGAACTCAGGGATTTGGTCATGTGTTTTTTGAAGAGTAAACTTTTTTATTTCACCCTTTATTGTAAAAGATGCTGACAAGTATTGATTTCACCCTTTGGCTATATCCGATTCTGACTTTTTGTCTCCTTGATATCTCTGTATTGTAGATTTCTCAAAGTCGTGAACAAAGATGTCCAACAAGGCGGACACCCATAACATATAGTTGTCGAACCCAGTACGCCCTAGGGCTCCTCAACGCCAACTGACGGAGGACATGCTCTGGTTGCCGTAACTTCCGACAACGCCTTGGCCTTCGAGAAGGACCAAGTTACGTCGCTACGCAAACAATGCCATAGTAAAAAAAATGTAACATTGTAGCACACTATCTTTATACTTATGCCAAAGATTGCTAATGATGTTATTTTTGTAGACCTTGGACGTTCTCTTGCAAAAATGGAAGGGTAGGCAGAGTACTAGAAGACTATGTATGAGAAAGGACTGGAGAGGGCCACCGACAACATCAAGAAAGATCAAGGCACTAAGCTTCTGAGGGGTATAGAGATATGAATCTCGGCACACCTCGAGAACTGTAGTTCCATACTATAGTGATTATGCAAAGAGTTCCATGTGGCTCGTCATCCTCCCGAGTAGTCTGTCTTCGGGTACCTAGGCTGGATATGGGGTACTTGCAGTGCGCTTCTCGGCACTAATCAACGGTTGGATGATAGCTTGAAGCAGGAATGTCATCGATCTAGCCGATACGCCGGAGGCCACGTACTCGCATGTATCCACGAATCTCGTCCTTAGATGGACCTAAACTTCCTTCAGGAGGGATTTATGCATTATCGGAGGACTGCCACCGAGATCGACAAACTAGCACAATCTCTTGCTTCTCTGGCTGTAGATATCTTCTCCATGATGAATTGGCAATCCCCCTCCTAGTAGTTTTAGTCGCCGTATTGCCCTGTAAAGTGATCTAGACCAGACATTAATAGAAACTAAAATTTGACCAATTTTTGTGAACTATTAGAGCATATGAGAACAAGAGAGTACTTCTAGCCCCCAGCTAGTTTTATGGAAAGCACATTTCCATAAAAGTAGCTTAAAGTGTCATATTTGACCGAATTGAAGCAGCGAATTCCCAACCTCCAGCCATGAAGTTGAAAAACAAATTCCTGAGTACATGGCTAGTTAATACGTTACAGTGGGTACTCTAACATGGCCAAATTTGACATGGTCGTTTGACCCTTACGTTCGACTAGCTCACAGTGCCAGGCATCCCCAGCCAAGGTGCCAAGACCCAGTAACTAGTCATCTTTAATGTAATAGATTGATAAGAAATGACTTCAATTTGTGAAATTATGAAGTAAAAGGGGTTCATAGAACAAAACACTGCAATAAAGACAAAAGACGCATATACATGTAAAAACTGATACAAATCAACTTATAGATTAGCCTCTGGTCTTATACATAGAATTTTCGTAGTTGATCAATGTTCCAAGAATTGGATAACTCGCGGCCTTCATCGTCGACGATTTTTTACACACCTGGTCGGAACACTTCTACCACCGTGTATGGTCCCTCCCACTTTAGTGAGAACTTGTTGCGCCCTGCTTGGTTCTGTACTCGTCAGAGGATGTAATCGCCGATGTAAAGTGTCAAGCTCAAATGCGCTTCTCGTGGTAGCGACGTAGGGCTTGCTGATATCCGGCTGCTCAGATGGCAACTCGTTCTCGGTGTTCTTCTAGCAGATTGACGTCATCTGCTTGCTTGTCGTCCTGGTACTCGTTTGAGTACTCTAGAATTCGTGTTGATTGATAGCGTAGCTCGGTAGGGAGCATAGCTTTAGATCCCTACACGAGAAAGAACGAGGTCTCTTTTGTAGGTCTAGTCGGCGTGGTATGGACGACCCATAGAATAGAAGGGAGCTCCTCAACCCACTGTGAGTCGAAGGCTAGAAGCCTATCGTATACACATGTTTTGATCCCTTGGAGCACGATCTCATTTGCCCGCTTGATTTGTCCGTTGCTTTCAGGATGAGACACTGAAGCGAAGCAAATCTTGACCCTGTATTCTGAGCAGTAGTCTTGGAAGGCAGCACTCATTAACTGGGAGCCATTGTCTATCAATATCCGTTTTGGAAGCTCGTATCGACAAAAAATCCCTTTGATGAATTTGATTGCATGCTCGCTCTAATTTCTCTTGTTAGCTCTACTTGAATTCGCTTAGTGAATTTATCGATAGCCACGAATAAGAATTTGTAGCCGCCTTGTCCTCTAGGGAAAGGTCTGAGGATGTCCAACACCCAGCATGAGAACGGCCAGGACAAAGGGATAGTTCGGAGGGCTTGAGCTGGTAACTTGGTGTGCTTGATGTGGAACTGACGGGCTTCATACCGTTGTACTATGTCGGAAGCATCTTGAAAAGCTGATGGCTAGTGAAAACCTTGTCGGAAAGCCTTGCCGACCAATGTTCTCACTTCAGCATGTGATCCACAAATTCCTTCGTGAATGTCGAGCAGTAGCTCTTTGCGACGGTCAGACGGGATGCACTTCAGCAGCAGTCCATTGGCGGCCTTCTTGTATAGATCGTCCCTGATCATATAGTAAGCCTTCGTTTGTTGGGAGAGATTCTCTGCTTCTGTGTTGTCGTCCGACAGCTTTTTGGTGTTGAGGAGTTCGATGAATGGTGTTCGCCAATCCATAGTTGTCTCAATGTCGGCGATGAGCTTTGTCGGTCTAAGTAGTAGTCCCCGAGCCAACGTTGGTGGTGCTATCAATGTCGTCGTTCGATAAGCTCTTGACTGAAGGATTGGTTAGCACTTCGAGAAACGTACCAGGTTCCATTGGTTCTCTTCTATAAGCTTGACGGGCAAGGTTGTCAACATCGGCATTGTCTTTACGGTAGACGTGGCATACCTCAAATCTGTCGAATCTTCTTTTTAGCTTTCTCACTTCGGCAAGATACTTGGATGACTCGGAGTTAGAGCACTTTTAGTCCTTATGCACTTGCTTAGCGACTATTTCTGAGTCCCCTTTCACAATTAGTCGCTTGACCCCCAGTGATACGACGGCTCTTAGTCCGGCGAGAAGTCCTTCGTACCTAGCAGTGTTGGTTCCCCGAAAATTAAGCTGCACGGCGTGTCAAAACTGATCTCCGGTTGGCGAAGTTTGAACAAATCTAGCTCCTGCTCCATAGCTCTTGAAAGCTCCGTCGAAAGCCATTGTCCATCACTCGTTGTCCATTCAGTTGACTTTGCCATCCTGGGGGACAGTCTAGTCAGCGATGAAATCTACAAGTACCTAGGACTTCATGGCTATTCGTGGAATGAAGTGGACATCGATTCGGCTGAGCTCGTGACCCATTTGGCAATGCATCCTGCGACTTCCTTTTTCTGACAACCTCACCAAGGGGGTACAAGGAGATGACCGTGACCTTGTGGGCCTAGCAGTAGTGGCGCAACTTTTGGGATGTCATGACCACAGCGTATGATAAACCCTGAGCTGCTCTGATACCACTTGATAAACCCTGAACTCCACTCAATACGCTCAGAGTCTGGTTATCTCGATCTTTCGGTGAGTTGATGATAACTATGATTTTGGGACAAACGTTGAAGACCCGACTACAACCGTACGAGACGTTGTTGTGTTGCGCTTTAGCGATCGATACACCTCTTCGTGGGTTGTTGATCTTGCTGGTGCAGATCAACCTTATTCCTGCAAGCAAATCGAAGAAACAAGCAAGAATAAGGTAAAAATGTGCCTTGTTGTTGTTGGAGTTTGCTTCGATACCTCGTCCGGAGACGAGGAAGCCGAGCAATTTACATGGTGGTACTCCAAACGTGCACTACTCCGGATTCAACTTGAGCCAGTGTCTTCGGAGATTGTGGAACATTTCCCGTAGGTCATTGATGAGGCGATCTCGCATCTTTGTTTTAAAAACAATGTCATTGACGCATCAACGTTGTTGCTGAGTTGAGATTGGAAAACCCCTTAAATCTCGTGCTAGTACATCTTGACATAGTAGAATACACCGAAGGGCATGATGAAGGCCGTGATGTGACCATAGCTACTATTGATATAACCATTATTCACATCATAGGACAACTGGAAGATATTGAGATTGAGTCGCAGAAGTTCTGGAATCTAATTTGGCCACCTACTATAGTGCTGAATTCAAACGGCTGCCAAATATGTATACGAACTCCGTTTTGGGCCCATGAGTACTTGATGGAAAGCTCTTGGTGTCCTCTTTCCAATGTGTCCAGCCTCATCTCCAAATTTCATCCCAGTTGGCAACAATCATATAAACAAGGTGCTACATCACCTATAATGGGCCTATGGGCTTGTAAATTCATCTGGGACCCCAGCCCTGGTGGGGCCCATGTGAGGTGCGTCGAAACCTGGTGGAGCATAACCTAGGAAACCCCTTGGTCGTCCTCCCATGCCTTTAAATAGCTAGGTACCCCTTTAAGGTTTCTCATGTTTTGTTTAGATTAAAGTTTAGCTTCGCTACTTTACCGTTTAATCCCGTGATCGGTTAGATCGCCGGTTTGCTCGTGACAGAACTCCAACTTATCATTTGTATTCAATTCCTATTTGCAATTCAGATTACTTTTATCTTGTTCTTGCTTGTTTCTTCGATTTGCTTGCTGGAATAAGGTTGATCTGCACCGACAAGATCAACAAGCCATGGAGAGGTGTATCGATCGCTAAGGCGCAACACAACAACGTGTTGTATGGTCGTCAACGTTTCTTTCAAATCGTAGTTATCATCAACTCACCGAAAGATCGAGGCAACCAAATCCCTGAGCGTATCAAGTAGAGTTCAGGGTTTATCAAGTCGTATCAGAGCTTTCATTGCTCGGTGAGTTTTTATCTACCTATAACCAGAAAATAGCCATACAGAAATTTTTTTTTGCATCCATTACCTAGCCATCTTTGTGCCGCTACATTGTTCTTTTTAGTTTTTGCTTTATTGAGTTTTGCGTTGCATCGTCAAGTCGTGTTGTTGGTCTTAGTGTCTTGTCCATTTAGAGTTTCGAGTTTTGATCACGTTTAGTATCACTGTTGTCGCCGCCGCCATGTCTTTGTTATTGTCGGGACGTTCGAAAACGGAATCGTCTTGCCGCCATGGTTTGATTTTTGTAATTTTTAGATGTTTTTGGCGGTTGGTTTTGGAGTTGTTCAGTTGCATCTAGGGTTTGCCTAGATCTGCCCGTGCTTCCTGTGTTTGTGTCGTGCAAATCTGTTTTTCGAAGTAATCAAGTTTGATTTGGAAAAAGAATAGTAGATTGGATCGACTGGAAATAATTACTTGACCAAGTCCCACCACATTGGGTGGCTTCGTAGCCGACTCCCTCCCCATCACGGGTGCCCCCTCCCTCTCACATCCGTTATGAGTTGTTATATACTTTGGTAAAATTTTATTTCAAGTGTCGGATTCAAGTTTCATTTGCAAAAAGGAACCTGTGGGATGAGAGCATTCTATTTTTGTATAGATCGAATTTTAGGGTTTGGACTTTTATATTTATGTCCCTGTAATTTTTATATTTACATATGAGTCCCTATAATCTTGCATTCAGCTCCTTGAGTCGTTTTTGCTGAAAAAAATCAAAAAAAGAAAAAAGGTAATAAGGTGCTAAAAAAGAAAAACAAAAGCCGCACCAAAAAAAATGAAAGAAAGAAAGAAAAGAAAGAAAGAAAAAGAGAGAAAGAAAAGAGAAAATCAGCTGTTATCTTTGACTTTGTTTTTGTATATTAGAGTTGTTCGTAAGTTGATTCTAGTGTTATCTTGTGGTATCGTTTGTGTCTAGGCTCGCGTCTCTAGTACGTTCTAGCCTAGGACTAGCACCGTACTGACTTTGAACAATTATTCAACTTTGCAATCTCTGATTTGAGCATTTGCTATTTCTTTTCTACATACTTAAGCCTACCCAAAGCTCCAAAGATTTGATTGCAGCCATACAGTAAGTGTTTGCCAAGGCATCGATACATCCAACCTCCATTGGGTCTAGGTTGAGTCAGTGTATGTCACTATTTCGTTTGCATTGGTAAGAACATGTAAGAGCTTGGTTAAAAGCTTGAGTGTGTGTGACATTTGAGTTTCCACTATCTAGTAGTCGATAGGAGCATGCATATTCTTTTGTGTGTTTCTTGTTTGCTACTATCCATCGCAGGATTGCACAAGGGGATACGAGATGGTTATGATCAACATCGACATTTCCACCTTCGATGAGATATGACGATTTCTCTACGTGATGCATATGAGGTACCTGACTATAATTTTGCATGAGTTGAATCTAAATTACCATTCTACGATAGTAAGTATGATTCTGTTACTTATGTTGATTGGGAGCTAGTAATAGACAATGAATTTGATAAATATGATTTCTCTGATGCTTAAATGATTGAGGCTGCTAGTAATAAGTTTACCTCTTTTGCATTCTTTTGGTAGAGTCATGTTAGTAATAAACCTGAAACTTGGGATGAATGCAAAACCATGATGAGAAAGTGTTTTGTGAGTTCTTATTACAAATGCACTCTTCTTGAGGAACTAGAACATCTGAAACAAGGTGATAGAATTGTTAGAGAGTACATCTATGAATTTAAAGTTTGTATAATCTATAGTGGTCTAAAAGAATGCAATGAGAACACAATTCGTAGATTTTTCAATGGGCTTAATTCTGATATTCAGATAATGCTTGCTAATGTGACATAATCATATTGGACACCGATTCATGCTTGCTCGTAGCATTGAGAGTCAAATCATATCAAATGCGAGAAAGCATCAACAATGTGATTTATCTCCTATTTCCGAATCTCTGATATCATTGTGCAATAATGATGTGCAAACATTGAAGGAACAATCTTTTGTATCTCCTGTTACTAACGTTTTGCAGGTAGTTCAGAACATTCACCAAAAGAAGGAGAATGATGTTGCTGAGAAGAAAGAGAAGAAGCATGAAGCACCTGCGATGTCTGAAGAAAGTTTACAAGGTAAATTAAATGGTGCTGAGATAAATGACAGTGAGTGTTCTCAAGCTGAGCTACGCTTGTCCACTTTTTATGCTATAGTAGAGCAACCATTAGTGGAACCAATTGCTGAGATTCCTTGGTCACAAGTTGATTTGTTTGTTGTTCCTTGTGATAAAGAAGAGTTGTGTGATAATGCTTCACTTATATTAATGCCACAACTAATGAATGAACATGTTATTTCTAGTGTTAGTTATTTATGTGCTGATCTTAAGCATGTCGTTCACACTGGTAATAAAGTTGAGGAACGTGAATTTCTATCTTCTTTAAAACCCAAGAAACCCTAAAGGGGTACCTAGCTATTTAAAGGAGTGGGAGGACGACCAAGGGGGTCCTTAGGTCATGCTCCACCAGGTTGAGGCGCACCCCACATGAGCCTCACTTGGGCTGAGGTCCCAGAAGAAATTACAAGCCCATAGACCCAATATAGGTGACACAACACTTTGTTTTCGTGATTGCAGCCGACTAGAATGTCATTTGGGGATGAGGCTAGATACATTGGAAAGAGAACTCCAAGAGCTTTCCATCAAGTACTCATGGGCCCAAAACGGAGTTCGTATGCATATTTGGCGGCCATTTGAAGTCAGTACTGTAGCAGGTGGCCGAATTGGATTCCAAAACTTAGACTGCTTGATCTTGATGTCTTCTGGTTGAACTATCATGTGACCAATGGTTGTATCAATAGTAGCCATGATCACATCGTCCTCCTCTTCTTCACGGAAAAACGTCCTCGGTTTTTCCATATGGTACTCTTCGCGTAGTCCATTTAAAACAACCTGTTTCCAATCAAAACTGGAGAAACTCGAAGCAGCATGATTAGCAATAACATGTCTCTCTAGCTTGCAATTTTTATCCACATCTACAGGAGATTCTAAATCCAAACAGATGTAAATTCTGTGCAACAAACATATTCTGCTATCAATATATTCACCAAAGATATAAAAATTAGCATTGTTGGACATGGCAAACCAGATTTCGCAAATAATTTCTCCAAATTTCTAAGCTCACAAAAGTCATCAAACAAAACATAGCCCAAAGTACTTAAAAAAGATTGCAATTCACGTTCCTCAACTTTGTTAGCAATGTGAACAACATGCTTAAAATCAGCACATAAAGAACTAACATTAGAAATAGCATGTTCATTCACTAGTTGTGGCATTGATATAAGTGAAGTATTATCACACAACTCTTCTTTATCATAAGGAATAGCAAATAAATCAACTTGTGACAAAGGAATCTCAGCAATTGGTTCCACTAATGGTTGCTCGACTATAGCATGAAAAGTGGACAAGTGTAGCTCAGTTTGAGAATACTCACCTTCATTTATCTCAGCACCATTTATTTTGCCTTACAAACTTTCTTCAGACATCACAGGTGCTTCATGCTTCTCCTCTTTCTTCTCAACTACATCATTCTCCTCCTTTTGTTGAATGTTCTGAACTCCCTGCAAAACGTTAGTAACAAGAAACGCAAAAGATTACTCCTCCAATGTTTTCACATCAACATTGTACAAGGATATAGGATATTCAGAAATAGGAGCTAAATCACATTGTTCATTCTTTCTCGCATTTGATATGATTTGACTCTCAATGCTACGAGCAAGCACGAAAAGATGTCCAATATGATTATATGTCAGATTAGCAAGCATAACTTGAATTTTAGAATTAAGCCCCTTGAAAAATCTACGCATTGTGTTCTCGTTGCATTCTTTTAGACCACTGTAGATGATACAAACTTTAAATTCATAGATGTGCTCTCTAAAAGTTCTATCACCATGTTTCAGATGTTCTAATTTCTCAAGAAGAATACATTTGTAATAAGAACTCACAAAACGCTTTCTCATCATGGTTTTGCACTCATCCCATGTTTTAGGTTTATTATTAACATGACTCCACCAAAAAAATGCAGAAGAGGTAAACTTATTACTAGCAGCCTTAATCATTTGAGCATTAGAAAAATCATATTAATCAAATTCATTGTCTACTGCTAGCTCCCAATCAGCATAAACAACAGAATCGTACTTACCATCGTAGAATGGCAACTTAGATTCAACTCGTGCAAAATTATAGTCAGGTACCTCATATACATCACATGGAGAAGTCGTCATATCTTGTCGAAGGTGAAGAAGTTGATGTTGAGCATCTCGTATCCCCTTGCGTAATCCTGCCATGGTTAGTAGGAAACAAGAAACACACAAGAATATGCACGCTCCTATCAACTACTAGGTTGTGGAGGCTCAAATATTACACACTCAAGCTTTTAACCCAGCTCTTACAAGATCTTACCAAAGCAAGCGGAATGATGACCACACCGACTCAACCTGGACCCAATAGAGGTTGGATGTATCGATGCCTTGACAAACACTTGCTGTACACTTGTCTAGAACAAACAGACAAGGATACTTAAAGAAAATTTACTTCATATTAAGACAAGGTAGCCTTACATACGGTTTTCCCTTTTGGGAACCCCGAAGGTAGATAGAAACAAGTTCTGCTTACCTTAAACAGCTTTATATTACAACTCCTTGCTTCAATATATTATGCAAGGTAGACTAAAGGGACTACTACTAAGAAAGATGGAATGGAGGATGAGAGCGCGCTGATAGCTTTGCTCTGGATGGTGTCTTCGTTGTTGTGTGTCGGGAGTGAAGGCCGACGTCTTCTTTTATAGAGGCCAGGGGTGACGTCGTCTGTACCTCCTGCTTATCTCTTCGCTACTGTGGCTTCACGAGAGCTGGCTAAAGTTGAGACTTCACCACCGAAAATTTTATTCTTTACAGGGATATGTTGTTCGCTGTACCATATGTTGTCTCTTTATGCTTTATAGGGTGTCCTTCTGGGTTCCTTCTTTTCATCCTGGGTGGTCTTCTTCCACGTCCAAATTTTTGATATTTTATTGTCAATATATATTAAAAAACATATTTAGCTATATAAATCTATTCATCTGGTTGCCCATGGCCACCGAGATCCATTGTGCCTAAGTCAGAAAAATAGACTTCTAATTTCTCATCCACTGCCTTCTTTATTTGTTCAAATTTCTGATCCATCTCTTGTTTTAGCTCTTTAAGTATTTCTTCCTTTAATTCCTTCTTTAATTGTGGGGAAGCTTATTCGAATTTTTCTATTATCTTTCAATCAATATATTCTCCATCTAATGGGTCTACTCCTTTTGTTAGACATTCCTTATATGTGGGTTTTTTAGAAAACCCTTCTTCCTGTATGGTCATCTTGAAAGGTGTTTCTGGAGCCTTATTTCCTTTAGCTTTTTTGCATTTTTGAATATATTCTTTTGCGGCAGGCTCTAAATAATAATTTATTCGTAATATTTTTCTAGCCTGGCTTAGTGCTTCATTAATGTCGTTATATTTTTTCCAAGATATTCCTCCCATTAATTTAGCATCTATTTTTTGGGTCACGATTTCTTCAAAAGATATGTAAACCCCCGAGAGCTTTCCATCAAATACAACATATATAGGGTTTTGTTGGATTATTTCATGATCTTCATTAGCCGACATTAATAACCCGTTTATTAGGTGAAAATATTCAGAGAGACTATTCAATATTGATAACATATATCATTTTTCTTCTCTTTTATTATTGTATTGGTACCAAAAATTATCCAAGAAGCATTCTTGAACTTCATCTAAGATTATGTGGTCCTTTGGCTTAAATTTATACGAATTTGGTGGGAATATTCTGAGCTTGTTGTCATCTCCTAACTTGAAGCATTCGACTCCGCTGTAATTCATTGATCTTTTCATACCTACAATACGGTAATCGAGAAAGCATGTCAGACAAATTATTATCTTTCCCCTTAATATGTTCAAATATAACTTTATAGCCATTTCCTGTAATAATATCTTCAAATAAAACCCATTTTCTAGTTGGGCTTATCTTGCTATTAAGCCGATTATAATACCTACAAATGGCTTCACAATCGGTTCTAACCATGAATTCTTTAAACCCTAAGTATAACCTAAAGGCATTAATTGCATTGCTTATTGCCATGATCTCTCTATCCATATTATTAATAGTTTTTAATTTATAACTTCCAAAAACAAACCTAGAAAATTTAGTAGGTCTTTGCTTTAATATAGCACCCCAACCATGTTGTGATGCATCAGTTTCAATGATAAAGTAACTCTCTTCTAATGGTAATTCTAGATGTTTTAGTTCTTTCATCTTCTCTTTTATTAATCTTACTAATATAACGTCTTCAGAATTAAAATATCTTTGACCGTTTTTTCTTAATTTAGTAATAAAGGTCCTGCTAGCTTTTCTAAATTATTAATATGATTTCTGGCATAATTTACAATTCCTAAGAATTGTTGTAATTTTTTTTTATCATTCATAGCATCAGAAAATTATAAAATTTTCTTAGCAATATGTTCTTGCAAATGAATTTTGCCTTCTCCTATTTCATGGCCAGGAAAGTTAATTTTTTCGTTGCATATTTCCATCTTCTTCTTTGATAGGATTAATCCATTTTGCTCAACTTTTCAATAATTCTAGATGAGCAATATGGTCCTTATAGGTTTTTGAAAATATTAATAGGTCATCTATGAATACTAACATGAATTTTTGATTATCGTTAAAAATATTTTGCATTTTTCTTTGAAATAAGGCAAGTGCATTTTTCAATTCTAGCGGCATCACAAGCCATTCATAGTGTCCCGGGGACAGGTGAATGTCGTCCATTCTATAGATTCTTTTGCCATTTTTACTTGCTAAAATCTAGCTTTTAAATCAAATTTCAAGAAATATTAGCTACCTTGTATCCTATTGATCCATTCTTGTTTATTTGAGATATTATAAGCATCTTCTATAGTATAATCATTTAGTCTTTTATAATTTATGACCATTCTAGATTTACCTCTAACTTCTTTTGCATGATTTCTTACTATAAATGCTGTAGACCTATGTGGACTTCTACTTTCTCTTATTGCTCCTAGTTTTAGCAGTTTTTCTATATGCATCTTAAATTCTTCTATATCCTTTGGAGTGGCTTTTATTGGGCTAATCTTAATAATATATTTTGGGTTTATTATATTAATTCTACACTCGATTGCATTTTCCTCCCAATATTTCATAGGAATTTCTCCTATAATTTGGATATCCTCTAATCTTTGAACAATCATTTCTATATCCCTTTTAGACTTAATATCCCTATACCAATTTGGCGCAAACGCTTGTAGTCCTATGCACTCTATATTGAAATTTGATATATAATAGTTATCTATATTCTCACTAAGCTCATATTCATTAACTCTTTCTTCAGACTCAAGATTGGGTGCTTCAAGGTTATCGAGGTTGGAGGAGGAGGTTCCACCACGCTTTCGTACCTCTAAGATATACGGAATATTGTGTTGATATGGAATAAAAGTAATTCTGTGTATGAGCTGTGGTTTGTATCGATTGTTGTAAAAACGTTAGGCCAATTATCATGTCATCATTTATCATGGATAAGTTTCTTATTGTAATTTCATCATCTATTATGTATTTAGTTTCATTAATGTATACTTCAATATTATAAGCAAGCTGATTATGAATTTTCTTTATTCTGGACATGTCTGTAGAGACTTCTACCTTATTATAATTAATTGTATGAACTATCTCTGGACATTTTATGAAGTACTTATCATGAATAATATTTTTTGTACACCCCGTGTCTACTAGTGCTAATATTTTATATGATACCTTGGGTGATAATTTTACTTTTACCGGAATTCTTACTCCCAAAATTTCTTTGAAAGGTAATTTTACTATATATTTATTTCCAAAATTAGTTATGGAATCTTTTAGTTGAATTATTTTAGCAGCATTACTGTCTTTTAGTGTTACCAATTGCTCTTTAAATTCAATATTTTGTATGTCCTCTCTTTCTGGCAATGCCTTAATATCATGGTTAATTTTTAGGTTCTCTAGTTATACTTCTAGTTTATTTATTCTATTTTCTAAAACTCGTACTCTACTAGATAATATCCTTTCATCTGATTCCAATTCTATCTCTTTTCTCCATTTTTGTTTATTTGCTTTTATATGTTTAGCACAAGCTTGTTTTAGGCATATACTCTAGGTTACTCTATTGTCTTGGCTTGGGTAATAGATACAAAAAGCACATTTAATATTATAGTCATCTTTTCCTCTAATCCAATCATGTTCACAATTTAATTGATCCATCATTTCAATTTTTAACCCTGCTAGTTCGTCAATTAAATCTAACTCTTCGTCAGTTGATTCATGCTCTTCACTGGTATTTTCAATTTCGTCTGTTTCTATGATAGAATATATTGATTCGTCATCTCTTATTTCATCGTCACATACTAATATATTTTCATTTACACTATCTATAATTAAGACTCTCTCTTATTCTTCATATTTTCTAGAATATCTCTTTTGATCTTTATTTGGGCAAGTTCTACTTAAATGGTCTGGTGAATTACATATGAAACATCTGCATGTTTTATCATAAGTTTTCTTTGGATTATACCTTCTTACATTTCGTTTATGTAGGAAAGGTGCTCTATTATCTGATCTTGTTAAGAAGTACATTTTCTTTGTCCTTATATTATTGTTATTTCTACTTTGATGTCTATGGTTTTTTTTATTTCTAGGCCTATCTTCTCCATAAGATAAAGGTATTTGTACTATTTTATTGCAAAAATTATAATCATAATGTTTCATTGACCTTTGGGCTTGTATTCTTGTGCATATTTTCCTTAATTGTTTGAACACGAAAGTTATAGCTTGAGAAATATTAATTTCAGCTCCTTCAGTTTTCTTTTTATATTCCTCAAAAATCATACTACCTAATGGGTCAGATAGTTTATTAAAATATCGCTCAACTATTCCCTTATTGTATCCTTGCTTAACAGTTGTTGCATTATATATATAATGTTGCGAAAATTCCTTTATACCTTTCCAGCTTGTCAATATTAACTTTTCTATTTCTTTTAATCTTTCATTTTGCAAGGTTGTGTATCCTAATTCCGGGTTGTCAGCTATGATAATATTAGATACTATATTTGTGAAGTTGTAAGGATTACTTCCTGCTCTTTTTAGCTCTTCATAGTTATTAGGATTGTTTTCAACCCACTGTTCCCATATAACTTTAGCAGATTCACCAAAAATATTTCTAAATAAGTTATCATATCCTCCAACTTATTTCCTATATTGTGTTGATTTTGTATATATTTTTGAACTATCAACCCCTTCCAAATAATAATGATATTTGGCCAGTCTATACGATCATCTACTGCTAGATTTAGTATAGCCCCATCAGTTTTTTGATTTTGAAATTTTATCGGTTTCCCAAAATCTCTTCTTTTAGAGCCCATGTGCCTATACTGTCCTGGGATATAATTATATGAATACTCTTCTTTTTCTGGGGGCCATCTTCCTGCTGCCCTGGCTGGTCTTTCTCTTTCTCCTTTATTTTTTACAGAACCCTCTCTATATCTTTTCCTTTTTTCCTGTTCCCAATTCTACTCCCATGGCTTCCATTGCATTATGCAAACCTACCTCATCCAACAAGTCTATAAAAACATTATATTGTCCTGCGTTGTCTTCTTCTTCTATATTCTCTATTTCCTTTATCAGATTATTTTCTTCTTCATAACTTTCTAGAAATAATTTTTCATTTTCTTCCCATTGATCTTCCTCACTTTATTCTTTACCAAACCTTTGTTTTTCTTTGTTGTCATCTCTTGGTTCTTTCAACTTTATTTGTTCTATTTTAATTTCTTGGGTTCTGGGGTTTCCTATAACCATGTTTTTATCCTTTTTTAGTTTCTTTATCCTGGATAGTTATCTATAGAATTAAAGTTCTTTATCTCTAATTTTAGGCCGCTCACTTTTCATAAAGTTATTATATTCTACTGCTATATCTTTTGATTTATCTTCATAATATTTTATTTCCCTTTCATGATGTAATTTTTCCATAAATTCAAAAATACTATGTCTTCTTTTATCTGTAATATTTATATCAGATGATTCTGTATCCAAATCATCTGAGGTTCTATATTTATAAATCTAATACTAACATTCCCTTTGGTATCTTGGTAACTTATGAATTCTGGAGAACCAGTATCCGTAGGTAGTGTTCCCTTCCGGTGGAACTGCTTGGGGAGACGATAAACTCTTAGCTAGGTCAAATATGACTAGGGATATCTGAAATTAGTTGCTTCTATAAAAAGATAGATAGGTGAGGCATACGGCTAGTACTAAGTAGGACTTTAAAATTTCTGAATTAAGTGCCGACTATTTTGGTTTCGCCACTCTACAAAGATCCTAAAAATTTAAGAAAATTTTTGAGTGAACAGTAACCAGAAAAGCGTCGGTGAACAGTAATTCAACACTCATAGTAGTGATTCAGCACTAGTAATAGTAGTAAACTGTAATTCAACACATAGAATAGTTGAACCACTTCAAATATTTGTGTAAGTGCTGAAGACATTTAAGTCTTAATCTAAGTGGTAAATATATACATATATATATATATGTATATATTTATGTGTGTGTATATATATATGTATATATGTATATGTATATGTATATATGTGTATATATATAGGGTGACGCTACATAGCTCCCATAATGTTACGTAGCTATGTAGGACGCCTCAGAAACGCTCTCACCTTCGCATCCTTTGAAGAGTAAAAAATTTACATGTTGCTTCAGCTCCCCTCCGCTCCCACATCCGTATCTCCAAAGAGTAACAAATTTACTTGTTGTTTCCGGCGCCTACATGCGCTCCCATTTTCGTATCCCAAAAGTAATAAATTTACTCAGATCAATTGGTACTTACTTTCTCTAATTGCTCTTTTATTTATTTTGTTACAACAAGTTATTCCGTTAGTTATTGTTCTAAGCATGAAACCGATGTAGAACTCCCACTGAGATCGTTTAGTAATTTATTACTGACACGAAGCACTCCCACATTCATCGTTCTGTGATATTTTTACTAACACGTATAACTTCACATCCACCATTCTTGTATCCATCGTTTAGTGAGTTTCTTCATTTAGTTTTTTTTATAAACATGGCACTAATTTGTTTGCGTCGGACAAGGATAAATCAATAGTAAACTTTTTGACTCCATGAAAATGCAACACCTAACCCTCACCCGACATGGTAATTTTTTAGAGTAAATTTTACTTTGGACCATCTTTTATTACCTGTGGTTTTTTTTACCACCCTTTAACCAATGTTTTCACTTTGGACCGGATAATCTTACCTTTGGTCCACTTTGAATCACCCCGACACTTTTCTCAAGCATATAAACGATTTCGAGTACGCTGGCTTTTACTCATCAATGAACTCCCCACAGCTATATTTAGACTATTATTTTGACATATGTCAAGTTGATGCAGATAGGTAAAATAGTTAAGAGTGGTCTAAAATGCTACAAAGAAAAATTTACCAGGTTTAAAGTGAAAACATTTGTTAAAGGATGGTTTAAAACAAAATACTGATAATAAAAGGCCTAAAGTAAAATTTACTCTTTTTTTTACTATATATCCCAAGAGCTTCCACTTCTCACCTATAGGATTCAAAGTAAAAAATTTACTCCTTATATCCTGATTAATCAATCCATATAGAGAAAAGCGCAAGTTATTGATATAGTTAAAAAATTACTAGCACGTTAAGACAAAGGTGCTATGTAACTAGGTGACACATAGTGTGCTATGTAGTATCTCTATATATTCGTATGTATATATATATATATATATATAAATAAAAATAAAAGGAACTAGTAGATGTAGCGTAGCGACACACAGCGATCCCCTATGACCTCAGCTCCCCTTCCCAGCACAACACCCTCCACTCACAATTGATAGTAAAATTTTTATTCATCAAAAGTGGCCTCTTATAGGACAGCAGCACGATAATAAGGGTTAGTAAAATTTTAACTCCTAGTATACACGTAAAGTTGACCCAATAAAAGATGGGTGGGATTTGGTTCGTCAATAATAATATGCATCATAATCTTGATCTATGTGATAATAGTATTTTAATGGCTGAAAAAAGCTACTCACTATTTTCATACCGACAGATTCAGTAAATATTTTGCTAACTAAAAACTTTTTCAGGATATATGCGAGGAGTAGGAGGTGAGTAAAATTTTTACTCCCACAGTTAAATCTGAGAGTAAAAATTTTAATCATAGTGACATGACTAAATATTATATTACCATTTTACTTATGGCATTAGATTCTACAGTAGTTTTTAAATTTACATTAGATATGTTGTTTGCATACCATATTTTCCCAAAGAATTGCTATGAACGCATCGAGATTAATGTGAAAATTATACGGGAGTAAAGTTTATTGATCTTGGATAGATTTATCGAGCATCAGATATACAGGGAGTGAAAATTTTACTAGAAGCCTAATTTTGGTCAGAATTAATTTAAGCGATGAAAAAGAGACTTTGGGGAGCACACGTGGGGACTAGGGTGCCACGTGTAGATCAAGATGAGAAAGCTCTCGTGTTGGAGTGAAAAAAAAAATTGCTCTGGGTTGATAGAAAGTAATTTTTTTACTGGCCGATGAATGCACGTTTCGAGCAGAAAGCAAGGCTAGTAATTTTTTTACTGCTTAATTTGATATCGTCTGAAGGCATGCTTACCGAACAGAATAGAAATCGGGAGACAGTTAATGACACGTTGAGAAAAAACCAACAAAACCAGAAGAGCAGGTGCCTTGTGAAGCAGAGTAAAAATTTTACCATGTTCTGAGGAGGGGAGGTTGAGCCGGGTGGTGGGAGAGGATCGGATGGGGCCAAGAAAACGGAAAACACGGCCGGAGCTGATCGCTGTTAGTCGCGCCACAGCTTTTGCTAGCTCGAAGCGTTCTGTGTAGCGTGCCCGTGTATATATGTGTGTGTGGGGCAAAACTATTTTGTACCCGGGATACAAAAGTTACGTGAAGGGTCTTTTCACAATACTCGCATGGTGACGTGTCAGGAATGGCACGGTGACATATAGTGGATTGTGTCTTGTGGGTACAGCTGTACAGTTCTAGCCAGAGTAAAACTATTCAAGTAATCATGTCCATGCTTATGCGCGATTGACCAGCTTCATCGTGATTAGTCCCACTCTATTAATTAATTTGACTTAATGAATTGGGGTATAGTTCATGTGTTATGGTTAGGCCTATTCAACATGGTGTAGCGTTGTTTAGTGCATATTTAATCTTGTCTTAATTAATCAATTGTTTTGCTATTTTCAACAATAAATGTTTATAACTGTCTTTATGCAAATAGCCACAAACCTCTCTTTGTCTTCTCTTGCATGTCTCCATCATCGGTGTGGCTTACTGTGTACGGTGGTTGTACTCAGCCTTGCTATTTCTCTCTTTTCAGAAGTGCAGTGCCTCCGAGCTAAAGACGGAGTTAGAGGACCAAGGCTTATACCCTAGTTGAGTGTTGCTTGTGGAGTGGAACAGAAGCCTCGCTAGGATCATCCCCTTTTCCGCTGCTGCTGCTTTTGTTTCGGTGTGAGGACTAAGTGCCTCTTCTATAAGTATTGATACTTTATTTACGGTTGGATCTATATATTAATTTGTCGTTTTTTTTACCTTAGTTTGATTCCTGGACAGGGATTTATATACAAAATAGTATGAAAATTTTGTTAAATTTCTGGGCTTGATAGTCTATGAAGAAGGAGAATCTACCAATGTTGACGAGGAGCCGTTGACTAAGCAAGGCAAGTTACTATGCTCCTTTCTTGAGCATGTTGAATCTATTTTTATAAATGTGTTGATTGCGAATAAAATTGCACGCTAATTATAAAGTTCGTACCTAAACTTGATTTTAACCAACCCTTGAAATTGTTATCCATATTCCTTGTTGTCTGAGACTATTATTTATGTATAGTCAATTATAGACATCGCTTAGCATTGCTTGTTTAGACGAATATACATTCCATATTTGGTATTTGGATGTAAATGCGTTGATCACTCGATGTGAGTGACCGTCAGAAGTTGGATGAAGACATGAGCGCCATCCGCAATTCAAAACATTTCCAAAAACCAAAAACTTGATAAAACAAAACATTTTTGACTGGGGCGACACGGATAGAACATGGGTGGCTCTATGAAACATCAAACTGCTGACCCTAGTTAGTTAAGGATCGAGTCAAGAAGCTATACAAGAAACGAACGAGTACGACCATATTTTTCGAATGGGTATAGACCAGGTGGATTAGGTAACCCAAGTGAGGCGGCACCTGTCATGGTGGTTATGCAGTTGTGACTATTGTTACGAAAGATGTGTAGGATCGATCGAATGTCGTGACCAAAAACGTAAATGCACCTAAGTATATATATATTATGTAACCCTCCCTAACACCTCAGGAACGCAAGGACTCCTCTCACCGCTGACTCGAGGTAGGGTTGGGCATTGGGGTACAATGGGGATCCATAGTCCTTAGGGCGGGTGCTGCAATGTGAGTGTGACCGAAAAATCGAGCCGCGGAGTGCGGGATTAAAGGTGTACATATACTACAATGTGAGTAAACAAATCTATTCGAATAGTCGTGCTCACGGTTAATGAGCACCGGGACTTGTACTACTCTTGACTAGCCTTATAAGTTTTAATCTTGCTTAAAAGTGGATTGGGAGGGAATGTGTGATCTTGCCTGATGTGCGGGAAGGTCAGAATGATGGAAAAATGTGAAAAACTGGATGTGAGGGTAAATCGGACCAAGCAAAGCTTGAGGAAGGTGAATGAACCCTTGTTGAGTAACGACAACTTCAACTTAACGTTGTTTTCAATTAAAACTGCTAGGTCATAGGTTTGTGAAATGATTTGTGAAATCTAGCTTTAGGCAAACAAATCAAGCCATCCTTGAACCCCTGTGTGCACTAAATGCATTCTATAGTAGTGGCTTGCTGAGTATAGTTTGTACTGCTTAATTAACTCTTTTAGAAGGAGGTGGTGGAGCTGACCCGTATGTGTGCTATGCTGACGAGGTGGTGCCAAAGACAGTGGAGTAGGGATCTAGGTTCACCAGTCGCTGCCTGTGGAATAAGATGGACCGTCGCTGCTTCTCTATTTAGGTCCCACTTGGACAACCTATGTATTATTAATGTGTAAAACCTTTATAACGATGTCAGCTATGTGATATGCAACTTTTTCATATGTGTACCATCTATTGATTCGGGGAATGGTATTGTAAACAGATGAGGTTTCCGGTGTATAAAACCAGGAATTAACAGTACGCGGGGTGGGCACGGGCCTGGAGAGGCTGGATCCGACGATGAACGAAGTATTGGGCAACTTCGTATCCGGTTAGATCGTGCTCTCGGAGGTCATGGCTGAAGTCAGAGCAAGCTTGAAAGTCCATGAGGGAGAGTGTGCGGTTTGTCGTCAGGGTAGCAAGGCAAGAGGCGGTTTCATCGGTCTAGAGGTAGAACCAACTCTACCTCTAGTCCCTTCTCGAGGATGGGAAGTTGAAGGGGGTGTACTCTCCTTCATCTTGTCCCGGATGCGGAGGCCGCAACATCCAAAGAACCTAGATGCCTCCATCCATCTATGCTCGTAATAATATCTAAACAAATCTAGAAACGATTGTACCCTAAGGTACGTCTCGCATAGATGTGTGAAGATGCTAAGAGAAGCAATGGTGTTGGGGTTCAAGTAGAGGAGATGGACGCCGTAGAAATCAAGAAGTGAAAGGAATTCAGAAGGAAGAGGTAGAAAACCACATTTGACGAAAGAAGACAGGGTAATTATTTCGCCAAGATTGGTCAAGGGATTTGTACCTCCTTCTGAATGGCTAAGCACCTGAGTGCTTGGAAGAACCCCTTCTCATCGCTTGTTCAAGAGAGCTTCATCACTGGCAACTAATTCTGGGAGATCCATCTCGTTTGTCGGAGGGGAACATCGGAAAAGATCGTCGAGTTTTGAGGTTTAGGGTTTTGCTTGATGGTATGGAGGAAAGGTGCAACATAACCCAAATTTGAATTTCAAATTTTGCATCCAAAAATATCGAAAATGTTTTTCCTAAATAGAAATACAAAAATTTTCGAACTAAAGACCTAGGTGAGCGTAATATGACTAGTTTTAATATGCAAATTTATGAATAATTTAAAACCTTTCCTTACCAATCTATAGATGAAGCTAAAACTTTGTGAGTACTTGTATTTTGCACAATGTATTGATGTGACTCGAGTCCTTTTATGTGTTTTTGGATCTTACTAGCATTTCATAATAGGATTCATGAGCACTAATTAAAAATTTGAAGCAAATACTTAATATATATTATAAGAATAAATATACATGTAATGTATGAAGTTGAGTAATTAAAAGTATAAATCATGCTCAACAACATCATTTCAGGTTAAGAATAATCTAAATATAATTTTATAAACACTTAAATGCATTTTCATAGTTGCAACCTATGTATATTTTTAAGCTTTGCAAATTTATAAAAGCTGTTGGTGCAATATAAAATCATGGAAAAATTCATGTAAATAGTATTCAATATTTTCAGCTCTTTAGAATTTTGGCATAATTTTATCTTTAAAAATTTTATCTCAATTAAAATGGTCAAAGAAGTCAAAATCTGATTTAATTTTAAACCATAATCGGCAAAAGTAATATGTCAGCAAAATATGCATAAAAACATATGAAAGTGTGTATAGAAACTAATTTATTCAAATACTAGCTTATTTATCATGAATTAATATAATTTTTCCAGAGTTTATTTCATAAGTTTTGACCTCCTAAAAATCTAAACTAATTTCTTCCAAGCCATTTTTAATTATTTTACTGTGAATAAAATATACTGAATTTTTAAATGAAACTAGGAAAAATGGAAACTAGATTGTTTTATCTAGCACCATAAAAATCCACTATAATATATCAGCCTCCTAAATTAAACTATTGAATTGAAAAGTAGAGAGAAAGAAATAAATAGAAGAAATTCTGAAAAATGCCAAGAATCTTGTCACCCAATTCCTTACCCACCCCTCTCAACCCAGTCTAGTGCACAACGGCCGGGCCCACATGGCAGCCACCTTAGCTAATTCCACTTCTGTTTCTTTTTCTCCCCCTGTACTCTATTCAGAACAGGCGAGAGGGAGAGATTGAGAGCGGTGGATTGAAGCCGACACGTGCCCGTGATCGTGTCCGACGCCGAGACCTCATGTATATAGTGTCGCCCAGCCTCCCTCTCTACTCCACTGCCAATCACATCGAGAAAGAGAGCCCTCAGCCTCTCTATCGCGCTCATCTCCGCCATCGGCCGTGAGGGATTGTTCAATGCATTTGTCGAATTTTTACGTCAAAATCTAGAAGTGCAAAAATTTGGGCAGAAATCAAGAAGATGTATGTTTAAGCTTTAAGCTACCCAGAAGAAACCAAGATTTAATTACTTTTAGTTTGGGCTACACAAATTCTATAATCAGGCTACCTAAAGATTTCAGGACATGTTCTTACGGTGCCAAATGGATTTTCACACCATGATGCAAGGACTCAAAAATTCTATCAAAATTCATGAAGTGAGGTGAATTAGTATATTGGTTACTGTAAAAAGGGGGCATGGTTATCTCTTAAAATTTGAGCTATACAAAAATTTGAATGCTGCTGTCTACACATTTCAGAACACGTGCAACTAAGATGAAATGAATTTTTGACAAGTTTGGTTTGATAAATTCACCATTTTACTATAACATGAATCCAACATGGTGTAGAGGTTACATGAATTTTGGGAGGTCCATCTAAACAAACAATCTAGTGGTCAAAGCACAACAATCTTAATCCTGCCCCAAACTACCCGTTCTAGGGCATATCGATAAAATTTAAAATGTCGAGAGAGAAGTGGTCAAAGCACAACAATCTTAATCCTGCCCCAAACTACCCGTTCTAGGGCATATCGATAAAATTTGAAATGTCAAGAGAGAAGAGTTCAAATACCCACCAAATTCATTTTCGATACAGAAATAACATAAGAAAGAATTAATCCTACCATGTCTATCAAGTTTTAGATTTTATCAAATCATTTCTAAAACAAACAAACTATAGGCCATTTTCAACCCGTTATTTTGCAAATCTCAAACTAGTCAATAGGAGTAGTTTGCAAATGGATTTGCAAACTTTTGAAAACACTTTGGTACTGGTTTGTAATAATTAATGAGTGTTTTGAAACATTTTTTTTATAGAAATACCAATTTTCAAAAGGTGTCGTTCCTATGGAGTAAGAATATAAGTATGAAATCGAAATATGAGACATAGGGAAGAATAGTATTTAGAGAGGGATAAGATGTAAGATTGGAATAGATTTCCACAAATAATTTATAGTTGAGAGAAAAACACTTAAATTAATTTTTAAGAAGCTAACCAAAACGACCATTTTAAAAGGGTTCCCCTATGGTCAGACAATTGCTCTGATACCACCGTTGTGGGGACACCCCGGGTTAAATATTATGTAAGCTACCTGAAGTGATAGCACGAAATATTTAGTTGGATGAGATCTAATAATAATCAAGTAAAATAGTAACCATGCAACTTCATCGCTGCCTTATCAAGTCAAATAACATACATAGTATAAAACTTGAAGCGCTGAGTAGAGAGCATAGGGGATATTGCTGGGACCTTAGCATGCCAGTCAACTTCAGCCTGAAACATGCCCGTCAAACCACACGAAGGTGACGACCAGATGTGTTACACATCTCAGGAGATTGGACAAAATAATTTTAAAGCTCTACGACATCCCAAATGCTCAATACTCATATCGGTGTAGAACTAGATTCCAGGATAAGCTCTAGTTTCACACTTTCATATAAGCGATGAAGATCAGAAAAATAGGGAGTCAACTCAAATGAACTTTACACCACATCTTAAATTAAATACATAGGCCATTCGGCCGAATAATTACTGATCCGCAGAAGCTTGGCTACCTAAGACCATAAGCAGCCGACTGGGGGGTAACACATATAGATCCAACCTAGAAGAAGCAACGATTCCCGAATCACTCAAATTAAACTAAGTCTAACACCTACAAAACAAGTTATTTACATATGGCAAGAGTCAGTACATTAATCGAATTAATGTAGTAGCAAGTACAAGACAATCCTAACATACTACATGCATGGCATATAATCAAGGAAGGCTATTTGTAGCTTATTTTAGCATAAAGCAAGTTTTGGTTCACAAATATTTATAAAGGAGTTGACAATTCAATTAATAAAAACATTAACATAAATATATCATAGTGTTCATCATATATAATAACATTATAAACATACCCTTGCTACCCATACCGGTAACAAGACATAATCTCATCATATCAACATTCTTGATGCCCAACCGACAACAAGACATAATCATCATAACATAACCCAAGTTACCATTTTCAAATCCATAGTTCACAAAGCATAATTTGAAAACATAAGTCTATACTCATGACATTTCACCAAGTCGCTCATGACCATGAGCACGACTAATCGATTAGTTTTAAAAACCATGCAGAGTTTGTACAGCTTTACCCACATGATATGAACACTCTAGTTTGTTTTGAGTTTGCAAGACTCCACCACACTCTTCATGTTGAATGTAGTCTAGAGGTCATAATGAAGCCTAAGTGTTCATGCAGAGTTTGTTTTGAGTTTGCAAGACTCCACCACACTCTATATCGATAGTTTGTAATATTAATTTAGGGGATATTATTTGTACTAAGTGTTCCAGATTTTGATCAATAAAGGGCATAATTATATGAGTCTAACCTTATTTTACTTCAGCTTATTTGGAGCTAAAATATATCCTATATGGATTTCACAATTCATAGGTTGTGGTTTAATTCCTGTTGCACAAATAATATTTTAGAGATGTTTTCTATATTAAAAGTACTACATTTTATCTTACAGTGCACAAGGGTACATGGTTGTGAATCTAGCAGGTCTTAGTTCACTTTATTTTGAGTTAGGATGAATTTCCTATAGTTTTTAGAAATTAGATTGTACATGTGGTGGTTATTTTATTATACAAATTATTAGTGCTATTTCTTGTACATAAAGTGGACATTTTTAATTTACTAAATTAAATTTCACACATTACTCATTCTACAGAAATTTAGTGCATCTCATTTGTAGTAAAAATGAATTTTCTGTGAATTTCCAAAGTTGAAACATGTGTTATGTCTATTATTTCATATACAAAATTTTGGTGATATTTGGTATACTGTAAATACCACATTTTAATTCATAGTATTAAAGTTCACCATTTTATAAATCTGCTAAAATTGGATTCACCTCAAAATGAGTTATATTTGATTTTATATGAATTTTGTAAATTTAGCATAATTTTTAGTTGAATTGATATTGTTTTAGCTATTTTCTTTTATATTTTTGAATTATAAATACATGGGGTCGACTGGTTAGTCTCAGGCCAATATGCAAAAAGGCCCCTGGAGTTCCAAAAATCAACACGAGTTACATAACACGTGCTAATACATTATCTATTAAGAGTCCTTGTTGTTTTTAATTATTACTAATAGGTCATCCTAAAGAATCTTACAAATTAAACCTTACAAGTTTTAAACTATCTCTAATTGTGGTCCTCGCGCTCTAATCAAGAGGGGCCCACACGTCAGTGGCATCGCAGCTGGGGAGGCAGGACATCAGTGCTCCGACGAGCTTCTCGCCGACGCTAGCAGCGAACGGTGGCAGATCTTGCGGAGCGGCCAAAAGAGAAAATAGAGAGGGGTTCCTAGCGAAACTATTGGTGGTATTCTTGCAAGTTATGGTGACCGGAATCAGTGGCGACAACGGTGGAAGCGGCGATGCCTCTCGGGGTGTCGATGTATGTTGAGCTCCGGTTCGATTCCATGCGAACTAATGCATGCATGTGTGTCTACAAGGGTCCTAGGTACTCACAAGCAGTTGGAAGGGTCGGCGAAGCTTGGACAACGACGACAATGGAGAAGATGGCCTGACGGCGGTGCAGACCTCCAGGATGACGGTGATGGCTCGATCTGGCGCATGCAAGGCAAGAGTAAGGTATGCAAAAGGTAAAGAACCTCCTAGTTATGCTACATGCACAAGGAATTGGACCGTGGCTCACCAGAGTGGCTGGAATCGATGATTTACGTCGATGGCCAGAGTTAGGGAAGACGGTGATTGATCTATGTGTGCACTTGATTTTTGGCCATAGTTCTTGAGGCGTTTTGAAGAGGATGTCGAGGCAACCTTGTTGGCGCGTGGGTTCAGCCGGATTCGGTCTACAGTGGCCGGACGACGATGGTGCCAAGGCGGCAGCGCTCCGGAGCTCCCGCGGACACGACGGCGTTCCGGCGTCGCTACGACATGAAATGATGCAGAATTAGAGGGGATGGATTCGGCATAGCAAGGGGATGAGGGAACGCAAGAAAGAAGGAGACAACCATGGCATAGACGGTGACTGCGATGGTTGTCATCTCCATGGCCGACGGTGACGATGAGTGCGATAGTGGCAAGGCGAGATCTCCCTCTCAACTTGCTCAGTTCTGGAATGGAGTAGGAGGCTAGGCGATGCAGCTGGGTGGAGATATGGCGAGCTCGGCAACAGCCACCATGATGGACATGCGTCGAGCACCACCGACGTCGACCTCCTTCGTCCTCTCTCTCTCACTCGGGTTCTTGAGCGGTGGAGGATGATGTACTTGGGTGGAGCAAGCTCGTGTAGCTGACCGGTGGGTCTAGGGCGTGCTAGCTTAGGCATGGATGAGAGGGATGGGTAGGTTTGTGGGTGAAAGTACTGTTTAGGTGATTTCCAGGATTTTTCCATATTTATTCTTTCTTTCCTGTTTGCAATTTCATAGTTTAAGTTGTGGGCATGATAAATTAGGGTGGATTTTTCTGGAGATATAAAAAAATACCTAGTTTCCATTTTCTTTAGTTGCACACAAAAATTCGACATAGTTTGCTCTCAGAAAAATTAAGAAAAGTGGTTCGGTAGAACTTTGTTTGAATTTTTAAGAGGTCACAACCTAGAAAATAAATTCTGTAAAAATTATATTAATTCAAGATAAATATAGTAGTATTTGAATAAATTATGTTTGATGTACATTATTATATAATTTGATGCATATTTGAGTGATGTATAACTTTTGCCGATTAGGGTTTTAGAGTTATTATAGATTGATTGCTTCGACCGATTTATTTGAGATACCAAATGTAAATATTAAATTATACCAAAATTCCAGTGAGATATTTATATTGAATAGTGTCTACATGAATTTACCCATGATTTTATATGACACTAATTATTTTTAAATATTCAACGAGCTTATCTACATTTAAGTGTTCCTATTTTAAATATATGTTTAAATGATTGTAAAATTATATTTTAATTTGTAATTAACCAGAGATGATGTTGTTAGACTTTACTTCCATTTCACCATAATTAATCTCTTAACACATTTGCGCATCTGAGTTAGACTAGGTGTACTTAAGGTGGCAATTAGGGTAATGCCTTTATTATATAAATTAATATGTATCCGAATTTATGCTCATGAGACCTAATATGAAATGCATCCAAGATCCAAAAACATTTAAAAGGACTCAAATCACACACCACATCTTATATTTATGCAAGCATGCAAATGTTTTATATGTCATATTAAATTAGGAAGGAAAAGGTTTTAATTTGTTCGAAAATTTGCATTTGGGCACTTGCTACTTTAACCTTACATAGATTTTATATTTGAAAAATTTTAGTCATCAACTCGGAAACACATTTTTATTATTTAGTTGAAGTCAAAATTCAAAATTCAAAATTTGGGTATGTTACACATGATCCATGAGACATGATCATCAATCAGTGCATGTGCTAATTATTGAACCATATTTGTTCCATATATCATATTTGATCAGAGATCCTTTACAACTAGTAACATACAATATAAATAGTCTCATGAACAAATCACATATTCATTAATCAATAATGACTTATCTATTTCAACGAACAATGTATAATAAAGATGTAAACATAGTATGTGATACAACCATCTGTATGATTACCTCTAGGGCATATTACCAATAGTCTCCCACTTGCACTAGAGTCAATCATGCACGTATCTAATACCCATTGCCCTAGTGTGTGCCTCATGCTTAGGATAAGGGAGTGGCTTTGTCAATCGATCTGCAATGTTCAAATCCATATGTACTTTGCATATCTTCACATCTCCTCTACCTACTATCTCGCGAATGAGATGATACCGCCGTAAAATGTGTTTGGACTTTTGATGCGATCTAGGCTCCTTGGCTTGCGTAATGGCCCCACAATTATCATGATAGAGGTCTACAGGACTGAGAGCACTAGTTATCACACCTAGTTGAGAAACAAATTTCTTTATCCAAACAACCTCCTTTGTTGCTTTAGAAGCAACAATGTACTCGACTTCTGTCGTAGAGTTGGCGACTGTATCTTGCTTAGAACTCTTCCAGCTCACAGTGCCGCCATTTAGGCAGAACACAAATCCAGACTGCGATCTAAAGTCGTCTTTGTCGATTTGGAAGCTTGCAACGGTGTAACCATTTACAACGAGCTCTTCCTCTCCTCCATAGACTAGGAACATATCCTTAGTTCATCTCAAGTACTTTAGAATATTCTTTACAGCTATCCAGTGACTCTCACCTGAATATGATTGGTATCGGCTTGTTGCACTAAGTGCATATGAAATATCTGGATGTGTACATAGCATGGCATACATTATAGACCCAATAGCTGAAGCATATGGAATCATATTCATCTTGTTTCACTCATTAGTCGTTTGAGGACACTAATTCTTGCCAAGATTAATGTCATGTGACATTGGCAAGAAACCTTTGTTGGAGTCTTGCATGTTGAACCTTTTCAACACCTTCTCAATATTTGTACTCCGACTTAATTCAATTAGCCTCTTTGATCTATCTCTATAGATCGTTATGCCCAGAATATATGCTGCCTCTCCCAAGTCCTTCATTGAAAAACTTTTCTTCAATGATGTCTTAACAGATTCAAGCATAGGAATGTCATTCCCAATAAACAATATGCCATCTACATATAGGATTAGAAACACTAGTGCGCTCCCACTATTCTTCTTGTATACACAAGGCTCTTCTTCGTTTTTGACAAAGCCTAATGCCCTGACTACATCGTCAAAACGAATATTCCAACTCCGAGATGCTTGCTTCAACCCATAAATGGATTTAAGCAATTTGCATATCTCTTCAGCTGATTGTGAATCGACAAATCCCTTGGGTTGTGCCATGTACACATCCTCATCCAGATTTTCATTGAGGAAAGTTGTTTTGACATCCATTTGCCATATCTCATAATCACTAGAATAATCCGAATAGACTTTAGCATGACGATAGGTGAGAAAGTCTTATCATAGTCAAGACCTTGAATTTGTTTGAAACCTTTCGCCACCAATCGTCCCCTGGAGATGTGAACATTTCCATCTACATCTACCTTTGTCTTTTTATTAAAGACCCATTTGCACTCGATGGCTTTTGCACAATCGGGTGGATTGACCAAGTCCAAACTTGGTTGTCATGCATGGACTCTATTTCGGATCTCATATTTCCAAGCCATTTCTTAGAGTATGGTCCCACCATTGCTTCCTCATAGGTTGTAGGTTCATCGTTGTCTAACAACAATATATCACGTTGTCCTGTGGTTATCAATGCGTTGCAGGTGTACGCCGTATCCTTTCAGACCTTCGTGAAGCCGGTGCTTGCACAACTGGTTCAACAACAACTTGTTCAACCTGTTGAACAACATCTTGCTCAATCTGTTGTGGTTGCGTGGAAGTTGAAACATTTTCTGGTGATTCCCGAATTTCTTCGAGTCGCACCGTGCACCCACTATCTTTTCTTGAAAGAAACTCTTTCTCCAAGAAAACATCGTGTCGAGCAATAAATAATATCGTTTCGTTTCCTTAGGATACCCCACAAAGAAGCATTTATTTGATTTAGGTGTGTGTTTGTTTGACTGTAAACGTTTTCGAAAGGTCTCACATCCCCAAATCTTCAAGAAAGACAAACTGGGACACTTCCCTATTCATATCTCATATGGTGTCTTATCCACAGATTTTGATGGAACCCTGTTTAGTGTGAATGTTGCTGTTTCTACAGTGTAACCCCAAAAGCTTAATGGGAGATTAGTTTGGCTCATCATTGATCACACCATGTCCAACAATGTACGATTCCTCAGTTCAGACACCCCATTCCATTGAGGTGTCCCTGGCGGAATGAGTTGTGGAACAATTCCACACTCCTTTAGATTAGCGCCAAATTCAAGGCTCAAGTATTCTCCTCCACAATCAGATCGTAGAAACTTGATTGTCTTGCCTAAATGATTTTGTACCTCATTCTAAAATTCCTTACTTTTCAAAGGATTTAGACTTATGCCTCATTAAGTAGACATATTCATATCTACTAAAGTCATCGATGAATGTAATGAAGTACCCAAAACCACCTCTGGCCATTGAGCTCATTACATCAGTATGTACTAGTGTCAATAGCTCACGTGCCCTTTCACTTTGACTTGTGAAAGGCGCCTTTGTCATTTTGACAAGTAAATAAGATTCACATGTCTTAAATGATTCAAAATCAAAAAAGTATAGAAGTCCATCTCTATGGAGCTTCTCCATGCATCTCTCATTTATATGGCCCAAGCGACAATACCAAATAAAGGTGGGATTCAAATCATTAGGATGTTGTCTTTTCGTATTAATGTTATAGATTGAACATCCATCAAAATTCACAGTGTACAAACCATTCATCATAGGTGCATAAAAATAGAAAATGTCATTATAATACACTGAACAACTATTGTTCACTGATCTAAAACCATAACCCTCTGCTTGCAAACAGGAAGCAGAGATAACGTTTTTACATAAAGCTAGAATACAATAACAATTATTTAATTCCAAAACTAATCGTGATGGTAAAGATAATAGCATAATGCCAACCACAATAACAGCAACTCTTGCTCCATTGCCCACGCGAATGTCCACTTCGCTTCTTGACAAGTTTCTACTTCTTTTCAGCCCCTGCAATGGCTTGCATATGTGAGCAACTGAACCGGTATCAAATACCCAAGAATCAGTATAGGAAGTAGCAAGATTAATTTCTATAACATTAATACCTAAGGTGGAACTCTTTCCATCCTACTGCTTCTGCTTGAGCTGCTCTAGGTATTTCTTACAGTTTCACTTCCAATGACCCACCTCCTTGCAAAAGAAACACCGTGCATCCTTAGCGGGCCCGGTCTTTTGAGCCTTGGTCTTAGAGTTGCTAGTACTCGTGATCTCATCGGAGTTCAGCATTCTCTTAACCTTCTTGTTGTATGGGCTTGCACTTATGCATGACCATCATATGGTTGGAGTTTTTCTTGATGCTCTCCTCGACACCATTTAGCATCCCATGCAGTTCGGCCAAGGTCTTGTTCATGTTGTTCATGTTGAAGTTTAATATGAATGGTTCAAAATTGGGAGGGAGCGACTGGAGAATCAGATTAGTAGCCAACTCTTGGCTAAGGGGAAAACCAAGCTTTTCCAAACTCTCAATGTAACCAATCATTTTGATCACATGTGGGCTAACTGGATTACCCTCTGCAAGCCTAGACACAAACAAGGACTTTGAGGTGTTGAATCTCTCTGCTCTTGCTTGGTTCTCAAACATGCTACGTAGTCCCATGATTACACTATGAGCATCTAATGTTTCATATTGCCTCTGAAGCTTAGGGGACATAGTAGCAAGCATGAGACAACTCATATCCAGATAGTCATTCTGTCATTTTTCATGCTCCCTACGCTGAGTAGCAGTAGCATTGTTGGGCAAGTCTTCTGGAAAAGGCTCTTCAAGCACAAACTCTTTGCGCTCCTACTTAAGAACATTTCTTAGGTTGCGATACCAGTCCATGAAGTTTGTTCCATTCAACTTTTCTTTCTCAAGAATAGACCGCAAGTTAAAACTAGATGATGCAAGAGCTGCCATATCTACAATAGAATATATACATATATATGCAAAATCAAGCACCATGTTTACATTTAATCTTTCATGAAACAATTTAACAAAAGATACACCCACTATGTACTTTGCAACAAAGTTCCCTCTAGCAACATAGTGAATCAAGATCCTCATTTTATTAGTATCTAGTGAGTGTTGGCATCACAGCTAGACAACTAGTAAAACAGCTAAGCAACGCCTTGCTAATCACATCCTATGTGACTATCATGCTGTCGGGTGACATCTCCATGTACCAACCCAACCTATGCCCCAAGGTCCAAAACCGTTTTGATAACCTTGTCAAGTAAACCAACAATCTCCGCATATAGATGACTGACGTCCATCCTATCTCATCATGATTTGTTCTCTTTATTTGAAAACAGATAATGGATGATCGGTTTCGATTGGCTGACAAACTTCGTTGATAATCAAGGAAACTTGCGAGAAGAGTCCGACATCACGTTGTTCCTACGCAAATCAAGCTCTCGGCACCCGAACCAATTATTTTCGCACCATCAACTTTCAAGCCGATGGCTCAGAAGACCCTCCGTGATTATTCGGCCTCCTCTACTTCCAATGTGCCCATTGGGCCTTCAATCAACACTAGGGATACCAACTTTGAGATTAAGACGGGTTTGATCACTATGGTGCAGGCTACCCCATTATGTGGGAAGGCCAATGAGGACGTTAACGCCCATCTCCAACAATTCCTCGAGCTTTATGATACCATTATCATGAAAGGAGTGACCTAGGATGCCATCAGGCTCCGCCTGTTCCTGTTTTCTCTACTTGGGAGAGGAAAGCAATGGTTCACTTCCAAGAGAGGTGCCATATACACTTGGGAACGATGTTCTACTACATTCCTAGCAAAGTTCTTCTCGATGGGCAAAACCAACGCCCTTCGTGGTAAAATTTCAAGTTTCAAGCAAGCAACCAATGAGTCAATTACAGAGGCATGGGAAAGACTCCAGTAATACATCTTGGCTTGAACTCACCACAAGATGGACAATTGGCTCATCATCCAGAATTTCTACAACGGGCTAACGCAAGTTGTAGAAATTCTTCTCCCTCACTGTTGCTCGCGCATCAAAGTTGATTGAGAAGATGGTCTCTGACCAAGGCTGGAGTGAAGAATGACTCCAACCTCACCAAAGGGGCATGCATACCATTAAGGAAATGGACATGCATGCTCGCCGCTAAGATGGACCTCATCTTGAAGCGTTTGGACGAATGACAAGTGCTTGAGACAAAGCGGAAATGTACGATACTGCCCAAGCCTTAGACGTCCCAATGACATGTGAGACTTGTGCCAATACTGGGCATTCGAGAAATAAGTGCCCCAAAACACGTGAGGAATTATTCTTCATGAACAACAATGACAATGGGTACCGTCAACAAGGAGGCTAGGGGCGGAATCAACCACGCCCGTACTATCCAAGAAGCAACAACGGTAACTTCAATCCCAACCAATCCTCCTTGAAAGATCTTGCTTTTAGCCAGGCCAAAATCATTGAAACGATGTCCAAGAAGTTGGCGGCCAGCAACAAAACCTTGGAAAGCATCCATGCGAAGATGAAGGGACTTTCCTCAGATAATAAGAACCAGCTGAGATTGATCAAGATGTTGGGGACTCAATTAGCTCAGCTGGCTGCTGCCAATCCCTCTGCCGAGGCAGGGATGATCCCAGGGCAACCCGAGCCATTCTTGGAAAACTTCAATGGGGTGACCATGAGAGGAGGCAAATCTACTCATGATCCGCCGTACCCAACTCACGCAGATAGAGGGAAGGAGAACCAGGAGGAGGAACCCCCTTCTGAGGACTCCAACAAGGCACATGACTGGAGGACAGCTCCGTAGGAGTTCTGTCAAACAAACATCTTGCCATTCCACCATCAAAATCAGTTCATGGAGGTAATCCAGAAAATTAATATCAACATTCCATTACTGGATGTGATGCAGGTGCCCACCAATGCTCACTACCTCAAGGACATCATCATGAAGAAATTACCATTGCCCACCATGGAGATAATCAACCTGATGGAAGAATTTAGCACTGCTATCCTCAACCGGCTTCCTGAGAAGAAGAAAGATCTAGGGTGACCCACAATTGACTAGATGATCGGGACACAACACTTCGACCATGCCTTATGCGACCTTGGAGCAAGCATCAGCGTAATGCCCAAGGTAGTCTTTGATCAGCTGAATTACACTATTCTATCACCTACACCCATGATGTTGCAGCTGCCTAATTCCACAGTCCGCTATCTTGCGGGGATTGCTGAGGATATTCCGGTGAGAATACGAGGTTGCTTCATCGCCGTCGATTCATGGTGCTAGATATGGACACCAACAAGGACACAACACTTATCCTTGGGCATCTGTTCCTAAGTACCACGGATGTATGCATTGATGTGGGAGCCGGAGAAATCCGACTCTATATAAATGGCAAGGAGGAGAAGTTTGACTTTCAACCCAGGAAGGAGCACTGCTCCATGATCGTGACCACATACGCGCTGAACAAATAGAACATCTGTGAGGTCGAAGTGAAACCTCCAAAGAAGGAAAACCTCATGGTATTCATGGAGGAGGTGTTGAAGAGGGAACTCCCTCTCCACTACCAAAATGTCAAGACTCCAAGGAGGCATGGGGCGCAGTCAAAGCCGTAGCGCCCAAAGTCCGTGAAATCATCCACACCGACAAAATCAAAGAAGACCAGAAAAGTGTGGCGAGTCAAGAAACCGCAGTCATCTAGCTCATCATCTCTAGAGTCAGATGTCGCGATGAACTGAACTCAATGGAGAAGTCCCGCTGGTTGGACATAAAATAATGAGTCTTTTGCCAAATGGTAAAGTCGGTTTTTATCCCATGTTTAATTTTTTCAATTGCATATTTGATTGTTCAACTTGCATTTGCATGTTTGCTTTTGCCAATCATGTTTGAATTTCCAACCCTTTGCATTTTCAAAATCCCTTTAAAATGAAATTTGAGACTTGATATGATTAGTAGGCTAACCTTTCTCGAAATGAAGACCTACTAATTACAATTTTGAGCCATGTAAGGTGGTCACCTAATCTAATCTTTTTGAAAATCAAAATGGGACCACCTGGGATTTAAAGAGGTGTGAATTAGCACTTCTCTTGGATCCAATAAATCACTTTTGTTTAGTCGAGAGCATGTTATGGAATGCCGCCGCAGAGCAAGCACAACAACAGCCGCAGTACCCGTTCATGCAACAGATGTATTGGAGCCAGCCTGGGTATACACCCGGCTGGGACCAACCACCACTAGCTTATGAAGCAGGAAGTTTGCTTGGCCAAGTGCGAGTAGTTGTCGCTAGGAGCATCCCATCAACAGACATTGGGGCAATGTGCCTAGTGCAGACCACTCCTCCAGCTCTAGTGTGCTACCCCCACAGTCAGATGCACGTCACTCCTCCTCGGCTTGAAGTTCACATGACTTTGGTCGAGGGTTTGCTGACATCACCCAATAGTTGGAAGACCTTGATCTCTGGACCAATGGGATGCAGAACACCGACAGCCAATTGGTGAACATCAACGCCACCATGCAGCAAAGTCAGGCCGATATGTTGGCCTACTTCTCATATACCCACCATAGTTGTTTTACCTCTACACCAGGGGTTAGCCATATTTTCATCCACCAAATAAATACTCCATCATGTCATTCAAAATGTCTCTTCTAGTAGTTTGCAATAAGAGATGGCTGAAAAAAAAAGAAGGTAGAAAATATTCACAATCATTATGAGAAGAAAAAATGAGAAAAAGGAGAAAAGAAGTGTGTGCTCACTATTGTGCTTGAGCAATCGTGAGAAAAATAGTTAGAAAGAAAGTAGCCATAAAAGAGAGTTAATGACATAGGAGTGTCATATACCACCTCCCACCATTTAGCCACACACTTTGCACATCTTGATCAGATTATATGATTTGCTTTCTCCCTGAATCATCTTTTTGATTTTGCAAAATATGTGATATAAGTATTGCCACATCTTTTATCCCCACCTTGAGCTCCATATATAAACCTTTTAGTGGTAGGATGATATAAGAGGCAACACTATGTCTTGCTGAGGAATTATACACATTGAGTGATCGAGATTATCATTTGGGGAACTTTGGTTTTATTAGCAAAAATTCTTGAAAATCTATGGAAGTAAAGTTGAACAAAGAGTAAGTGATTGATGCTCTACGATCCGTTATGTCTCTCAACCACGCAATGAGAGGATAAGCTAAAAGCCCCACAGAAATAAGGTAATAAAGGTAAAAGTACTACTGCCAACTTATTCAAACTATAGATAGAAGGATATAAAACATGGTATCAATTCTTGATCAGCAACCTAAGTTTTATCTTTATTCCGGACGAGTAAAGGTTTAGCTTGGGGGAGTTGTTGATGGTCATTAAGTACCAATTTCAACCACCAACTACCATAATAAATAAATGGAGAACTAGCATTTCTTGCACGTATATCAATAATAAATAATTTAGTTACACTCTACTTGGAGAATTAACATATATGCAGAGATTATACACCAAATTGAAGGAGAAATGAGTCGGCATGCAAAGAAAACACTTCCGGCGAATCGCGTGCGAGCACACGGATTGAGGGGCCCACAAGTTAGCTCAAACCGACTTAAAGTGGGGCCAAACCACTGAAACCGTCATAGGGGCCTTCCTGTCATCCTCTGGGGAAAGGCGGTGGAGAAAGGCGGCGTCGAGGGTTCGGCCGAACCACCTCTGCCACCTCTCATCCTGACCCCCCATGTGTGGCTTCCTGGTTAGCTCCCAATGGCGGTTATGGGAGTTACCGACCTCTCCAACAATCATAAGGAGCCAATTTAAGGAGTTCATTCCCTCACTTGCAACACATAACTAAAGAAGCAATTCTCACAATTTATATTGTATCTTGTATAGTATTAGTGGAATTAAACCTAGAGTATCTTCAGTCCTACAGTCTCCTCGGAGATTCCGATATGTCTTTAGTACTTTACTCTTCTTGTAAGGCTATAGTTGAATTAATAGAATTATCTTCTTTATATTCTTGTGTTCATTATTCATATACTTCTTTATTAGTAATATGCTATATGAAAAGGATGTACTTCATTTATATGCTTCACTTGATTAGGCTAGTCGATCTATGCTACGGTAATAGTCCAATGATCTTGATGGGTTCCTCTAGATCTAATTTGTCCATCCGAGAGGTGGGAGTCCTGGGGGAGTTAGTGATATTATTTACTATTATAAGCATGGTGCTTAGGTTAGATAAATATCGTTGGATACGAGTATGCCCCACGGAAAGTGAAGTAGGAGGCAGGTGGTGATAGCCCTATCCGTCCTTTGTATTTTTCCACATTTAGGTATGATGTAAGAGTGCGCAAATGCCATAACCATGCTGGCAGACCAGCAGGGAGTGGTCTCTCGGTAGTACCTGGGTGCCTAGAACTAAGTCTAGCTTTGTAAGCATATATGTGTTAAGTATATACAAAACATGATTAATATAGAAGTACAGTTGTATCGTAGTTCTCTTATATCCTTTTCCACTATACCAATTAATTAGAGGTGAATCTCCCATGTGTGTCACACTACCCTTAATTATATGTATCCTAAGCTTTGTTTAGACTATGGTGAGTTAATTATAGATTGATTAATGATGTATAAACTATGTCTTTACACCAACGCCTTCCCTATGGAAATATAAATACGATACCCTTGGGAATACACATGGGTGAAGTGCTACAGCGGTATGCGTACACTTGTGGATTTATCTATGAACGTAAGAAATACCAACAAACTTCACCTTTGGAATGTAGCATATGTTCTTTTATCTTGGTATGTCTTGAGCGTAAGGAGTTGGAAGCCTATTTATAGTGTGGAGGTGACTTGAGAGAGTCAAGATGCTATGGGAATATTCTTCCTTGGGAACACTAATGGTTGAGCCTTGCGCTACCGACTTTAGGAGGGCAGTATGTGGCACCACGTGGAAGCTGCCGCCAAGGGGAGCCACCCCTGGTTCGGCCGAACTAGGAGTTTGGCCAACCCCTAGTCGAGCTCCTTTGGGCCGCCTTTCATCTAGGTCACTACCTGGTGAGCCGTCAAGTCTGTTTGGGGTGTTTGGACGAAGTTTAGGCGGTTGTCCTCTTGATATGGGCCCTTTGATCCATGAGCTCTGTTCTCATTGGTTGGTGTTGTGTTTTCGTACTTGTGCTTTCTCTTAATTTCCACAAGTAATCACCTGCATATGAATATTTACCGACACTTGTGGAAGTGGTTAGTAATGAACCCCTACTGCTTGATTTGGTGGTAGACGTTGGTATATTTTATGTAGAAATTGATGATCAAATTTGGTAGTTCAGGACCGTCAACACAGATCCAAAGTTACCAAGAGTGATGTGAAGTAATACCCAAAGTCTAGTATTGTAAAACCTCTACAAGTTGTTACTTAAGCATGGCTAAGCATAAACCTAAAAGGCCTAGTAGGCACCACATATAGAGTTCTTACTAGCTGGTTTTGTTACCTAGGGTTGTCAAGGAATAACAAAAGCAGTAACAAATACTAAGGCCCTAACAAGGAATAATATGCACAGCTAAGTAAAAAAGTTATTTGTAGGAATTTAATAAAGCATAATGCAATAATTTAAATCATAATGCGACTTGCCTTGCTCAGATAGAATGGTCTTTCGAACCTTCGACGATGACCATCAACAATGCTTTAGGAAACAAAAATTAAGAGATTTGAAAGGGTCGATTCGAAGATTGTATTGCCAAGATATGTTCATTGAAGTTTAATGTTGTTATATTGGGATTTACGAATTATTGTAATTCATTTTTGCATCTAAGAAACATGTGTGAAGTCCCAGCTCAAAAAAAGAGGAAGAGTGGTGCTGTTGACATGCGGACCCCACATGTTAACAAAAGGGACCATGGTGGACCAAGTGCACAAATATGGCCCACGGGTCGATGGAAATGGACCCCACATGTCAACCGAGGCGAGTGGCCAACGCCAAAGATAGAAAGACCAGACGGCACACGTGTGACGCGCAGGGGCTATCAGAGGGAGTTGGAGAATGGTGACGATGACGATCACTAGATGTCGGCGAGGAGGTGCTTTCGGCAATGCTCGAGCGGAAAGGAGGTGAGGCTGAGGTGGAACATGGCACTACGATGCTGACAATGGTGGTGGCACAACGGGATGACGAGTCGGTGGGCAGGAACGACCGGCCGAAGTTAGCACCAATGAGGTGGAGCAGCGATGACAACGATGGATTTTGACGAGATTCGGGCGAAGCCGAGCAGGGGCCGGGGAGAGGACGATGTCAGGATGCCAGAGAAGGAGACGACAACATCGGGGGGCACTCCGACAAGGTGGCGGGGGATGCTGGAGTGGGCACCGATGAGACCGAGGAAGAGGTGGCACGGTCGACGGTGTTGCAATGGGTTTCTAGCGAAGATGGGGCTTGGCCGGGATGGAGAACGACGTTGCAATGCCGAGGAAGACTACGGCACAGTTAGCCGGCGCACGGGCGGCGTGGCCGACATGCCGGAGAGAGAGAGGCGACGAGGAGGGATGGGGAGGGAGATCGTTCCATTTTATAGGTCAAGAGGGAGATTCGGCCATAGGAGAGGCGAAGACATTGCTGGGAATGGCGGTCGGTGGCCATGGAAGGCGGTCGGGAATGGCATGACCGTTTCGGTGAAAATAGTGCACGATTAAAGGGGATAATGTATGGGAATTTAACAGGATGGAATGGGGATTAAAAGACTCCAACTAATTTGGGAGGAACCGGCTTGAATCGAGCAGATTTGTTGATGGAATCGGCTAGGGTTCGGGAGATAGACAGGAGCCCGCTGGCTGGAGGTGGCCAAGTGGGAGACGCGCCTGACAGGAGGGTCCCACCTGGCAGCGTGCGCGTGTTGGAGCGGAGGGGAGGCGGCTGCCTGGCTAGCGGTTGCTTGGGCCGGGCAGGGCAAGGAGGTGGCCTAGGCCGAGGGGAGGGAAGGGGCAAGGTGGGCCAGAAGGAGTAGGGAGATGAGACTTTGGCCCAAAGGGCAAAGGAGATTTTTTTAGTTTTTCTATTTAATAAAACTTGTTAATTGTTTTTGTCGCTTAATAATTATTTTTGTTTCTCTGAAAATTCAAGTACAATTTGAGGGCTGACTTTAGACAAAGGAGAATTTTAGAAAAATACTCCGAGCAACACTCGGATTTCTCTTGTATGTATTTTAATGTTTGAGATTTCTTTTAGGATTTTAATAAATTCTATTATTCCTTTTAGAGAATGATTTTTAATTTGGGATGAATTTATCAGGACATGATACTTATTGCTTCGATCTTCTTTGGGTTGGCCTCTATTCCTCTTTCGGACACAAGGAATCCCAACAGCTTGTCAGCTCAAAGGACGAAAACACACTTCTCCGGATTGAGCTTGATCCCAGCCGCCCGCAAGTTTTCAAAGGTTTCTTGCAAATCGGTGGTGTCATCGGTTGCTCTTTGGCTCTTGACAACCATATCATCGACGTAGGCCTCAATGATTCGCTCAATTTGCTCCTTGAGCACCTTGTAGACTAGCCTGGCGAAGGTAGCCCGATATTTCTCAAACCGAATGGCATCCTGATGTGACAGAAGGTGCCGAAGGGTGTTATAAACGCGGTCTTCACCTAGTCTTCGGGTGTCATGAATAATTGGTGATTTCTGGAGTAGGCGTCCAGGAAGCTCATGAGTTTGCATCCTGCCATTGAATCGAACAGCTGGTCGATCCACGGGAGGTGGAAATTCTCTTATAACATGGCTTGTTCAGGTCAGTGAAGTCCACACACATTCGCCATTTGTCGTTATACTTTTTGACCAACACCAGTTTCGCCAACACTCCGAGTAGTATATTTATCATATAACACTGGCCTTGAGTAGCCTGTGGACCTCTGCCTTGGCTTCCTCCTAGCGATCTGTGGATATCTTTCGAAGCTTTTGCTTTCTTGGCTTCGCATCAGGCTTCACGGCCAAGTGATGTACGATGAGATCGGGGAAGACTCCACCCACTTCATTGGGGCTCCAAGCGAAGATGTCGAGGTTATTCATGATTACACGCATGATGGTTTGCGTCTCCTCTTCGCCTGGATCCCCGCCGATGGTAATTGTTTTGTTTGGATCGCTTGTATCAACCTAGACCTTGTTCATCTTGCCATGTCGGGATGGCTTCGGCATTAAGCGCTTTCCGTCATCGCCTTGGGCTTGCATAGTGTTAACATCATGGCCTCCCATGGCCAGGTTGCTTTTTGCAGTTGTCGAAGCCTGGAGCCCCTTGATCACGATTGTCTTCACGGGCCCTAGCATCTTGAACTTGAGGTAGTTGTGATGACCGACCTCTTCGAACTTATTGAGCGTAGCTCAGCGAAAGATCATGTTGTAGTGGTACGGGATGTCCACTACGTCGAGCATGATTAGTTCTTCGCGCTTGTTGTTTTCAAGGCCAAAGGACACCATAAGTTGTACTTGACCTAGAGCTTGAACGGGTCCTTTGCCAAAACCATGGAGAGGGGCAGTAGCTTGTGATAGGGCCAGTGTGGGCAGGCCCATTTTCATGTAGCCGTCAGCGAAGATTATATCCGCCAAGCTTCCCCCATCGATCAGTATGTGACACACTTCTCATCTGACTATCACGGCCGAAATGACCAAGGGATTTTGATGTGGGAAACTCACTCCTTCCACATCTGCCAGTCCAAAAGAGATTTCCGATGCACGGTATTACGGTTCTTCGTCTCCCGACGAAGCCATGGAGATGTATTGAACCGTTCGGGTGTGTGCCTTGTTCTGGCACTGCGACATGTGGCTATCGGAGCTTCCCCGTGTGATTACTTGTATGACCCTTGGTTGCCTATAGGCTAGTACTTCGATCTGCAATGGCTTGTCCAAGTCTTCGCCCGCCTGGGCGTTCATCGGGGGTGCCTGGGGTTGGCCTTGATACTGAATATTTCAGCATTGCTCTGTTGTGTGGGACGATTTCCCATCATACAAGCAATACTTTTCTTTCTTGTATTTCTTTCTTTGTGGTAGACCTCGATCGCCCCCTTGCCTTGCATTGAAGTTTTTGTGTAGGATCTGGACCTCTTCGACCGCCATCATTGGCTTCCCCTTGTCGGTTCGAAACTTCTTCCAAGTTCGGATCTAGACCTCTTCGACCGCCACCATGGAAACCTGGCCTTGCCATGGGGGTTGGTTTGTGTTCACCTCTTGCGAGGCCGTATCGGCCTGCGGCATGGCCTTGTCATACTAAGCTTGTATTTCTATCCGGCGTTTCATGTCCTCCTCTCCCCTTGTGTATCCATCAATGATGCGAAAGAGGTCATCAATGGTTTACAGATTTTTAGTGGCAATCTTCCTTGTTAGGTTGCTCGGCTAAAGCCCTGCCGAAGCAACATTGATGACCGAAGCCTTTGTGATGTCTTGGACTTGGTATCTCGCTTGTGAAAATCTTCGCATGTATTCCCGTGTTTCAAACAAGTCTTGGTGGGTCTTGGGTTCTTCATACGTCACGTGAAAGTTCATGACAAATACGTCCCGCGGTTGTTCCCAGGAGTAAATACTACTTGCAGGGAGGGTGAAATACCACGAGCGGGCAAAGCCATCCAAGGCGAGATGTACCACCTTGGCTTTGGTGTTTTCATCGCCATAGGCCACCTCGATCGCCGAGTCATAGATTGACAGGAACTTACTTGGGTCTGGTTCGCCTACATATCTTGTTATTGTTGGGTACTTGAATTGCGGTGGAAATGGGTGATTTTGTAATCCCCAACATAGAGGCAACTTCTTTTCGCCTCCTGCTCCCGACGCAGAACCTTGCTGGCATTGCAGCGAAAGGCTTGGGTATGGTGGGGCGAAGGGTTAGGCTAACCCTTGGACTTGTACTTGCGGTTGGCCATGCAACGTTGCTTGTGGTGATGGAGCTAGGTAGCCAGGACCAGTCAAAGCACCTTGAAAAGTTGGCAGGGGCTTCGAGGCTAGCGAACACACAGCAGATGGGTTCGCGGCGGCCTGCCAAGCCACTGCGTCATGACTTGCTCCCTCAGTGACTGGGGCCACGTAGGGGAGAGCCGCCGATGGCGGTAATTGTGTGTAGGGCTAGCTCGATCTCAACTGTTGGAGGAAGGCTCGGAATTAGGCGGGATGGGCCGAAGACGGAGTCGGTTGAAGACAGACATGTGGTTGTGAAGTCGAAGGTGCTTTCATCACTTGGACCGAAGACAGCGTCGTCACTAGAGCTGCTACGTTCGGCCGAGTTGCCGCTGCTGCGCTGGCTTGCATGGTGGCCTCCTGCGTCTGTTGCTGCTGTTGCATTTGTCGAAGCATCTCTTGCAACCTTGTCATGTCTTGCCTCATGGTTTTGTACTCCGCCCTTGGCACGATGGGTGCTTCGGGCTTCGCTTGTCGACTTCCTTCGATCGTGGTCTCCGTCGAAGCTTGAACTTATGCTGTCAAGGCTGCTCGACCTGCATCGGCCTCAACCTGTGGTTCGGCTTCAGCTTCTTCGTGTTCTGCTCCAGCTTCGGTATCGACTTCCGCTTTGGCTTGGTCTTGATACCTTCGCATGGCTGCTCTCCTCCTCACAGACTTCCTCTTGGGTAGCATTAGCTTCGGCCGGGGTTCCCCACGATTGGCATCAGCTGTTGTCGATGGAGAAACATGTCTGCCGAAGGGCAGGCTTCACTCTGTTATATGGAAAATATAGAGTGAAAAATGTATTGATTTCTTGAAAATTTGGATTCCCCATTACATGCCCCGTGTGGCCTATTTATAGGTTTACAGTCTCAGGGTTACAACCCTAGGGTTTCTGCTTACTTGGGAATTGACTTAACTGTCCTTATGAGAAGGACGTTTACAAGGGTAATAGTTGTGTTTTGGCCCATCTAACAGGCCCATAGACCCTAAAGGCCCTTTACTGGGCCGTTTGCTGGGATTCCAAAGGCGAATGTCTTGGCGAAAGGCCCATACACCTTCGCCATTTGGTGTTGTTTCGTCGCATGGTGGTGATGGTCCTTCATTTCACTGTTCGGTGGGTGTCTCACTGCTTGTCGCTTCGCCTTTGCCGCCTTTCGGCATCTCGCTTTGCGACTTGATATGTGTTTCGGCAAGACGGCCGAGTCCTCATGACTTGCCTCCAACTGGTAACTATTGGTACTTAGAGATAATATTGCAAACGCATGTTTTTAACCATTATTTGCATTAAATCGACTCTGGTAATCGCTTTTTAAGAACATAGATTGGTTTTATACTTTCTATTATAGGTTTTGATGCTTTCATCTGATTATTCGGGAAAGCTATAGTCCATGCTTGAACCAATAGTTAGGTTGAGTTATCTAAGTATCCATGTACTGAACATGTGAATACATAGCATACAAAAACTGGTTTTGATGCTTAATTCTAATTTAATACTAAAATAGTGAGTTGATTTTGGAGTTGAATAAGTAACCATGTCACATTTCACTTGAAATTCTGGAATAAGTGGCATCCTTGTCCATTTGTGTTAATAAGTGGCATTCTTGTTCCATTTGTGTTAATAAGTGGCAGTTTTGCCTGTATATTTGTGTATGTGCAAATAAGTGGCACATGTGCCCAAGTGTTCCAAAATGCTTTTTAAATAAATTGAGTATCAAGGTTCATGTTTGGACTTGTTCACAAAGATTATATGAGTTTTAGAATCTTTTCCTCGAATAGTTATGCATGAGCTTTGATATTTCCATTCTTGATGTTATGACAAATTTCGATGCCTTGCAAAATTTGGTTAACATAATGTTTAGCCTGATTGTCTTTAAATACCTTAGGTATCCATGATTTGCTTGGGTTCATACACCTTAGTATCATTTTTATGCTTTGGATTTAAGTATGCCTACCTCTTGTATTTGATATGGCTAGCTATTTCTGTTTGCTTTACACTCATTGTGGATCATTTTGAAAGTTCAAGCTATCTTCAAGTTAATCTACACGATGTTAAAGTTCAACAAAATGTAGGCCATGAGACTAGTTTCTGACTAGCAAATGTTAAAGCTTGGGGGTATGATAGTATCAATTTTGCATTCTTAATTTCATTATCTCCCTCGTGTTTTGCTATTGTAATGGCAATAATTAATCCTGATACATATTTCAAATATTAGTTCGCAATAAATATATCCTGTTTTATATGCTTTGATATTTCTTTTTACAGGATGGCGCGACTTAGTGCATTATCTGCTATTTTGGTCTCCAACAGCAAACAAATTGTCACAACCCTAATTTTAGTACAAGGTATTTAGGATTACTTATCTCTGTTTGTAGGTTGCATATTTAATCATTTGCATTAGTTTCTACATTCAAATAAATTTTGGAAGCAAAGCAAAATCCTATTCGACAAATTAAACCAACATCTATTAGTTCATTAAGTTGAACAGAACGGTATAGATTTTATAATTTAATCAAATACTAGATTATTTATCAGGATTTAACATAATTTTTATAGAATTTTTACACTTAGTTTTGACCTTTTAAAAATTCAATTTAGATCTTAGCATACCCTTTTTCATCTTTTTGCCAGAATTAAAATATTTCAAATTTTTGAGTGAAACTCTGAAAAATGGAAACTAGGTAACTCAGGGTATCTCCACATCAGACCACACAATTTTGGCATATTTTTAACTAGGTCAAATTATTTAACAAAGAAAGAGAGAAAGAAAATTCTGGTAAATTCCTGAAAATTACCTAAAACAGATGTTTACATGTGTTCCTACCCATCACCCTGTCAAATGCATAGACCACGACGACCTGGACCCACATGTCATTGTACCTGGGCTAGCTCCACCCTTGGTGCACAAAAAAAATCGCGTTGGACCCACCCTGGACGCAGAGGAGACGCAAACATGTTGCATCATCGTGGCAGCTTCTCCTTCTTCACCACTTGGTCTCTAGCTTCCCCAGCTATCCCTCCTCATTCTGTAGTTCACCACAGAGCCAAGGAAACCAGAGTGGCAGAGCTCCTCCTTTCTCTCCTCGCCCTCATTTTCTTGCCGGCCGCCGAGAAAACGCCTTCACCACCGCCCATCTGGTCATCTTCGTCGCCATCTTTCTTGTGTTCCCGATTCACCCTAGCACGCCGTAGCCTCTGCTCTGATTTCGCCCCGTTTCTTGCAGCCAATTCCCGGGAACGCCGAGCTTGCCACGGGTGCTCCAGAGCGCGGCCATGCTGTCGATGTCACATAGCAGTGGGATCGCGTCGCCGTTACCGTCGCCTCGAGGTGAATCCGGCTGAGCTATTGCGGCATCAACTTCGCCTCATCATCCTCTCAGAAACGCCCCAAGAATCCCAGTGCCTCCGTCATCGTTTCCCGTTCAACTGGTGAGCCATTTGTCGATTGTTTGCAGTAGTAGCAACCTGGGTTAGTGTTTCACATGTTGCATGTATTGGTTTCGGCATGCATGTTGTAGATCGAGCCATCGCTATGTCGCGGTCGCCGTGGGTCTACTCCACCGCCACCCGTGCTGCCCAACCTCACCGGAGCTCATCCACCCTTGGCCGACCTCTTGGTAAGCTTCCTGTTGTAAAATCAAAGTGTGTTTGATTCTTTTGTTGTGATGAACAATTGGCATCTGAGGTTATTGGTTTTGTTATTTTGAGATTATTGCCGAAGTGGCTTGTGAGATGATTGAATTTTCAGACGATGAACAGGGACTGTTGTTTTGTCCGGTCAGACCGAGCAGGTATGGCCGATCAGACCAGCGGTATGTGTGCGGTCAGACCGGCCAGCCCGCAGTCTGACCGACCGACCCTGTGTCGGTTTCGGTTTCGGGTTGTTTTATTGGATATCCGTGGTTAATTCATGTTTATGACTTCTTCATGGATACTATGCGTATGTAATACTGTTGTGTGCTAACAATGAGTTAAGTTGGTGATAGCTTGTGCTCGAATATGGTTTCTTTGTTTGATTCATGTGTAGGTAATCTTTACGTCTTGGGAGAGTATTGCTGGTGATGGATCGGGAGTCAACTTGGAGATAAGGTGATGTCCGGACGGTCAGATATCATGCGGGATACTTAGGCTAAAGATCAATGCACGTGGTTGGTGAAGATTCCATATGGCATACGATGGAAATATTGTGTGCGTATGGGATGCGGAGTCAAATTTGGAAGGAGTCCAAATTTGGTACAATTGGAATATGTAAAGTTGGTTTCTTGTATGGGAAGGTTTTCTAGGTGGATTAGGACTTCTTGTATGAGTTTGGTTCGTGGCCTTAGGCTGTCTACCTCATGTATAAATAGAGAGGGAGGGTGTGGCCTTCCGGTAATTTTGCTTTTGAGAGCATTGAGTTGTGAGTTTGGTTAGGGTTTCGAGTTTAGTCATGTGAAGATTATGGGTACCGGATACCCTCACAACTAGCTTATCCGACTTACCATAGGGGATAGGTTAGAACTCATGATTATGTAGACCGGCTTATGACTTGGGTATTACGTTACCATTGTAATAAGGTAACGGCTCATAGTCCATAGTTGGTAAGATTGAGGAATCCAACATAGAGTATGATAGGGTCTCTGACTTGTAAGCCTACCCTCCAAGACTATATAAGGAGGGTAGGGCATCCCTTGAGGGATAGACGATTGCATAGAGAAACATAGCGAGAGCACACGAGATCAAAAGATCAGGAGATCAATAAATCACTCAGCGGATCGAATCCCCGAAATAGGAGTAGGGTATTACCTCTCGAAGAGAGGGCCTAAACCTGTCTAAACCTGTTTGCATACTAACCCATCATGTTTGGCGCTTGACTGCTACCCCCAGTTTCTTATTGCCAAAACCAAGTTTCGACAGTTGGCGCGCCAGGTAGGGGGTGTGCGTCAAGTTTTGTTCTTCATCTCGCCGACAAGCGCGAGGGGATCTTCATCAGGCTTCGGCGACCTCGTCTTCGCCCCCGGGCAGGCGTTTCGCTTCAGTAGCCTCGACTTCATCACCGACAAATTCGGTAAGCTCTCTCTCCTCAACTCGGATTCGGACCAGTCAGGAGGGGGAAACCCCTCGGTGCCGTTCGGGTTACCAGATGACGCTGAGATCTACCACAACCTTCTGTCTTCCAAGTTGGATTCGATCCACTTGGGAGAATCTTCTTCATCATCTTCATGCTGCGATATGGGCGCAAGGGAAATTGCTGTCATACTCGAACGACTCGGGTCATACTCATCTACGGAACTTGATGAACACCTCAGCTCCACCGACTTCGACGACCTCTACGACATCTCCACGGACGACATTAACAGCTCCGACTTCGAAAAGGATTACTACGACCCGGCGCTCCTCGACGTCCTCATGGCCGAAGTAGCCGAGACCGACTCGGTCATGGCCCAGAGGATTGCGGAGGAGGAACGAGCCACGCTTGAGCAAGAGCACAAGCGTGTGGAGGAGGAGAACAAGCACAAGGAGGAGAGGAGCTCAAGAAGAAAGAAGAAGCTAACAAGAGGAAACGAGACCTAAGGGCGATTAGGCGCTCTACCCGTGAGGCCATATTACAGACACGAGTCGACAACGCCAATATCTTCCAAATGCCTCAACAAAACGCCGTAGCTGCCCTCACCCTCATCGACACCGTCATTGAAGCGGCACCCGCTGCGGTAACACCACTCTTAGACAAGATCAAGACCATTGTCGCGGCTACAGCCAATGGCCCTCCCTCGAGCTCTGCGGGGAGAACTACCGAGTCCATCGCCGAGACACTCGAGGATAGCCGCCTGCCGTCGATACAATCCAAAGACTACCGGAGAACTGAGCTAAGCAAGAGACCCGAGCAGAGCAAGACACCCGCCAAGTCCAAAGACCCTCGCCATTACGCAACATGGAAGCATCAAGAACAATCGGCTGACTCTCATGAGAGAGGTCATGGTCGACCACCCGTCCACGATCGGATTCATCGCAGCTACAACTTCAACCATCCAAGTAGCTCCCGAAGGCCCCCGACGAGTGAGTTGAGGGGGGTCCTTGACCGGCACCATCGGGAGCGTGACCGACGCTCTTATGAAGACCAAAGGAGATCGCCCGACGACTACGACGATGGAGTGCCCGCGTTCACTCGGGACCTGCGTCGAGTGGATTGGCCGAGTGGTTTCAAGCTTACAGGAATCGACAAATATGATGGCAAGACTGACCCCGAGTCGTGGCTGACCGTATATACCCTCGCCATCCAGGCTGCAGGAGGAGACAGCAAGGCCATGGCAAACTATCTGCCCGTCGCTCTCGCCGACTCAGCCAGGAACTGGCTCACAAGCTTACCAAGAGGTTCGATTGATTCGTGGAGCGAGCTTCGGGACCACTTCATCGCCAATTTCCAGGGCACTTACGAAAGGCTCGGGACCCACTTCGATCTCTACAACGTAATTCAGAAGCCCGATGAGTCATTGAAGGACTACATTTGGCGTTTCTCGGAGAAGCGAAACAAGATCCCCGACATCACCAACGACGTCATCATAGCGGCATTCTAGAAAGGCGTCCGCGACGAGTTGCTGATCGGCAAATTCGGGCGTAAGCCTCCGAGGACGGTCAAGAAGATGTTCAAAACAGCCAACTCCTACGCCAAATCAAACGATGCAATTAAAGCCTCGCGGCAGGACAAGCATAACAATTAAAGCCCACCGTGGGGCCCCACCTCTGTCGTCACCGGTGAAAATACCAAAAAGCTAAGTCATCATTCCTTTTCTTCTTTATATGATATTTTCTTTTTCCTCTGCCTCACTACATCAACTGGTCTTCCGTTGAGCAGTGAGTCGGGGGCTATAGATGTTATATCATATTTTTGAGCTAATTTTTATAATGTTTATCTTGATTGCTTGCGAAATAATCCGAGTAAAAAAGTGCTCATCGAGTTATGAAACTCTATTTCCCTATGCTTTCCGTTTGGTTTGTCGATGGATAGTTGCCCTTGGGCCGAATCCTAGCACCCGGGAGCTCGTTGCATGGAACGTATAACGCAAGGTGCTAAGTATTACTCAGAGACAATCAAAAGCATAGAGATAAAACAATTCATTTTTTGCTCTAAACAATTACGAAAGTACCCGAGTAGTAAATTTTGATATGTGAAACTTTGTTCCATTAACGACAAACTCATGTCAATGACTAGTCGGGCAGAGTGTTTAAACGTGAGAAGTCATCTACTCGGGGAAATCAAAACCAACAAGAGGAGAAACACATGCTTATAAATATTTTAAAATGCTTGAATTTTCCTCGAGTACTATATTTGCATCAGATACTACTCATCCTACGTGTTTATGCTGCAGGATCGATCAATTATACACTGGTGTTTCCGCCTACACGGTTGATTGGTGACATCACCGTTGTTGGGCGTCTATGACTTCATTGTCAGCCTGCCTACGCCGCCGTCGACTAGTGCTTCCGCCTACACGGTTGATTGGTGACATCATCGTTGTTGGGCGTCTACGACTTCATCATCGGCCTGCCTTCGCCGCCGCCGACTGGTGTTTCCGCCTACACGGTTGATTGGTGACATCACCGTTGTTGGGCATCTACGACTTCATCGTAGGCCTGCCTTCGCCGCCGCCGACTAGTGTTTTCTGTCTACACGGTTGGTTGGACACACCACCGCTGTTAGGCGTTTACGACTTTATCGTCGGCCTGCCTTCGTCGCCACCGACTAGTGTTTTTCGCCTACACGGTTGGTTGGACACACCACCGTTGTTGGGCATCTACGACTTCATCGTCGGCTTGGCTTCGCCGCCGTCGACTGGTGTTTCCGCCTAAACGGTTGATTGGTGACATCACCGTTGTTGGGCGTCTACGACTTCATCGTCGGCTTGCCTTCGCCGCCACCGACTGGTGTTTCCGCCTACATGGTTGATTGGTGACATCACCGTTGTGGGACGTCAATGACTCCATCGTCGGCCTGCCTTCACCGCCGCCGACTGGTGTGTTCCGCCTACACGGTTGATTGATGGTGACATCACTGTTGTTGAGCGTCTATGACTTCATCGTCGGCCTATGTTCGCCGCCGCTGATTGGTGTCTCTGCCTAAACGGTTGATTGGTGACATCGCCGTTGTTGGGCGTCTATGACTTCATCGTCGGCTTGCCTTCGCCGCCGCCGACTGGTGTTTTCATCTACACGGTTGATTGGTGACATCACCGTTGTTGGGCGTCTGCGACTTCATCGTCGGCCTGCCTTCCCCGCCGCCGACTGGTGTTTCTGCCTTCACGGTTGATTGGTGACATCACCGTTGTTGGGCGTCTGCGACTTCATCATCGGCCTGCCTTCGCCGCCGCCGACTGGTGTTTTCGCCTACACGGTTGATTGATGACATCACCGTTGTTGGGCGTCTACGACATCATCGTCGGCCTGCCTTCGCCGCCGCCGATTGGTGTTTCCGCCTACACGATTGATTTGTGACATCACCGTTGTTGGGCGTCTACGACTTCGTCGTCGACTAGTTCTATTGCGTCTACTTCGCAAGCTTCGTCACTTCACCATCCACGACGTCTCCAAGAGCCTCAACATGACATCCTCAATGCGTATCTTCACTCAAGCAATGGCTACTCAATGATAAACTATAGTTCTTGACTCTATGATCAGTTGTTTTCCAACTAAGCATAGAGTCGGGGGCTACACAAATACAAGACTCAAAATCTTCGCTCCAGAGCAAGCTTTCTACTTCAGCAACTCCAATATTTTCGTCGATAACTTTGGCTCTCAGTTGATGCTACAGTCTACTCCAAGTTTTTCAAATATCAACTTCCAGATTTCATTTATATATCATGGAGTTTGGAGTTCTTCGCCACACACATGCTAGCATCAAGGAAACTACTTGGGTTTCGGTATCTTCTCAACAGTTTGATGGATTATTATCATTGATGTTACCATCGGCACCTTCGTCATTGGCATTATCTTCATCTTCAGTCAACTACTATCAACCAAGTTCTTTCCTTCAGGAGTTTGGGCTTCGTTTGCACTAAAATTTGATTGGGACACCAACGCCGCCATCTTCATCAAACATCTTGCCATGTCTCTTTGGCCTTACCTATTTTGCTACTGTTGACAGACAACTTCGTCTCTACAACCGGTTGTTTTCTCCTGCTGTGGATCATCATCACCACCGGTTGCGTCTGTCACAATTGATGGCCTATCACGCCGCAACCGATTAGCATTTTCGTCTTCATCGTCCGGCTATCTCTGTCGTTGCCAACTGGTGGTCTCGCTGTCATCGCCGGCCTGCATCGTCGCTGCTGATGTGCGTCTTCACCTTCATCACCGACTTGCCTTGGTCGCCATCGACTGGTATTCTGTTCTTCAAGAAACTTCACCTTCATAGACGACCATCTCTGCTGCCGCGAGTCGTCATTACTGCTGGTCACGTTTATCACCGTCGACTATTTTTTTCATCTCTATGGTTGGTGGATTCCATCATCGCTGTTGATGGGCAACTATGTCTCCACCACCGATATCTTCGTTATCTTTGATGGGCAATTTTATCTTCACATTGGTGGTCTCGTTTCCATGCCGATTGCATTAGTTGCCACCAATGGATAACCTCGACTGCGACAGAGGGACAAGCAACGTGTTCAGAGGCAGGATCATACCTTCAATTTGGACTTTATTCTGGATATATGCAACATACATGGCCGCGAGCTTATCTCCTATATTCATGGTTTGGATCAATCGTTATTTCCCACAAGAGTCACAAGCTGAGTTCTTGCGCCAGTCGGGATTCAATTATTAAATCTATTTTGGTGCATCCCATGAGGGATAACCATTCGGATCAGAAGATGAAGCGGCGGGGAAGACATCGGCGCTTCAAAGATTTTAGGGTATCGCTAGGTTTTCTCGTGATTGGACCGAGACCCATGAGAAGCTTACGGCCCATATTACAGGTGTGGCTTGATACGTGTCTCTAGGGACTTAAGCAGATTTGCTCTGGCAATATGCACGTGTCTTATTGCCCAATGCCTTTAAAATCATTTCATACAGCAGTTACACAACTTGTTGAAGGTTGGTACGATGCAACTTGGAAGCTGACAAACAGTAAAGTTTTTTATAACTGTCCTAGTAACTTTTTTATAGGTTGCAGGAGCTGTTTGGTTTTTTACAAAGCATTTGATTCTATGATTATGTCAATGCTTTTCTGCCACCTTGGTGTGCTTTTTCGATTAAGACCGATATTATGGCTGGAGCTATTTAATATTTTGGTCATATTTTTCAGATGACTGATGAATTATTAGTTCAGATTTTCTACCCATGAGGGTTGGCTGAGTTGTTTGTTCCGAGATAACTCGGGCAAAACGGCTCAGGTAAGCATGAGCTTGCCGAGTACTCGGAATTCATTATACACTATGCCTTGATTATGAGGTTATGTGTTATATGATTTTTTATAATTGCTTTTGGCTTAGGCTAGGCATTTCTTTAACTTAGGAGAGTATGGTTATTATAGTTCTTGACTATATGCTTAGTTTGTTTAACTAAACACATAGTCGGGGACTACACCTAATTAGGTGCATCAGCCGATGCACCTAAATATCTATTCTCAAGAAATTTTTGAGATGTTTTCAGCCCTTCACAGCCTTTCTATTGGATGTTAAAGCACTCGGGAGACTCAGGCAGAGATGATGGAACCACTCGGTTAATGAGGTACTCGGCTATGTGTTATTTTGGTTCGGGGCAAAGTTATTTCGTCAACTGTGAAGGTCTCGGGGGCTACTGTGGAGATTATGGGTACCGGATACCCTCACAACTAGCTTATCCGACTTACCATAGGGTATAGGTTAGGACTCATGATTATGTAGACCGGCTTATGACTTGGGTATTACGTTACCATTGTAATAAGGTAACGGCTCATAGTCCATAGTTGGTACGATTGAGGAGTCCAACATAGAGTATGATAGGGTCTCCGATTTGTAAGCCTACCTTCCAAGTCTATATAAGGAGGGTAGGGCGTCCCTTGAGGGATAGACGATTGCATAGAGAATCATAGCGAGAGCACACGAGATCAAGAGATCAGGAGATCAATAAATCACTCGGCGGATCGAATTCCCGAAACAGAAGTAGGGTATTACCTCTCGAAGAGAGAGCCTGAACCTGCCTAAATCTCTTTGCATATTAACCCATCGTGTTTGGCGCTTGACTGCTACCCCCAGTTTCTTATTGCCGAAACCAACTTTCGACAACTCGAGATTTTCATGAGGAGTGTTGTTGTTGTACTTTGTAAACATAGAGAGAAGTAATAAAGTCGTCATCTATTTTAATAGATCTTCAATTTGTGTTTGCCCGGATTCTGCGGTCTAACCGACGAGACAACGGTGGTCAGACCGGCGGCTTCATGGCGGTCAGACTAGCAGCTTTACGGCGGTCAGACGGGTGGCATCGCAGCGGTCAAACCGGCGGGGACATTGCGGTCAGACCGGTGGCTGGTGGCAGAAGCGACTTCAGGGTGGTTAGACCGGGAGATCAATATCGGTCAGACTGACGGCACAGGCGCAGTCAGACCGACCGATCTATTTTGGTCAGACCGATCTACATCGATTTGAGGGTAACTTTTAATTCCGCTAAAAGTTTTGGTTTTTGGGTACTACAACCATTCACCCTCCTCTGGTTGGCTTAGTTCTTGCTTTTCGATGCTACACCTGTGAGCCTCAGGGTGCTCTTGCATGCCTCCGTTTGGTCGGATCACGAACGCATTGCCACATGCATGTGCAGCCCGCGAGCAGCCAGCGCCCAGACTCGCTGCCGACGGGTTCCCGGCCATCTCCGGCCACCATCGAATGGGTAGAGTAGAGGAATGGAATCGCAAAGACTTGCTCTACATTTTCTATTTTGACCTTGTCCCCATTTGAGCAGTCGTTTGCCTCCAGCGAGCTCAAGATCGAGCTCATCCATGGATGTCTCTGTACGTTTGGAGAAGAAGACTGGACTTAGTTGTAAAAGTTTCAAAGTCTTAAGGGTTGATTTGCAAAAGTGCAGTCCAAAAGGAAATTTGGAAAAGCCTGAAAAATAGGTAAATTTTAAAAATGCATAACTAATTCATTTTAGCTCATTTTTGAGTGAACCAAATTTCTATCTATTCATAAACTTGCAATCTTTATGTTCGTAAAATAAAACTTTCCAACTTTTGTATAGAAAATGTCACTAAAATTGTGAGTAGCACAAAAACACTTATTTTGCACCTAGGACTTGTAAAATCTCTAGAAAATAAATGGTTAATCCCAAAATTATGAAACCACTGCTGGTGATCTTAGGAGTATGTAATATTTTATCTGGAAGAGCAGAATTTGACAAAACTACCTCCTGAAACAAGTCTAAACAATTAAGTAATCCTCTTTTTGTTGAATTTGTAAAATTCATAACTAAATCATTTTAACTCCAAATGCAGTGAACCAAGTTTTGTTATAACTAGTGAGTTATCCTCTTTTAATTAAAAATGATAGCACTTATGAAATATAACTAGAAAATGATAGCATATGTTATGACCTAAGGTAGTTCATATGTAATTACATAAATGCCATTTCAGTGTATATGGCTTGTTATTTTTATAGCTCTCAAACCATAAATGTAAATGAGATGATTCTTTCTCCTAAAATCATTTTATCATACTCTCTACCTATTGCAATTAGGCCATGAATTATAGAGCATGTTGCATAATTTGAATCTTATTTGCATATTTGCCTCTTATCGGTAGATTCGGAGAATTCAGAGTATGTGGAGCAAGACTCTGAGGTTGAGTGTGATTTCTCACAGCATCAAGGCAAGCATCAAAGCATATAGAATCCCTATTTTTACTAAAATGAATTGATTGCAAAACAATATATATGCATGTGTTGATTTACTCCAAAATTATCGGTATTGGTTAGAGTTGTTTATAACCTAATTGCTGCATATCCTTCTTCCTTGTTTCATTGTTATCATCCTTGTAACCTCTGGGTCGAAGTACTTGGGAATTTTTTGTTGTTTTACCAATGTTTAGCCATGCTTAGGTCTAGTAGTGTTAAAAATCGATGGATGGAGCCATCGATTGAATTTATTCACCACCTGCGATTTGTGGGCATAAAATCTGATTATTTCACTAAATGATTAATATGGAAACATACTTTAACTTGGATGAGTGATGAGGCGATGACGGGATTGTGGTTTTCCCCGATGCAAGTAGCCTCGTCTGGGTTGTTAAGGACCGAACATGTTGACATCTATTCAAGCACCTTACATACTTCCACACGCAGGGCATGGGATGGCTTGACTTAGTACTATGTTGCACTGTGATCATCTATGCTTCGCTAGTCATTTGTGAGAGTAGTTTTCCCTTTGGAGTGCCCTGGGCATGCCTGGTTTTGGCAGGGGGTTTCTCCCGCGATGGTGAACCCGCCTTAGCCGCATCACACACACGTGGCTAAGTCATCGGAGGCCTAGGCGTGGTTTAGGTGGTTGGGGTGTGACTAGGAAAGGACATGTTATGAACTTGTATCACTTGTAGGTCACACCTGTATGCGTGTGAAGCATTTGATTCTTGTTCATTTCATGTGGGTAAAGATGTACCCCTCTTATCAAAGTAAAACTATTCGAATAGCCGTGTCCACGGTTACAAGACGACCGCTTGATGTGTTAGTCAGTCTATGTTAGCATCAAATTTGGGTTAAATGGCTTGGTTTAGTCTTGGATATGGTGATAGTCATGTTTGTAATCTGGGGTTGGGCAATGGTAGCTATGGATGGTGATGAAAGCACCGATTGTGCTCATTTATGATTCAATTTTAGATTTACATGCTTGTTGTCCAAAAAGTTCGGATTATGCTATTTTTACAAATGTTAGGTTTTCAACTTACTGTTTGCTCAATAAAATTAGCTTTATGCAAAACTTGAACCATTATACCATCTTTTTAGAGTAGAAGCTTGCATACTTCTCTCTTCTATCTGTATATATATTAATGTGTAAGACTTGCAAGTATAATCTTGTACTTAACCCGATGCATGCAAATTTCAAACGAGGATACCGGCGTTGTTGATTGTTCTTACTACCCTACCGAGGGCGGTAAGGGTAGTGAGTAGCCTTTTCAGCTTGGCTCTTGCCCTGGTTGGTTGCCCTTTGGGTTGGTTGGCACATCACTGGTCTTACTTTTGCTTCTGTGAAATTATAAAACTTTCACTGCTATATTTTGTGTTGTATGATGGGCTGTTGAACCCCATTATGAAATATGTACCTTGCTGTCCTTTTATCCATATTTATGCATTCGTGATGTTTATCAATTGCTTGCGATGAAAGTGCAAGGCTAGTCGCTTTTCCTGGGGATTAGCTAAGCATGAGTATAAATTTTGAGCAATTGAGATGTAGAGTTTTAGCAATTTGAGTCAAGTCTCCTGAGATGTGTAACACATTTGGTCACCACCTTCGTGTGGTTTGACAGGCATGTCTCAGGTTGAAGTTGACTGGCATGCTGAGTTCGAACAATATCTCCTTTGCTCATTATTTGGCATTATGGATTTTATATCGAATGGTGTCAATTTGTAATCATGGGCACATTGAGATATGAGTGGCTATTTATGCGTGAATGGATCCCACTCATCCAAAATTATGTGGTGGTCACAAATTGTACTGGACGATATAATTTTCGGATGCCCACACAAATGTCTGCTTTCATGGGGCAAGACGGAAGAAGTCAAGTGAAGCAAGGTCCTTAACAGAATTTGTGGGAACACGTAGGGCGAAATTGCAAAAGAGCAAACCAAATCTATAGGGATTTAAATACCTAGAGCTGCTACTGTACAGATGAAGTCTGGCATTTCCTTTCTCCGCATCTATTCTTCCTCCTGGTCTCCTCCCTTCTCTTCTCCCCCATCCCATCTACAACTCCAGCACCGGCGAGGGCCAGGCCTAACCTCATCGGTAGTCACCATCTCCAACAACTCCCCATCAGTTCCCACCAGCACAACCTGCTTTGATTCATTGTTAAACAAGACTGCATCCACCTGCAGCTCCTCCAAATCGACCAGGACAGTGGAATCTGCCACTACGGCTTCTTCTTTGTACTATTTAATCGCATGAATTTCTGGTTGTTTTTATATGAGAGTATTAAAGAACCCATGATAGTTAATTTCTTATTCATCCTGTTTAATTTTTGAGTTTTCATGTTGTTTATTTGGTTAGTTGTTTTAGTTCAATTTTGTTTTCTGCCGATTATCGTTTGACCTAGTTTTACCTAAAGACAAGTAGCCATAGCCTAGTCCCTAACGAGAACACAACACTCGTCACTACTTGGTGGCACCTGTGCGCATGCGGGGTGCGTAACACAATCAAGATCACAAATCTCTTCCTAGAAAGCAATCTTGATCTTTTAAAATACCAGACTAAATATAAGGGGGAACCTACTTTTGCCCACGCGGAAACATCAAAATTGTGGTGTTTTTTATCAGTTTTGATCAAAAACGTAAATCCTGATTAGTATCGAGTACCAACCCAAACGACCATTTATCCTGGCTTCACCCCTGAGGCCGAAAGCATCTCGAAAATAAGCTTTTGCTTTTTAAGTCTTATTAGAGCAAGATCTTTCATCCTTATCAACCCTCAAATTCTCAGCCTTGGAATTGCTGGAACTAGATGGTTTATTTTTTTTAACTTTACTAGTAGACTAATCATCTCGGGTCGAGATCTCTTAGTATGATTTTTTTTTCTTTTGTGCATTCGGCTTGACTTGACCAAATCAACACTATCTTATTGTAAAAGTCTATTCTTAAAAAAACACAGTACATGATCGATTTCTGTGGAGATTATGGGTACCGGATACCCTCATGGCTAGCTTATCCGACTAGCTATAGGGGATAGGTTATGGTTCATGATTATGTAATCGGCTTAGGACTTAAGTATTATGTTACCTTGGGTAATAAGGAACGGCTTATAGTCCAGAGTAGGGTATAATATTGTTAACAGTAGATTTTTGTAATCTATTCGGAGAGGAAAAGGAAAACCGACGCAGAGAAGGCGGCTAAGTTTGAGTCGAACCAAGTCTCGTATCGGACTCGGTAAGCGTATCGGACTGGAAGAAGCGCTAGCAGGAAGAGCATATCGGCCGATACGGATTCAATATGGTTATTGACTGATAGAGCTAGGGAGTTGATAGAGTTAACATGGGCTTGGTCTGTGCTTGAGATAAGTTTCAAGGAAGTTGCCAAATAGAGATAAGGCTCGGTTTTAGGCAACTGTATCTTGTAAATCAAGTAGGTTTAGATCTAATCTGCCGCAAAGACTTGTTTGTTAAGTTGTAGATAAGATCGTGTTCTATCTAGACAATGTTGTAATCTCGGGTATAAATATCCCGGTAGTATGTACATAGAAACTCTCTCACAACAATACAATACACAAATCAATCTACTCTCGGCGCATCGCCAACCCTCGCAAGAGGGTAATCTCGACGAGTTCTTGCTTCCCTAGAGCAAAGGTAAGAACTCGTGCCCGACGATCTACATCGTCGGGGCTAGCATGTCGCTTTAGGCATATTAAGCCTCGATGATGTGATCGTCGTTTATCATGCTTTGGGTGATTTCTATAAGTGTATTAATTATGCTTCGCCAGCGATCTACTCGTTTTAGGGTTTATTGCCGACGACGATTTAATTATTATGCTTAGTTAAATCTTTCAATGCATCTACCATCCCCAAAAGCGATCAATGACTTGATTTTCTTTGTGTTAAGTCTCAATTCACACTTTGAGTTGCTATCGACCTTAGTCCTGTTTTGAGATCTAACCCAAAGCTTGTTTTCAATCGTAATTAAGGATAGTGCCAGGGTTTCAGCTGGTCTTATCTAATACATGTAATTACTATAATATTTTTATATGTATTTGCCACTTGTATGAGTAGATTGACAAATATAAATGCATTTGTTATAGGTTATTCTTTAGGGTTTGCCTGTGATCGATATATTTATATAAGTTGATTGGTTTGTACAAGTCTGCATTAGAGTGTTAGCTAGTGCACTTATCTCTTTTATCCCTCATCGGCCGATGCCGTTAATTGACATGAATGAAGGCCGATGAGATTAGATCTATATTCTGATTTTATTTTATCACAATTACAAGTGAGCCGATATAGCTTTGCTCTATCGGCTAGGTCATGACAATGTGACATCGGCCTATCGGCCGATCGGCCATTGTTTACTTATATGGTTTGCTTGTTTATCTTGTTGATTGCAGATCAAATCAACTGGCACACTCTACACACACCAAGGTAAGCCTTTGGACCTGCACTGGAGCTAACCAGATCTCCCAGGCCGCCGTGGAAACGTGGAACCCATTTGGTCGTGAGGCGGGTCTAAATTCTACGCAACACGCTTTTGGCACGCCCAGTGAGACCTCAAGAACGCAAGCTTCGCGACAACAAGAAGACCACTGCAGGATGTCAAAGCAGAGTGAGATCTCCGAGGAGAACGTCGTCTCTGTGACCGTCGACCAGCTCAATGAAGAGCAGAAAGCTGAGATGGACAAACTGGTCGAGCAATTCCAAAATATGTACCTGCAGACATACTCTAGGACCCGGCAAGGCACCCTCATTCAGAAATCTAAGGTGGTAATGCCGAGCCCTGGAGATGGAGCCAGCACGTCGGCGGCGGCACACGACCTCACCGTCAAGAACGAAGGAAACGTTGTGCCAACGTTGCAAGACCGCATCGACTCCGCAGTTCATTCTGCGCTAGTCAACCAGTCTGGGATCCTAGTGAACACATTGACCAATACGGTCAAATCAATCTTAGATGGTTCCATTCATCAGTACAAACCTCAAGGGCCGATTTTCTTACCAGAAAACAAGTTCCCTGCTTATCGGACTTTGAGGACCGATCTGAGCACGGCTCCACAGCCGATGGCGCCGATCCCACCTCCATCGGCCCAACCAGCATCAACCTTGCTGCTGGTCCTCACCAGGCAAACGGAAGGAAGCCCCCAGCACATCACGGAGGAATAGTATGCACAGTGGACGAAGGGGAAACAACCGGTGGTCGAGCCGATGCAGCAAGTTCCAGTCAACCCGCCATCGGCCAGACAACCTCAATTCCCCGTGTCTGGCAACCCTCCGCAACCAGCTGTTTACAACGCGCCGCAAGGATACCAGCAGTACACCGCAGGCCAGTACGACGCACAAAATTTAAATCATCATTTCCAACCGTACTCCCCCAGGCAGTATCGGGCAGAGGGCCTGCAGCAGTCTTACCACCAGGACCTCCCACATCAGCCTGCAGGATACTGGGCCGACATGATAGCCGAGGTGATGCGAGATCAGTTCGGCTTGAAGCCCAAGGAGAGTTCAACAGTATATCGGCACCCGTATCCCGAGGAGTTCGATAGAGTGCCATTGCCGAACCGATACAAGATCCCGGACTTATCTAAATTTTCAGGGCAAGACAACGTCTCTACATACGAGCACGTAAGATGATTCCTAGCACAGTGTGGGGAGGCATCGGCCATAGAGGCGTTGAGGGTGAGATTTTTCCCTCTGTCTTTGTCAGGGTCAGCGTTTACATGGTTTTCCTCTTTACCCTGCAATTCCATCAGAGGATGGATTGATCTAGAGAAGCAGTTTCACAGATACTTTTACAACGGCGTACAAGAGATGAAACTGTCTGATCTCACTGCCATCAGGCAACGGGTTGATGAATCGGTCCCAGAATACATCCAAAGATTCAGGGACATAAGGAATAGGTGTTACAGCTTCAATTTGATCGATTCTCAACTGGCCGATTTGGCGTTCCAAGGATTATTGGGGCGAATACGAGAGATGTTCTCATCTCAGGAATTCGACAGCCTAGCTCAGCTAGCGCAACGGGTATCGGCCCATGAACAAAGATTCTAGGAGGCGAAGAAGTTTGCAAAAAAGATCAATACAATCTATCAATACACCTCCGATGAAGATGATGAAGAAGATGCCGATGTCGATCTGGCCGAGTGGGCCTGGATGAAGAAGCCGACAACATGCCAATGGGCCAAGAAGGGCGACAAGGACGATAAATACGACTTCGACATCAACAAGGCCGACAAGATATTTGACTTACTCTTGCAAGAAAAGCATATTCAGCTGCTAGTAGGTCATATACTGCCATCGGCTGAGGAAATCAAGAAGAGAAGATATTGCAAGTGGCACAACACATATTCCCATGACACCAATGAATGCAAGATCTTCCAACAACAGATTCAACAGATTGATGAAGCCAAGCGGCCGATGAAGATAGAAGGACACCCGTTCCCAGTCAACATGGTGCGGGCAGACAGGGCCGACAGCAATAGCCATCGGACCGACAAGCGACCTCATCAGACCACAGAGGGCCTGATCAGAAAATACCAGCGACGGCGGGAAGGACAAGCACAAGACTATGCCGATCAAGACGACTCTTACGACCCTCATTGGGAGTGCGAGTTTTTCCGATTCTGTTGGAACGAAGGGATGAGGTTGCCATCAATCCAAGAGTGCCCTGCATGTAATGATGTAGAAGACCCCCACCAGGGCAGCTCAAGCAAACAAGTGCATCGGCCGTACAAGCAGAAAAAGTCTGTACATGAAAGACTAGGGCCGATGCACCATGATCGTCGGACTGAGCACGACGAGCAAATCCAGAACCGCCAATGGTGCCCAAGCGACGTGTTTAGCAAGACACAAAAACGGCGGGTTCAAAGATTGAGAAGGAAGGAGCAGATCCAGGAGCAGCATACGACAATAGCCCATCGGCCCACCAAGACCAAGAAGGAGTGGAGAATAAAATCCGCAGTTGTCAAGGCCGATGAGGGCACCTCCAAGTCAATTCAAGCTCCTACGTCTGCAAAAGGTAAAGATGTAGCATCGGCTTCTGTTAATATGGTTTTCATATTGCCAGCAGAATACAACGTGTAGACGGCCGATGAAGCGGTAGCCGACGATGAGCATTCCTCGGCTAAGCTACAGCTGTCGCCAGATCAAGCCGTGTTCAACAAGCCAGTCGACACCAGCCACAGGCACCTCCGGCCATTATACATCAAGGGATTCGTCAATGGACGGCCGATGACGAAGATGCTGGTCGATGGCGGCGCGGCAGTGAACTTCATGCCGTATGCAACCTTCAGGATGCTTGGAAAAGTACCTGAAGACCTCATCAAGACCAACATGGTGCTCAAGGACTTTGGCGGCAACGCATTCGAGGCGAAGGGGGTGCTAAACGTGGAACTCACCGTGGGCAATAAGACAATACCCACCACCTTTTTTGTCTTTGATGGAAAGGGTTCCTATAGCCTGTTGTTGGGACGAGATTGGATCCATGCAAACTGTTGCGTCCCGTCAACAATGCATCAGTGCCTCATACAGTGGCGAGGGGACCAAGTCGAGATCGTGCAGGCCGATCGGTCAGTCCACGTAGCCAATGCCAATCTCGTAGTTTGGGAGATGGAGGGAATCGATTGCCTGTCTGGACGAGTTTGGGAGGCCGATTTCCTCAAAGTAACTAATTGCGACATTGAGACGATAGACGATCAAGACAAGCAGTTGCTTTATGTTAACGACGGATTTTGGTAATCGACTCGGAAAGGAAAGAGGAAACCGAAGCAGAGAGGAAGGATTGAGTTGGAGTCGGACCAGGCTTCGTATCGGACCCGGTAACCGTATCGGACTGGGGAGGTGTTGCTATAAGGAGCGTATCGGCCGATATGGATTTGGTTTGGTCGTGGGCCGATGCGGGTTGTGAGTTGACAGTGTCAACATGGGCTTGGTCTGGGCTCGAAGTAAGCTTCAAGGAAGTTGCCAAATAGAGATAAAGCTCGGTTTTAGGCAATTGTATCTTGTAAATTAAGTAGTGTAGATCTAATCTGTGGCTTAAGTCTGCCGCAAGGACTTGTTTGTTAGTTGTAGATAAGATCGTGCCCTACAAGGGTTCTGTTGTAACCTCGGGTATAAATATCCCGATAGTTTGTACATGTAATATCTCTCTCTTAATCAATCACACAATCAAATCAATCTACTTTCGGCGCATCGCCAACCCTCGCAAGAGGTCTTCTTCGACGAGTTCTTGCTTCCTCGGAGCAGAGGTAAGAACTCGTCCCCGACGATCTGCATCGTCGGGGCTAACGTGTCGCTTTAGACACGTTAAGCCTCGATGATGTGATCGTCGATTATCATGTCTTGAATAGTTTTGATAGGTATCTTAATTAAGCCTTGCCAGCGGTTTGCTCGCTTTAGGGTTTATTGCCGACGATGGTTTAATTCTTATGCTTGGCTAGATTGTTCAATGCAGCTGCCATCCCCAAAAGCAATCGACGACTTGATTTTCTTTGTGTTAAGTCTCAATCCACACTTCGAGTTGCCATCGACCTTAGTCCTGTTTTGAGATCTAACACGAAGCCTGTTTTCGGTTGTAATTAAGGATAGTGCCGGGGTTTTAGCCGGTCTTACCTAACATATGTGATTGCTTTATGTTTCTTGCATATGTTTGCCACTTATATGTGCAGATCGATAAGTATAAATGTGTTGATCGTGAAGTAATCTTAAGATTTCTTTATGATCGGCGTGTTTATATTGGCCGATTGGCTCGTATAAGTTTGCACTGGAGTACTAGCTGGTGTAGTTGCCTTTGTTATCCTTATCGGCCAATATTATTAGTTGAGAACTATACATCAGTGAAGGCCGATAAGACTAGACTCATGTTGTACTTATTTCCTAAGTGAGCCGATATAGCTTTGCCCTATCGGCTGGGCTATGATAATGTGTCATCGGTCTGTTAACCGATCGGCCGTTGTTTTCTGACTTGGTTTACTTGTTTCTTGTTGATTGCAGATCAAATCAACTGGCACGCTCTACTTACGACTAGGCAAGCCATTTGGACCTGCATTGGAGTTAAGCAGATCTCCCAGGCCGCCGTGGTAACGCGGAACCCGTTTGGTTGCTGGACGGGTCGAAATTCTGCGCCAACACGCTTTTGGCACGCCTGGTGGGACCTCAGGAACACAAGCTTCTCACCAGCAACAAGAACACCTCGAGATGTCGAAGCAGGCCGAGATCGTCGAGGAGAACGTCATTCCTGTGACCGCCGACCAGCTCAGCGCAGAACAAAAAGCTGAGATGGATAGTCTGGTCGCGCAGTTCCAGAATATGTACCTGCGAACATATTCTAGGACTCGGCAGGGCACCTTGATTCAAAAGTCCAAGGTGGTCATGCCGAGTTCCGGAGATGGAGCTGGGACGTCGGCGGCGGCCCACGATCACGCCGTCAAAACTGAAGACACTGCAGCGCCGACGTTGCAAGACAGGATTGACTCCGCAGTCCACTCTACGCTAGTCAACCAATCAGGGATTTTGGTGAACACCTTGACCAATACGGTCAAATCTATCTTAGACGGGTCAATTCACCAGTTCAAGCATCAGGGGCCGATTTTCTTGCCAGAAAATAAGTTCCCTGCATATCGGACCCTGAGGAATGATCTGAGCATGTCTCAGCCAACACCGCCGATGCCATCCTCATCGGCGCAGCCGACAACAACATTGCCACTGGTCCTCACCAGGCAGACCGGGGGCAGCCCTCAGCTCATCACCGAGGAACAATACGCTCAATGGGCCAAGGGGAAGCAACCGGTGGTTGAGCCGATGCAGCAAGTTCCCGTCAACCAGCCATCGGCCGGACAACCGCAAGCCCCGGCGTTCAATAGTCCTCCACTTCAAGCTGCATACAACATGCCGCAAGGCTATCAGCAGCACCCTGCAGGACAGTATGGCGTACCGAGCTCGGATCATCATTACCAGCCATACTCCCCTAGGCAGTATCAAGCAGAGGGTCTGCAACAATCGTTTCAGCCAGACCTCCCACATCGGCCCGCAGGATACTGGGCTGACATGATAGCCGAAGTGATGCGAGATCAATTCGGCTTGAAGCCCAAAGAGAACTCTACAGTGTATCGGCACCCGTATCCCGACGAATTTGACAGGGTACCATTGCCGGGCCGATACAAGATCCCGGATTTCTCCAAGTTTTCGGGACAGGACAACGTCTTGACATATGAGCATGTCAGCCGATTCTTAGCACAGTGCGGGGAGGCATCGGCTATCGAGGCGTTGAGGGTGAGGTTTTTCCCTCTGTCCTTATCAGGGTCTGCATTCACATGGTTCTCTTCCTTGCCCTGCAATTCCATCAGAGGATGGATAGATCTGGAGAAACAGTTTCATAGATACTTCTACAATGGCGTACAAGAGATGAAACTGTCAGATCTGACTGCCATCAGGCAGCGAGTGGATGAATCGGTCCCTAAGTACATACAAAGGTTCAGAGACATACGAAACAGATGTTATAGCCTCAGTCTGACCGATTCCCAGTTGGCCGATTTGGCATTTCAGGGGTTGCTAGGGCCGATACGCGAGAGGTTCTCCTCGCAGGATTTGACAGCCTCGCTCAGCTGGCACAACGAGTATCGGCCCACGAGCAGCGATTCCAGGAGGCAAAGAAGTTCGCGAAAAAGATTAACACTGTTTATCAGTACGCCTCCGACGATGACGACGATGAAGACGCTGATGTCGACCTAGCCGAGTGGGCCCGGATGAGGAAATCAACAACTTGCCAGTGGGCCAAGAAAGGAGATAAAGAAGATAAATATGATTTCGACATCAGCAAGGCCGATAAGATATTTGACCTGCTGTTGCAAGAAAAGCAGATCCAACTGCCAGTAGGTCACGTATTGCCATCGGCCGAAGACATCAAGAAAAGGAGATATTGCAAGTGGCACAATTCCTATTCACACCATACAAATGAATGCAAGATCTTCCGGCAACAAATTCAATCGGCCATCGAGCAGGGCAGAATTAAAATCGATGACGCCAAGCGGCCGATGAAGATTGAAGGCCACCCGTTCCCAGTCAACATGGTGCGGGCGGACAGGGCCGATGGCGGTGGCCATCGGACTGGCAAGCGACCTCATCAGACCTCTGAGGGCCTGATCAGAAAATATCAGCGGAGGAGGGAGGAACAAGCTCAACACCAAGCCGATCAAGACAACTCCTACGACCCACACTGGGAGTGCGAGTTTTTTCGCTTCTGCTGGAATGAAGGGATGAGGTTGCCATCTATCCAGGAGTGCCCTGCATGCAGTGGTGCAGAAGATTCTTATCAGGGCAGCTCAAGCAGACAAACGCATCGGCCGGCCAAGCAACGGAAATCTGTGCATGAAAGGCTAGGGCCGATGCACCGAGATCAACACGATGAAGATGAGGAGCAAGTCCAGAACCCCCAATGGTGCGCGAGCGATGTATTCACCAAGACACAAAAGCGGCGGGTTCAGAGGTTGAGGAGGAAAGAGCAAATCCAAGAGCAACAAGCTGAAATACCCCATCGGCCCACCAAGACCAAAAAAGAGTGGAGGATAAAATCCACGGTGGCCAGGGCCGATGAGGGCACCTCCAATACAGCTCAGGGCTACTCAGCTTCAAAAGGTAAGAAAATGACATCGGCGCCTGTTAACATGGTGTTTGTATTGCCAGCAGAATACAGTGTGCAGGCGGCCGATGAAGCGATGGCCGATGATGAACAAGGTTCAGCCAGGCTACGCTTGTCACCGGACCAAGCTATCTTCGACAAGCCAGTTGACGCCAGCCACAGACATCTACGGCCGTTGTACATCAAAGGATTCATCAACTGGCGGCCGATGACGAAGATGCTGGTCGATGGTGGCGCAGCAGTCAATTTAATGCCATACACAACCTTCAGGAAGCTTGGAAAAGTACCTGAGGATCTTATCAAGACAAATATGGTATTAAAGGACTTCGGTGGCAACGCATCCGAGGCGAAGGGGGTCCTGAACGTGGAGCTCACCGTGGGCAGCAAAACAATTCCCACTACCTTCTTCGTCTTCGATGGAAAGGGTTCCTACAGCTTGTTGTTGGGACGAGATTGGATCCATGCAAATTGCTGTGTCCCTTCAACAATGCACCAATGCCTCATGCAATGGCAAGGGGACCAAGTCGAGATCGTGCAGGCCGATCGGTCAGTATATGTCGCCAATGCCGATCTCGCAGTTTGGGAGATGGAGGGAATCGACTGCTTGTCCGGGCGAGTCTGGGACGCCGATTTCCTCAAGGTAACTGACTGCGACATCGAGACAATTGAAGACCAAGACAAGCGGTTACTTTAGCGAAGATGCATCATCCGCCGTTGACAATGACCCCTACACGGAAGACGCGGTGGATGAGTTAGACGACAAGTTGGGACAAGGTTTTACGTCGGCCGATGAATTGGAAGAAATTGATATAGGAATAGGTGATAGGCCTAGGCCGACGTATGTAAGCGCTAATTTGCCAAAGGGGTACAAGAATAATTTGATAGATCTTTTGAAAGAATTCAGAGATTGTTTTGCATGGGAATACCATGAGATGCCAGGATTAAGCCGATCGATTGTAGAACATCGGCTACCAATCAAACAAGGCTATCGGCCTTTTAAGCAAGCTCCTCGGAGGTTTAAGGCCGATATGCACGAAGCCATAAAAGCAGAGATCACAAGACTTTACGACGCCAACTTCATCAGGCCCTGCCGATACGCGGAGTGGGTCTCCAACATAGTTCCGGTATTGAAAAAGAACGGCAAGCTAAGGGTATGCGTCGATTTCAGAGATCTAAATAAGGCGACGCCCAAAGACGAGTACCCTATGCCGTTGGCCGATTTGCTAGTCGATGCTGCTTCTGGGCATAAGATCATTAGTTTCATGGACGGAAACGCGGGTTACAACCAGATCTTTATGGCTAAAGAAGACATTCATAAGACAGCCTTCAGATGCCCAGGGGCAATCGGCTTATATGAATGGGTCGTCATGACATTTGGTTTGAAGAATGCCGGAGCTACGTATCAGAGGGCTATGAATTACATTTTTCATGATCTTATTGGCTCTCTGATTGAAGTTTATATAGACGATGTCGTCGTAAAGTCAAGAGAACATGATATGCACTTGGCCGACTTACGCAAGGTACTAGAAAGGGCAAGGAAATATGGTTTGAAGTTGAACCCTAACAAATGTGCCTTTGGCGTATCGGCCGGTCAGTTTTTGGGTTTCTTGGTCCATGAAAGGGGGATTGAAATCACACAGAAGAACATCGATGCCATGAAGAAAATCAAGCCTCCAGAAAACAAGACCAAGTTACAATCTCTGCTTGGCAAGGTCAACTTCGTACGGCATTTTATATCAAATCTATCGGGCCGTATAGAGCCATTCACTCCACTATTGAAAATAAAGGACGACGAAGAGTTCATATGGGGTGACAAGCAACAGAAAGCGCTAGACGATATCAAAGAATATTTAACTTCTCCGCCGGTCTTAATTTCTCCACAAAAAGGAGTCCCCTTCAAATTGTACTTATCAGCCGATGAGAAATCCATCGGCTCGGTCTTGGTTCAAGATGTTAACGGCAAGGAAAGAGCTATTTTTTATCTCAGCAGGAGAATGTTAGACGCTGAGACAAGGTACACGCCGGTGGAGAAATTATGCCTTTGTTTATATTTTTCATGTACTAAATTGAGGCATTACCTGCTTTCCAACGAGTGCATAGTGGTGAGCAAGGCCGATGTGATGAAATACATGCTATCGGCCCCTGTGTTGAAAGGACGAGTTGGGAAGTGGATCTTTGCTTTAACAGAGTTTGATCTTCGATATGAATCGGCCAAAGCGATCAAAGGACAAGCCCTGGCCGATTTCATCGTTCAACATAGAGATGACTCAGTTGCATATGCAGACATTGTGCCGTGGACGTTATATTTCGATGGATCCGTCTGCAGACACGGTTGCGGTATCGGCCTAGTCATCATATCCCCTCGGGGGGCAAGTTTTGAGTTCGCTTTCACTATCAAGCCTTATTATACCAACAATCAAGCAGAATATGAAGCGGTGCTTAAAGGCTTACAGTTATTACAAGAAGTCGAGGCCGATGCCGTGGAAATCATTGGTGATTCACAGCTAGTAATTAGTCAACTTTCTGGGGAGTATGAGTGCAGAGACGATATTCTCAAAGTCTACAATGAGGAGTGCAAAGAGTTATTACACGGTTTCCGGATCGTAACGATGAGGCACATACCCAGGAAGCAGAATTTCGAAGCCAATGATTTAGCTCAGGGGGCATCGGGATACAGGCCGATGGCTAAAGACGTTCCGATTCAGATTGCTCTCGTGCACACCGATGACTGGAGGTTTGATATCATTGAGTACTTGAGAAATCCTTCCCAATCGGCGTCACGCAGAATGAAATATAAAGTTTTACACTATGTCTTATTGGACGATAACCTATATTATCGGACGGTTGATGGTGTCCTACTCAAATGCCTAGGTCCTGAAGAGGCTAAAACCGTTATGAGCGAAGTACATGAAGGGATTTGTGGCACCCATCAATCGGCCCATAAAATGAAATGGCTGATGAAGCGCGTCGGATATTTTTGGCCAACCATGCTAGAAGATTGCTTCAAGTATTATAAAGGATGTCAGGATTGTCAGAAATTTGGAGCAATTCAGAGAGCACCGGCATCGGTTATGCATCCAATCATAAAGCCGTGGCCGTTTCGTGGATGGGGAATAGATATGATCGGCCAGATTAACCCACCATCAAGTAAGGGACACAAGTATATATTAGTGGCTACAGATTACTTCACAAAGTGGGTTGAGGCCGTTCCTCTCAAGAAGGTTGATTCCAAAGACGCTATTCAGTTCGTCAAGAAGCATATCATATATCGGTTTGGGTTACCTCAGACAATAACTACAGATCAGGGATCAATCTTCGTATCCGACGAGTTCGTCCGATTTGCTGACAGCATGGGCATCAGATTACTCAATTCTTCTCCTTACTATGCGCAGGCCAATGGGCAGGCAGAGGCTTCCAACAAGTCTTTAATCAAATTAATCAAGCGGAAAATTGACGAACAGCCGAGACAATGGCATACAACGCTGGCCGATGCTCTTTGGGCGTATCGGATGGCTTACCATGGTGCAATCCAATTGCCTCCCTATCAGCTGGTCTACGGGCATGAAGCCGTACTGCCGTGGGAAACCGCTATCGGCTCAAGAAGGATTGCTTTGCAAGACGACTTGACAGCCGATGAGTACCATAATCTTATGGTTGATGAATTGGATGATTTGGCACATGTTCGCTTACGGGCCTTAGAGAAGATCAAGCGTGATAAAGATAGAGTAGCCCGTCATTATAATAAAAAGGTCGTTGCCAAATCGTTTGAGGAAGGAGACCTTGTATGGAAATTAATAATGCCGATTGGCTCCAGAGATAATAAATTCGGCAAATGGTCACCTACTTGGGAAGGCCCCTTTCGAATTCATCGATGTGTTCCTCACAATGCCTATCTGCTCAAGGGATTAGATGGCGAGATTTGTGGACGAGCTCTCAATGGCAAATAGTTGAAACAATATTATGCCAGTGTCTGGATCGACTCATGATCGGCCCTCTAGCCGATTTATGATTACAGCCGATGTAGTCAAGCATCGTCTTTAGATGGCCGGTAAATACTATCGCCCTTAGTTCAAAATTTCAGAATATGAGCCCTCATCTTCCAAAATTTGGGGGGCATATATATATACAGGAATTTTCAAGGATTTTTCAGTTTGGCGATTGACTTCGGCTCTCTGGCCGATGAGATTGTTTATAATGAGAATTTTCAAGGATTTTTCAGTTTGGCGATTGAGAGGATTTTAATTCGGCTGCACGGCCGATAAGGCGTGAGAGGATTTCAGAAGCAATAAATTAGGCTGGAATTTTCAAAAGAATTTTCAAAACAAATTCGGCTGCATGGCCAATAAGGTGTATGTTTATATATTATAAAAATAACATATGCTACATCACCCTATGAAGTCCGCAATAGCAGCAATGGCTTTACGGCGAATCTGCTCGACGTCTTCAATAGCCTGGGCGTCATCGGCCATCGTCCCTGGGATCGGTTTCAGTGATTTGCTTAGGGTCGCGAGGTACTTGGCCGATGCCTTGAGCTTTGCCGTCTGATCTTCTATGGCTTTAGGGGATGTAGCTATTCCGACTTCGGCTTCTTGGATTTCTCGACGTGTCGATTCCAGCTTCGATACCAGCTCTGCCTCGAGGCGACGGAGCTCTTCAAGGTTGTGCTTCAAGACAATCGGCTCTACCGCTAACTCGTCCAGCTTGGTTTTGTCAGCGTTAACTTGGGCCTTGCTGGCGGATAAAGCCGATTCCAGTTGGTCACGCTCTCGTCGCTCTGCGAGTCTTTCTTTGGCTTTGTTGAGCTTGAATCGGTATTGCTCCAAGAAGATGGCCGGTGTTAGGACCTCCATTAGGTCTTCAGGCAGTTCGTCTTGAATTTCTTGTACCCTGACCCTGATGGAGGTGCAATCTTCCACCAAGTACTCCAGCGAGGACTCCAGCCGATTGGCGATATCGGTCAGCCGGTTCTTCAGATCATCAGAGATTGGTGCCCTGGCTGTGCTGGGTAGTTCCTTGTCCTCATCATCAAGAAACTGGCCGATATCAAAGGAGAACATATCGGCTAGGTTCTGCAAATATCAACACGGGTCGAGGTTAGCCTTGTTAATCAGGAATCGGCAGAAAGGGGATCAGGGTAATCGTGGTTACCTGTGTTGGAGCATCGGTGGTGCTTGCATCGGCCTCCCTTTGCTGTGTTGACATAGTAGGCGAGGGGGTTGGCCGATGTGGTGAAGGTGATGGAGCCCTAGGCTGAAAAAGCAGGAAATTGGTGAATAGGGTTATGTGATTAGAAAAATAATGCAAAAAATCAACTCTTACCGAGACAGTCGGAGAGGGTGGTGGAGAAGGAGAAGGGGTTCTCAATCGTGCCTTGGCTCGTTCGCGCCGTTGCAAAGTTGTTTTCTTGGTTCTTGGCAAAGGGGCCGATTGAGTTCTCTCCTTTAACACAGACGACACCGCAGCCTGAAAAGGATATGAAGTTAAAGTGTGACAGTACAAGGAGATTATGTAAACACAAAGAAGAGATTATATTGACCTTGCGAACTGCGTGTCTGGTCCTTTTTGGTTGCGGGGCATCATCTTGGTCATCGGCCGGTGGGATCTCCGCAGCTCCGGCCGATGGCTCTTGGGTGGTTTCGACCGACGGGTTTTCTTCTTCATGTGCATCGGCCGCTGCTGCATCAACTTCCTCCTCCATCACTTGTTCTTCGAGGAATTCTTCCAAGGAGGGGTCTAGCTCTTCGGCATCGGCCTGGTCATCGGTTTTAGCCTTCTTGCTGGCTTTCTGCGATTTGCATTTGGCCGGCGCTTTTCTCTTGGGGTTTTCTTTAGGCATTGGACCTTGGAGAAGTGACGCCACTTTTGGGGCAGTGAGGCCGATGATGGATTCCAGGATGGTTGACCCCGATGGAGCTATGGCTTGAGCGTAGAAGATCTTCCGTCCACTGTTGCTCACAGATGGAATTGGCTCGTCTGGGACTTGAGGGCTGATGCCTTGGATAAGTTCTGTCACATAGAACCTGGCCGATTGATGAAAGATGTGAGCGGCCCACTCTTGCCACCAAGTTTGGAAGCTAATGTGCACGAAGGCATTCAGATGCAGCCGATCGCAGTGACCAAGATTTGGGAGCTCGATTTCCATTGCTTTGTTCATAACCAGGGCCGATGGGACTGTGCCTCTGCTCTCTAGGAGCTTATGAAGATGCAAGCTAATGGGAAGTTGTCCGAGCCCGCATTGTCTGGCAGCTGTCATTGGGGTGTAAAACTCATAGGACAAGCTGGTGCTCCTTCCCTGAAAGACGCCTACTGGGAGCAGGCATGGAGTGAGGCCGATCATGAATAATTCCCTTGATTCCATGTCATCATTTATTAAGCTCAGTTGCAGATCATCTGGAAGCTCGAAGTCTCGGTCCGATGTATAGACAAACATATCCATCTTGGCTGATGGAGGGCCGGTGAAGAAACGGGTGAACCATGTAGCCATGTCATCGGCCGATTGATCTGCGCCGGGGTAGACGGAGGCTGCTTCCCCGTAGGACATGCATCTTCTGTTCCTGGGATCTTCGTGATCGGCATATTTTGATGGGAAGCGAGAATCTGATAGAGGCGGCCGATCAACCATGGTGTTGGTGTATATGGTTAGCCAGAGTTGAATGAACCACCATGGTCCTCCATGTGCCACGGTTTGTTTCAACATTACGTCTTGAGTGGCAATATGGAGTAGCCGATATACAGCTCCCAAGAGGTATCGGCCGAGAGGGATTTGCTTCTTGCTGACCAAAGCCTGAGCCAGATGTTGACAATTTGTAGTGGGACCGCAGGTTGACCCGTAGAAGACAAATCTTTCCAACCACAATGTTAGGAAAGCTATATGTTCTCGCTCTGAGACTGATCCTTGTTCCATGTGTTCAGAAATGTACCCAGACCAGCCTCCAATCTTCTTGGTCTTCAGTTTGTGGCTGCTGTTTATCAGGAGGCTGAAGGGATTAATCTCAGAGTCGATGTCTAGTCCTGTGAGTACCTTGACATCTATGAGGGTTGGGGTCATCGGACCTTGCTTGAACATAAAGGCGTTCAAGGTACTTGACCAGAAGTAGCTGGCAGCTGACATTAGTGGCTCATTCTTCTTGGTATCGGCCAGGGACAGAGTTATGCATTGGCCGATTCCAATCTCGTCCCAGTGGACTTGTTTGACGGCAGCAATCCTTTTGTGCCAGGTCCTATATCCGTTTAGCTTTGATGGCCATGATCTGAAGGTGTGCTTCCACGCCGAGACAGTGGGTTTGGCTTGCCTGAAAGGAATTCTGTCTGTTTCGGTGTTGATTAGCCAGGTTGGGTCGCAGTCACCCATGGGGCCCAGGAGAAAGCGATGGGATTTATCGTCGGTGGGGATCAAGATTTGGTTTTTGAAGACCTAAATCGTGAGAACAACGATGAAAATATAAGGCCTGAGGGGGACAGACAGTAAAACCCTAACTTGGAGAAATTGACGGGGAAAGCGATAATGCAGGATTGAACAAGTCGACTTACCGCGGGGATCTCGGAGGCGTAGAATGGGGCGGAAGCCATTGTTGTTGAAGAAGGGATCATTGCGGAAGGGGTCGATGTCGATGGAGAATTGGGTGGTCGCCGGAGTTGAAGAACACGAGGAGTTTGTTGAATCGGCGGCGAAAGGGTTTGAATCTGGATCTGTGCGGTTTTCAGGTTAGACCTAGCAAAAAGTCGATGAGTTCCCTGGAGCTAATTCCGCCACATTATATAATGAAGCGGAATTGGGGGGCATGTGTTAACGACGGATTTTGGTAATCGACTCGGAAAGGAAAGAGGAAACCAAAGCAGAGAGGAAGGATTGAGTTGGAGTCGGACCAGGCTTCGTATCGGACCCGGTAACTGTATCGGACTGGGGAGGTGTTGCTATAAGGAGCGTATCGGCCGATACGGATTTGGTTTGGTCGTGGGCCGATGCGGGTTGTGAGTTGACAGTGTCAACGTGGGCTTGGTCTGGGCTCGAAGTAAGCTTCAAGGAAGTTGCCAAATATAGATAAAGCTCGGTTTTAGGCAATTGTATCTTGTAAATTAAGTAGTGTAGATCTAATCTGTGGCTTAAGTCTGCCGCAAGGACTTGTTTGTTAGTTGTAGATAAGATCGTGCCCTACAAGGGTTCTGTTGTAACCTCGGGTATAAATATCCCGATAGTTTGTACATGTAATATCTCTCTCTCAATCAATCACACAATCAAATCAATCTACTTTCGGCGCATCGCCAACCCTCGCAAGAGGTCTTCTTCGACGAGTTCTTGCTTCCTCGGAGCAGAGGAAAGAACTCGTCCCCGACGATCTGCATCGTCGGGGCTAACGTGTCGCTTTAGACACGTTAAGCCTCGATGATGTGATCGTCGATTATCATGTCTTGAATAGTTTTGACAGGTATCTTAATTAAGCCTTGCCAGCGGTTTGCTCGCTTTAGGGTTTATTGCCGACGATGGTTTAATTCTTATGCTTGGCTAGATTGTTCAATGCAGCTGCCATCCCCAAAAGCAATCGACGACTTAATTTTCTTTGTGTTAAGTCTCAATCCACACTTCGAGTTGCCATCGACCTTAGTCCTGTTTTGAGATCTAACACGAAGCCTGTTTTCGGTTGTAATTAAGGATAGTGCCGGGGTTTTAGCCGGTCTTACCTAACATATGTGATTGCTTTATGTTTCTTGCATATGTTTGCCACTTATATGTGCAGATCGATAAGTATAAATGTGTTGATCGTGAAGTAATCTTAAGATTTCTTTATGATCGGCGTGTTTATATTGGTCGATTGGCTCGTATAAGTTTGCACTGGAGTACTAGCTGGTGTAGTTGCCTTTGTTATCCTTATCGGCCAATATTATTAGTTGAGATCTATACATCAGTGAAGGCCGATAAGACTAGACTCATGTTGTACTTATTTCCTAAGTGAGCCGATATAGCTTTGCCCTATCGGCTGGGCTATGATAATGTGTCATCGGTCTGTTGACCGATCGGCCGTTGTTTTCTGACTTGGTTTACTTGTTTCTTGTTGATTGCAGATCAAATCAACTGGCACGCTCTACTTACGACTAGGCAAGCCATTTGGACCTGCACTGGAGTTAAGCAGATCTCCCAGGCCGCCGTGGTAACGCGGAACCCGTTTGGTTGCTGGACGGGTCGAAATTCTGCGCCAACACTTTAACAAAGGTATGCCATCCACTGCCCAAAATGAGCAAGCTAGTCCCTACACAGATTATGCGGTGGATGAATTAGATGGAAAATTGGGACAAAGCTTTACGTCGGCCGATCAACTCGAGGAGGTTGATATAGGATCAGGTGATAGACCTAGGCCGACGTATGTAAGTGCTAACCTATCAAGGGAATATAAGAATGATTTGATAAATCTTTTGAAAGAATTCATAGACTGTTTTGCATGGGAGTACCATGAGATGCCTGGGTTAAGCTGATCGATTGTAGAACATCGGTTACCTATCAAACCAGGCTATCGGCCGTTTAAACAAGCTCCTAAGAGGTTTAAGGCCGATATGCACGAAGCTATCAAAGCAGAGATTACAAGACTTTACGACGCCAATTTCATCTGACCCTTTCGGTATGCAGAGTGGGTGTCTAATATAGTTCCAGTGTTGAAGAAAAACGGCAAACTGAGGGTGTGCATCGACTTCAGAGACTTGAACAAGGCGACACCAAAGGATGAGTACCCTATGCCGTTGGCCGATTTGCTGCTAGATGCCGCGTCTGGACACAAGATCATCAGCTTTATGGATGGAAACGCAGGCTACAACCAGATTTTCATGGCCGAAGAAGACATCCACAAGATAGCCTTCAGATGCTCGGGGGCAATCGGCCTATACGAATGGGTTGTTATGACTTTCGGTTTGAAAAATGCTGGAGCTACCTATCAGAGAGCTATGAATTATATTTTTCATGATCTTATTGGCTCGCTGATTGAGGTTTACATCGATGACGTCGTCGTGAAGTCCAAAGAGTATGATATGCACTTGGCCGATTTACGCAAAGTACTAGAACGAGCAAGGAAATATGGTTTAAAGATGAACCCTAACAAATGTGCCTTTGGCGTATCGGCCGGTCAGTTTTTAGGTTTCTTGGTCCATGAAAGAGGAATTGAGATTACACAGAAGAACATTGATGCTATAAAAAATATCAAGCCTCCAACAAGACCAAGTTACAATCCCTGCTCGGCAAGATCAACTTTGTCCGACGTTTTATATCAAACCTGTCAGGCAGAATAGAACCGTTCACTCCATTGTTGAAGATAAAGGACGACCAAGAGTTCGTATGGGGTGATAAGCAACAAAAAGCGTTGGACGACATCAAAGAATATTTAAGTTCCCCTCCAGTTCTAATCCCTCCACGGAAAGGGGTTCCATTCAGGTTGTACCTATCGGTCGATGAGAAGTCTATCGGCTCAGTTTTAGTTCAAGACATTGATGGCAAAGAAAGAGCTATTTTTTACCTCAGTAGGAGGCTGTTAGATGCTGAAACAAGGTACACGCCAGTGGAGAAATTGTGTCTATGCTTATATTTTTCATGTACTAAATTAAGGCATTATTTACTTTCCAATGAGTGCATTGTGGTAAACAAGGCCGATGTGATGAAATACATGCTATCGGCCCCCGTTTTAAAAGGGAGAATTGGGAAGTGGATTTTTGCCTTAACAGAGTTTGACCTCAGATATGAATCGGCCAAAGCAATTAAAGGACAAGCCCTGGCCGATTTCATTGTTCAACACAGGGACGATTCAATTGCATATGCAGACATTGTGCCATGGACACTGTATTTTGATGGATCTGTTTGCAGCCATGGATGCGGTATCGGCCTGGTCATAATATCCCCTCGGGGGGTAAGCTTTGAGTTTGCTTTTACTATCAAGCCCTATTATACTAACAATCAAGCAGAGTATGAAGCGGTTCTTAAAGGTTTGCAATTATTACAAGAGGTCGAGGCCGATTCCGTGGAGATCATTGGTGATTCACAGCTGGTAATCAATCAACTTTCCGGGGAGTATGAATGCAAGAATGATATTCTCAGAGTTTACAATGAGGAGTGCAAGGAGTTGCTACAAGTTTTCAAGATTGTGATGATGAGGCATATACCCAGGAAGCAGAACTTCGAGGCCAATGATTTAGCTCAGGGGGCATCAGGATATAGGCCGATGGCCAAAGATGTTCCGATTCAGATTGCTGCCGTGGATGCCGACGACTGGAGGTTTGCTATCATTGATTATTTGAAAAACCCTTCCCAGTCGGCGTCGCGACAGATGAAATACAAAGTCTTGCATTATGTCTTGTTAGATGATGATCTATATTACCAGACGATTGATGGTGTCTTGCTTAAGTGCCTAGGTCTAGAGGAGGCCAAAGTTGTTATGAGCGAGGTACATGAAGGGATTTGTGGAACCCATCAATCGGCCCATAAAATGAGATGGCTTTTGAAACGCGTTGGGTATTTTTGGCCAACCATGCTTGAGGATTGTTTCAAATATTACAAAGGATGTCAAGACTGCCAAAAGTTTGGAGTAATCCAGCGAGCACCGGCATCGGCTATGCGTCCAATCATAGAGCCGTGGCCGTTTCAAGGATGGTGTATAGACATGATCGGACAAATCAATCCACCATCAAGTAAAGGACACAAGTATATTTTAGTGGCTACAGACTACTTTACCAAGTGGGTCGAAGCCATCCCTCTTAAGAAGGTTGATTCCAAGGAAACAATTCAGTTTGTCAAAGAGCATATTATATATCGGTTTGGGTTACCACAAACATTGACTACAGATCAGGGATCGATTTGCATGTCCGATGAGTTTGTGCAGTTTGCCGACAGCATGGGCATCAAGCTGCTAAATTCTTCTCCATGTTATGCACAAGCTAATGGGAAGGCAGAAGCTTCTAATAAGACTTTAATTAAGTTAATCAAGAGAAAAATCGACGAACAGCCAAGGCAGTGGCACACCACGCTGGCCGATTCCCTTTGGGCGTATCGGATGGCTTGTCATGGTGCAATTCAAGTGCCGCCGTATCAGTTGGTTTATGGACATGAAGCTGTACTGCCATGGGAAACCAACATCGGCTCAAGAAGGATTGCTTTGCAAGACGACTTGACAGCTGATGAGTACCACAATCTTATGGTTGATGAGTTAGATGATTTGGCACACGTACGATTGCGGGCCTTAGAGAAAATCAAGCAAGATAAAAATAGAGTTGCTCGTCATTATAACAAAAAAGTTGTTGCTAAGTCATTTCAAGAGGGGGATCTTGTTTGGAAATTGATACTGCCGATTGGTTCCAGAGATAATAAATTCGGCAAGTGGTCACCTAATTGGGAAGGTCCTTTTCAGATTCATCAATGTGCTCCTCACAATGCTTATCTGCTCAAAGGATTAGATGGGGAAATTTATGGAAGAGCCCTTAATGGCAAATACTTAAAGAAATATTATCCTAGCGTCTGGATCGATTCATGATCGGCTTGCTAGCCGATTTACGATAATAGCCGATGTGGTACACATCATCTTTAGATGGCCGATATGCATTATCGCCCTTAGTTCAAATTTTATAACATGAGCCCTCATCTTCCAAAATTTGGGGGGCATATATATATATATACAAGCAAGGTTATCTTTCAAGATTCCTCAAGATTACTAGATCGAAATTTTATGGACTTCAAAATTTTTCAGACTTGGACTTTTTTAGTATTGTTTAGATCAAATTCGGCTGGTTGGCCGATGAGATTTATATTAGTCGAACAGGAAGTTATTTTCTTACAAGGAGAACAGAAAAATATAATACATCAGCTTATGAATTTCTCGATAGCTGCAATGGCCTTACGACAAATCTGATCAATGTCCTCTATTACTTGGGCGTCATCGTCCGTCGACTCTGGGATCGGCTTCAAAGACTTACTCAGGGTCGCAAGGTATTTGGCCGATGCCTTCAGTTTTGCCGTCTGATCCTCTATGGCCTTCGGTGATGCAGCTATCCCAGCCTCGACTTCTTGGATTTCCTTACGAGTTGCTTCTAGCCTTGACGCTAGGTCTGCTTCGAGACGGCGGAGTTCTTCGAGTCTGCTCTTTAAGACAATCGGCTCGACAGCCAGCTCATCCAACCTGGTTTTGTCAGAATTGACTTGAGCTTTGCTGGCGGTCAAGGCCGATTCCAAGCTCTCACGCTCCCGCCTCTCCGCGATCCTTTCTTTGGCTCTATGAAGCTTGAAGTTGTATTGTTCCAAGAAGATGGCTGGCGTCAAGACTTCCATCAGATTTTCAGGGAGTTGGTCCTGGATTTCTTGAACCCTGCTCCTGACAGGATTGCAGTTCCCCACCAGCGACTCCAAAGATGCTTCCAGCCGATTAGCGATATCGGACAACTGGTTCTTCAATTCGTCAGAGATTAATGCCTTGGCAGTGATGGGTGGTTCTTTGTCCTCGTCATCGAGAAACTGGCCGATATCAAAAGAAAACATATCAGCTAGGTTCTACAAACATCAACATAGGGCAAGGTTAGTTCAGTCAAGCAAGAATCGGGAAAGGGGGCAAAGTGATCTGGTTTACCTATGATGGAACATCGGCTGTCCTTGCATTGGCCTTCTCTTGTTGTCCTGAGGCAGTAGGAGAGGGGGTTGGCCGATGTGGTGCGGGTGATGGAGCTCGCGGCTGAAGAAAGGCAAGGGAATGGTGATCAGATCTATGTTACCAGAGGGGTAATATAAAAAATTAATTCTTACCGGAACAATCGGAGAGGGTGGTGAGGAAGGAGACGGTATCCTCAATCGGGCCTTGGCTTGTTCTCGCCTTTGTAAGGTTGCCTGCTTAGTTCTTGCCAAAGGGGCCGATTGAGTTCTCTCTTTCAGTAAAGACGATGCAACGATCTGAGAAGAATATCAAGTTATAGCATACCAACAGAAGGAGATAACATAAATTCAGAGAAAGGATTGTACTAACCTTGCGGATTGCATGTCTGGTTCTCCTTGGTTGAGTAACATCGGCTTGGTCATCGGTTGGTTGAATCTTTGTGCTTGCATCCGATGGGTCCTTCATGGACTTGGCCGATGGCTCTTTAGCAATTTGGGCCGATGGATCTTGTTCTTCGGGTAGGTTGGCGGCTGCTGCATCAACTTCTTCCTCCATAACTTGGTCATCAAAGAATGCTTCCATGGAGTGGTCTAGCTCGTCTAGATCGACCTGATCATCAGTCCTAAGTTTTTTGCTAGTCTAGTGGATCTTTTCTTTTGCCGGCGCCTTCCTTTTAGAAGTTTCTTTGGTTATCGGGCCTTGGAGTAGTGATGATACTTTTGGGGCAATAAGGCCGATAATCGACTCTAGAATAGTACTCCCTGATGGAGCTAGGGCTTGAGCATAAGATATTTTTCGCCCATTATTGCTAACTGTTGGTAGTGGGGCATCGGGGACCTGGGGACTAATGTTTTCAATAAGTTCTGTCAGATAGTACCTGGCCGATTGATGAAAGAGGTGAGTAGTCCTCTCCTGCCACCATGATTGGAAGTTAATATGGATGAAGGGACTCAGCCATAATCAGTCACAGTCGCCCAAGTTTGGTGCTTTGATTTCCAGGGCTTTGCTCATTATCAGGGCCGATGGGACTGTATCCCTGCTCTCTAGGAGCCGATGAAAGTGTAGGCCGATTGGGAGTTGTCCCAACCCATATTGCCTGGCAGCCACCATAGGGTTGTAGAACTCGTATGATAAGCTGGTGCTTCTGCCTTGAAATATGCCTACTGGGAGCAGGCAGGGAGTAATGCCGATCATGAAGATCTCCCTGGAAACCATGTCGTCGTTCAGTTGGCTCAGGGTCAGATCGGCAAACAGCTCGAATTCGGCATCTGAAGGATAGACAAACATGTCCATCTTGGCTGATGGAGGGCCAGTATAGAGCCGGATAAACCAAGTGGATATGTCTTCGGTCGATTGCTCTGCCCTAGGGTAAACTGAAGCTGCTTCTCCAAAGGACATGCATCTTCTTGTCAAGGGATCCTCATTGTTAGTATAGTCCGATGGGAAGGCAGAGTCTGATAATGGAGGCCGATTGACCATGGTGTTGGTGTAAATTGTTAACCATAGCTGGATGAACCACCATGGACCTCCATGAGCTACTGTTTGCTTTAGCATTAGATCTTGAGTGGCAATCTGTAGCAGCCGATAGGTAGCTCCAAGAAGATATCGGCCTAGGGGAATCTGCTTCTTTTCAACAAGGGCCTGAGCTAAATGTTGACAGTTGGAAGTAGGGCCATAGGTTGATCTGCAAAAGACGAATCTATCTAACCAAAGAGTTAGGAAAGCCACGTGCTCTCTCTCTGAGACAGACCCTTGTTCCATGTGTTCGGTTATGTATTCAGACCAACCTCCAATTTTCTTGGTTTTTAGCCTGTGTTTGCTATTGATGAGGAGGTTGAAAGGGTTTATCTCAGAGTGAATATCCAGTCCTGTCAGCATCTTGACATCCATCAGCGTTGGGGTCATCGGACCTTGTCGAAATAGAAAAGCATTCAAGGTGCTCGACCAGAAGTAGGTGGCTGCTGACATGAGAGGCTCGTTTTTCTTGGAATCGGCCAAGGATAAAGCAATGCACTGACTGATTCCTATCTCATCCCAGTGGACTTGTTTGGCCGCTGCAATCCTCTTGTACCAGGTCCTGTAACCATTGAGCTTGGACGGCCAGGATCTGAAGGTATGCTTCCATGAAACGACATTGGGCTTTACTTCCTTGAAGGGGATTCTGTTGGTTTCTGCGTCTATCAACCAGGTTGGGTTAGAATTTCCCATGGGGCCTAACAGGAACCGGTGTGACTTGTCGTTGGTGGGTATCAAGATCTGGTTTTTGAAGACCTATGATAAGAGAACAACGGTGAAAAAAATAAGATCCGGGGGGCAAGAGCAGAAACCCTAGTTTAAAGAACTCGGCGGGAAAACGAGAATGTGGAATTGGAAAGGATCGACTTACCACAGGGATCTCAGAAGCGTAGAATGGCAAGGAGGTCATTGATGAACTTGAGGAGGTCACTAATGTGGGGGTTGATGCCGATGGGACGTCGAGGTGTCGCCGAGATAGAAAAGCGCAAAGTGACTAGTGAAGAAGTGCGCGAGGAAATCGACGGCGGAGGGCTGCGAATCTGGATCTGTGTGGTTTTCAGACAAACCCTAGCGAAGAAGTCGATGGGTTCCTCGGAGCTAATTCCGCCACATTATATAATGAAGCGGAATTGGGGGGCATGTGTTAACAGTAGATTTTTGTAATCTATTCAGAGAGGAAAAGGAAAACCGACGCAGAGAAGGCGGCTAAGTTGGAGTCGGACCAAGTCTCGTATCGGACTCGGTAAGCGTATCAGACTAGAAGAAGCACTAGCCGGAAGAGCATATCGGCCGATACGGATTCAATATGGTTATTGACTGATAGAGCTAGGGAGTTGATAGAGTTAACATGGGCTTGGTCTGTGCTTGAGATAAGTTTCAAGGAAGTTGCCAAATAGAGATAAGGCTCAGTTTTAGGCAACTGTATCTTGTAAATCAAGTAGGTTTAGATCTAATCTGCCGCAAAGACTTGTTTGTTAAGTTGTAGATAAGATCGTGTTCTATCTGGACAATGTTGTAATCTCGGGTATAAATATCCTGGTAGTATGTACATAGAAACTCTCTCACAACAATACAATACACAAATAAATCTACTCTCGGCGCATCGCCAACCCTCGCAAGAGGGTAATCTCGATGAGTTCTTGCTTCCCTAGAGCAGAGGTAAGAACTCGTGCCCGACAATCTACATCGTCGGGGCTAGCATGTCGCTTTAGGCATGTTAAGCCTCGATGATGTGATCGTCGTTTATCATGCTTTGGGTGATTTCTATAAGTGCATTAACTATGCATCGCCAGCGATCTACTCATTTTAGGGTTTATTGCCGACGACGATTTAATTATTATGCTTAGTTAAATCTTTCAATGCATCTACCATCCCCAAAAGCGATCGATGACTTGATTTTCTTTGTGTTAAGTCTCAATTCACACTTTGAGTTGCTATCGACCTTAGTCCTGTTTTGAGATCTAACCCAAAGCCTGTTTTCAATCATAATTAAGGATAGTGCCAGGGTTTCAGCTGGTCTTATCTAATACATGTAATTACTATAATGTTTTTATATGTATTTGCCACTTATATGAGTAGATTGACAAATATAAATGCATTTGTTATAGGTTATTCTTTAGGGTTTGCCTGTGATCGATATATTTATATAAGTTGATTGGTTTGTATAAGTCTGCATTAGAGTGTTAGCTAGTGCACTTATCTCTTTTATCCCTCATCGGCCGATGCCATTAATAGACATGAATATGTTGATGAAGGCCGATGAGATTAGATCTATATTCTGATTTTATTTTATCACAATTACAAGTGAGCCGATATAGCTTTGCTCTATCGGCTAGGTCATGACAATGCGACATCGGCCTATCGGCCGATCGGCCATTGTTTACTTATATGGTTTGCTTGTTTATCTTGTTGATTGTAGATCAAATCAACTGGCACGCTCTACACACACCGAGGTAAGCCTTTCGACCTACACTGGAGCTAAGCAGATCTCCCAGGCCGTCATGGAAACGTGGAACCCGTTTGGTCGTGAGGCGGGTCTAAATTCTACGCCAACAAATATGGAGTCCGATACCGAGTGTAGTTAGGTCTCCAACTTGTGAGCCTACCCTCTAAACCTATATAAGGAGGGTAGGACGTCCCTTGAGGGATAGGCGAGAATAGAGAAAATCGAGAAAACTCACGAGAACACAGATTGAAAGAGATCAAGAGATCAATAAACCACTCGGTGAATCGAATCCCCGAAATAGGAGTAGGGTATTACCTCTCATTGAGAGGGCCTGAACCTGTCTAAATCCCTTTGCATACTAACCCATCGCGTTTGGCCCTTGACTGCTACTCCCAATTTCTTATTGCCGAAACCAAGTTTCGATAGTTGGCGTGCCAGGTAGAGGCTCTGCGTCAAGTTTTCTTCTTCATCTCGCTGACGAGCGCGATGGGATCTTCATCAGGCATCGACGACTTCGCCTTTGCCCCTGGGCAGGCGTTCCGCTTCGGCAGCCTCGACTTCATCACCGACAAATTCGGCAAGATCTCTCTCCTTGACTCGGATTCGGACCAGTCGAGAGGGGGAAACCACTCGGCGCCGTTCGGGTCACCAAACGACGCTAAGATCTACCACAATTATCTATCTTCCGAGTTGGAATCGATTCGCTTGGAAGAATCTTCTTCATCATCATGCTGCGGTCCGAGCTCCAAGGAAATTGCCGTCATGATTCAACCGCTCGGGTCGTGCTCATCCACTGAGATCGCTGATTATCTTAGCTCTTTCGACTTCGATGACCTCTACGGCATCTCCACGGACAAATTCAACGACTCTGACTTCAACAAGGACTACAGTCCGATGTTCTTCAACGTCCTCATGGCCCGCAGGGTTGCAGAAGAGGAACGCGCTAAGTTCGAACTGGAGCACAAGCGTATGGAGGAGGAAAACAACCGCAAGGAGGACGAGATCAGGTGGAAAGAAGAAGCTGACAAGAGAAAACGAGATCTGAGGGCAACTGGGCGCTCCGCTCGCGAGGCCATACTTCAGACATGAGTAGATAACGCCAACATCTTCCTCACACCTCAACAGAACGTGGTCGCTGCCCTTACCCTCATCGACACCGTCATCGAAGTGGCACCCCCTACGGTAACACCGATTCTAGACAAAGTCAAGACTATTGTCGCGGCCACAGCCGCCGGCGCTCAAACAGGATCCGCGCGGAGATTTATCTTGTCCATCGCCGAGACACCCGAGGGCAGCCGCCTACCACCGATGCGATCCATAGATTACCGGAGACCCAAGCTCAGCAAGACACCCGCCAAGTCCAAAGACCCTCGTCATTACGCAGCATGGAAACATCAAGATCAGTCGGCTGACTCTCATGAGAGAGGTCACGGCCGGCCACCCGTCCACGATCGGGTTCGTCATAACTCCAACTACCAAAGCAGCTCTCGAAGGCCCCCGCCGAGTGACTTGAGGGAGGTACTTGACCGGCCCCATCGGGAGCTCAACAGACCTTATTATGAAGACTGAAGGAGATCGCCTGACAATTATGACGATGGAGTACCCGCATTCACTCGGGACCTGCATCGAGTGGATTGGCTGAGTGGATTCAAGCCCACAGGAATTGACAAGTACGACGGCAAAACCGACCCCGAGTCATGGTTAACCATCTACACCCTCACCATCCACACAGCAGGAGGAGATAGCAAGGCCATGGCGAACTACTTGCCCGTTGCTCTCGCCGATTCAGCCAGGAACTGGCTCACAAGCTTACCAAGAGGTTCGATTGATTCGTGGAGCGAGCTTCGGGACCACTTCATCGCCAATTTCCAGGGCACTTTCGAAAGGCCTGGGACCCACTTCGATCTCTACAACGTGATTCAGAAGCCCGACGAGTCATTGAAAGACTACATTCGACGTTTCTCGGAGAAGCGAAACAAGATCCCCGACGTCACCGACGACGTCATCATAGCCGCATTCCAGAAAGGCGTCCGCGACAAGTTGCTAATCGGCAAATTCGGGCGTAAGCCTCCGAGGACGGTCAAGAAGATGTTCGAGACGGCCAACTCCTACGCCAAATCGGATGATGCTATCAAAGCCTCACAGCAAGACAAGCACGACAAGCAATCCGGGAGTAACTGGCGCCCCAAGAAGGACAACGGCAACGACAACGGCAACAACGGCCAAAAAGATCGCAAGCGTAAGCCCGAGGATCTAGTCGCCACAACGTCCAACTACCAACAATAGCGTCCCCGAGTCGCCGCCTATGACAAGATCATGAACGCTCAATGCACTCATCACCCGAATCACAAGCTCGCGGCCAAAGATTGTTTCATCTACAAACAATTCGCCGAGCAATATGCAGCCCAATTACACCAGAAGCCGTCGGATAGAGCCGGCACTTCAGGAACCAAGAGGGACAACCCAGCTGGTAGTTCAGAGCCTTTTCAAGATTACAGGACTGAGTTAAACCATATCTTTGGAGGAACGCTGGCGTACAAGTCGAAGAGGAAGCAGAAGCTGATGGACAGAGAAATCAATGCTGTACAACCGGAAGTCCCACCTTACTTACAATGGTCGGAGGTGGCTATCACGTTTAACCGCTCGGATCACCCTGACTGAGTGGTTCACCCGGGGCGGTATCCCCTGATACTAGACCCGGTGGTTCGCAACGTCAAGCTCAAGCGTGTCCTCATCGATGGCGGTAGCGCCCTCAACATCCTTTTCGCCAAAACTCTGGACGAGATGCAGATCCCGAGATCAAAATTGAAGCCAAGTTCAGCCCCTTTTCACGGAGTCATCCCAGGGCTGTCATCTACTCCACTCGGGCAAATCACTCTTCCGGTCACCTTCGGCACTCGAGAGAACTTTTGGACAGAGAACATCAGCTTTGAGGTTGCCAACTTCGAAGCAGCTTATCACGCAATTATCGGAAGACCTGTGCTCGCCAAGTTTATGGCGGTCCCGCACTACACCTACCTCATGATGAAGATGCCCGGTCCCAATGGAGTCATCTCCCTGGGCAGTGACGTCAAGCAAGCCTTCACCTACGACAAGGAGAGTTGCAACATGGCCCAAACTCGTGAGAGATTACTCGGCCAACAAGAGATCCGACTGGCCGCATCAACATCAGGCGAAGGCAAGATCCTAGCAAAGAAGATAACCAAGTCGGGAGAAGGCAACGCCAAGACAAAGAAGATTCCCCTTGATCCCTCTTATCCTTCCAAAACCGCTATAATAGGCGCGGAGTTAGATCCCAAATAGGAACGCACGCTCGTCACCATTCTACAAAACACTAAAGATATATTTGCTTGGAAACCGTCTGATATGCTGGGTATTCCTAGAGAGGTGATCGAGCACTCATTAAATGTTAAAGAGGATGTGAAACTTATAAAGCAACGACTCCGCCTTTTTGCCCAAGATCGAAGGGATGCTATCAAGGAGGAGCTCGCCAAGCTCTTGGCCGCTGGATTCATCAAGGAAGTTTACCACCTCGACTGGCTGGCCAACCCAGTTTTGGTTCAAAAGAAGACAGGATAATGGCGCATGTGCATAGACTACACCGACCTTAACAAATCTTGTCCCAAGGATCCCTTTGGAATGCCCTGTATTAATCAAGTCATCAACTCAACGGCCAGCTGCGAGCTTCTAAGCTTCTTGGATTGTTACTCGAGATACCATCAAATCAGCCTGAAGGAGTCCAACTGCCTAAAGACATCATTCATTACCCCATTCGGAGCTTATTCCTACATCACGATGCCCTTCGGCCTCAAGAACGCTGGAGCTACTTATCAATGTATGATTCAGAGATGCCTTCAGAGTCAACTCGGGAGGAACGTGGAAGCTTACGTCAACGATATCGTCATCAAGACCAAACAGAAAGAGGATCTAATAGCCGACTTAGAAGAAACTTTCGCAAATATTCGGGCCTTCAGGATGAAGTTGAACCTGGAGAAGTGCACTTTTGGCGTGCCGTCAGGCAAGCTACTCGGCTTTATGGTGTCTCATCGCGGCATTGTAGCTAACCCGGAGAAAATCAACTCTATCCAGAATATGAAGCCCCCGAGTACCCAGAAGGACGTCCAGAAGCTTACTGGTAGCATGGTGGCACTGAGCCATTTTGTTTCCAGACTTGGTGAACGAGGCATGCCCTTTTTCAAGTTGCTCAAGAAGCCCAACGATTTTCAATGGACCCCGGAGGCCCAGAAAGCTTTTGAAGACTTCAAGGATTTCCTTACAACGCCACCTGTGTTGGCATCACCTTACCCTCAAGAACCTTTGTTGCTCTACGTTTCCGCAACCTACCAGGTCGTCAGCACGGTCTTGGTCGTCAAACGCGAGGAGGAAGGACGAACTCAAAAAGTTCAAAGGCTGATCTACTTCGTTAGCGAGGTGCTGGCTGGAGCCAAAACCCGCTACCCCCAGGTACAAAAATTGCTATATGGAGTCTTAATTACCGTCAGGAAGTTGGCCCATTATTTTTAGAGTCACTCGGTTACCGTGGTCACGTCTTTTCCACTCAGCGATGTCATCCATAACCGGGAGGTTACTGGGCGCATTGCGAAGTGGGCTCTGGAGTTGATGCCGCTGGATATTACCTTCAAAGCAAGAACGTCTATAAAGTCTCAAGCCTTGGTAGATTTCTTGGCCGAGTGGATCGAGCGCCAAGAGGATGTACCTAGGGAGGAGCTGCAATATTGGACCATGCATTTTGACGGATCTAAACGAGTCACCGGCTTGGGAGTAGAAGTCGTCTTGATTTCCCCGACAGGGGAAAGACTACGGTATGTTCTTCATATACACTTCCCTGCCTCACACAATGCCGTCGAGTACGAAGCTTTACTTCATGGCCTACGACTTGCTGTGTCACTTGGCATACGACGGATGGTTGTACGAGGAGATTCCCAGTTGGTAGTAAATCAAGTAATGAAGGATTGGTCCTGCTTAGATGATAAAATGGCAGCCTATCGACAAGAAGTTCGCAAGCTGGAGGACAAGTTTGACGGCCTGGAGTTATCTCATGTTTTAAGGCATAACAATGAGGCGGCAGATGAATTGGCACAATTTGGGTCCAAGCGAGAAGCAGCCCTGACTAACGTTTTTGTGGAGCACCTCTACGAACCAACTGTTGCTAAAAAACCAGTTGCCAATGAAGAAGTTACAGATCAGGTCGCCATGCTCGACGCCGACTGGAGGACACCGTTTATCAAGTTTTTAACTCTGCAGGAGTTACCGGAAGACCGGGATGATGCAGAGCGAGTCCGACGTCACAGTCAGGGTTATGTCATGGTCTATTCGGAGCTATACAGGAGAAGCCTGTCTGGAGTTTTGTTGAGATGCGTCACGCCTGAGGAGGGAAGACAATTGTTGTAGGATATTCACTCGAGAATTTGCGGCAGTCATGCGGCGGCACGTACTTTGGTGGGAAAGGCTTACAGGCAAGGTTTCTTCTGGCTCACGGCAGTCTCCGACGCCGGCCAGGTGGTCCGCACGTGTGAAGGTTGTCAGTTCTTCGCTCGACAGAGCCATGTTCCAGCCCAAGAGTTACAAACAATCCCATTGGCATGGTCTTTTGCAGTATGGGGCTTGGATATGGTTGGTCCTTTCAAAAAGGCTCCAGGAGGATTTACACATCTATTCGTCACAATTGACAAGTTCTCCAAGTGGATTGAGGCTAAGCCAGTTGCTACAATAACTGCGGATAAGGCGCGAGATTTTATTTTAAACATCGTGCACCGGTTTGGTGTTCCAAACAAGATTATAACCGATAACGGGACTCAGTTCACTGGAGGCGTCTTCAAAGAATTCTGCGAAGATTTTGAAATCAAGATTTGCTATGCGTCGGTAGCACACCCCAGAAGTAATGAACAGGTTGAATGCGCCAACAGCATGGTTCTTCAAGGTATTAAGGCCCGAGTGTTTGATAGGCTACGTCCTTACGCCGGAAGATGGGTTCAAGAGTTGCCTTCGGTATTATAGTCATTACGGACCACACCCAGTCAGGCTACCGGCCAATCACCTTTCTTCTTGGTTTATGGGGTTGAAGCAATGTTGCCGAGTGTGATGGAGTTCGAATCTCTTTGAGTTCGTAGTTTTAACAACGAACGCTACGATCAAGACAGAGTTGACTACTTGACCCGACTGAAAGAGGCTCGTGAGGCTGCATTGGTTCAGTCGGCAAGGTATCTTCAAGGACTTCGACGTTATCATAACTGAAACGTTCGGTCACGAGCTTTTATCGTTGGCGATATGGTTTTATGGAAGATTCAGACTACAAAGGATAGACATAAGTTATCTCCACTATGGGAAGGCCCTTATATAATTGCTAAGGTCACTCGGCCAGGAGCATATCATTTGAAGCGCGAAGATGGGACCATGGTGGAGAATTCATGGAATATTGAGCACCTTCGTCGATATTATACCTAGATTTATTGTATCATGTTCTTCTTGACTGCCGATTTCAAGTAAGTTGCCTTCTTGAGTTGTCAGTCGGGAGCTATACGTGTCAATAAAGCATGATGTTTTTTATCAATGATGACTTGTTTACACTTGGTTTATCATTGTTTTGTGTTCTGGTTTGAGTTTAGTAAATAAGGACTGAAAATTTTTTGATGGCTTAATCAAGTCTAGGCTTGATGACAGTCGGACGAAGATTTTTAAGAAATTAAATGCGAAGACTCAGATTAGGGCATAACACATAAATAAACTAAGTAATTACAAGTTATGTTACAATAGTAATTTACATCAGAGAAGTTATCCCTGGAAGTTTTCGATTACATCAGAAGCAATCTTTTTCGCCGACTCTTGTGCTTCATTAATTAGCTCCAGGGCTTGTTCATCTGAAGTGCCGTCTACGAAGCCGTCTCCTATTGAGTTTATGTCCACTCGGGGATAGAGCGACTTCGTCATTGCTAGGGTTTGGCTCGCACTCATGACAGCAACATCAGTGATATTCTCTACGTACTTTTTTGGAGCCATCCTGAGTTTATCAAAGATTTCAACAGCATCCATAGTGCTTGTCCAGAGGCCGTTTTCATAAAGTGTAGCCAATATTGGTGTGGCAGCATTGGCAATGTCATCCCTGACCCTTTCGGCTCTTCGGACTTTTTCGGCAAAGACTTCAAATTGAGCATGGGATTTAATCTTATTAGCTACAAGTTTAATATGATTCAGATTACACAAATAACCAAGATCAGATAGATTAAGGAATATGAGTTTCAAAGATTACCTTCAATTTCTTCCAAGGCTTTATTTTTGTCGAACTCGAGCTTGGCATTGTCAGTTTCTGCCTTCTTTAATTGAGCCTTGAGGGAATCGATTTCAGATATATTGGCTACAATATGAAGACTTGGAGTTAATAGAGCCAATCAGATTATACAAAAACAAGATTAGTTGGATTTCATTACCTCCAATTGAACCGCGGAGTTCCAGGTTCATATCTCGAAGCTTATTAATTTCTTCCCTCAAGACGACCTCTCCAGCTACAACTTCTTCTCTGGTTTCTTTAAGATCTTGCTGAATGTTCTCCAGAGAATTCACATGAGGTACCAGCTTCTCAAGAGTGTCTGACTTAGCCATCGAGCGACGATGTATTCTCTGCATTATGGGGATTGAGTCAATTGATTGAACAAGACTATGCGATTGAGATATGAGAAGTTTATACATACATTCATCAGCCGGGTTGCTTCATTGAGGCTGGCGACGAGCATATCGCGTTCTTCAGTTTCCTTTTGCTTGTTCAACACGATGTCTTGCCTTTTGCCTTCGGCATCTCGTCACTCGATTTTGATCGGAGGTACTGAGTCTTCTTTAGACTTCAGTCGGGTAATTTCCTCCCCTTCGGCTGTTTGCTCTTAGGATGATGAATGAAGATGGAAATCAAAAGATGTGTTCAAGACAAAAGTTTTGAGACTATCAAAGGTTACCTGTCCTTGGAGTTGGATCTTCAGCCGGAGTTTCTTGACTGCATGGACCTTGTTTGTCCTTGACCGGCTAGTTTCCAATCGGGGTGTCCTGGCTGGCAGTCGGGGGCTCTTGCTCAGGGATGTCCTCACTCGGGAGAGGGTCCTGAGACCCTTGTTCTGCAGATCTTGGTTTTTCAGACGTTGCAGATAGATTTACTTTTTCTGTTTGCCCGGTGGGATCTATGTCCTGAGGTTTTCTGCAGAAGAAGATAAAGATGATCAAGATGGAGTCAAGCAGAATTTCAACGAGAAGAAAAATTCGGTTATATGAAGGATACCTGTTGGACTTCCTGATTTTTGGAGCAGATCTTGTGGATGGCCTCGGAGAGCTTATGTTGGTTTTTGGAGTCTGAACTTCTTCAGTTTCTTCGTCCGAGTCATCCACAACCAGCTTCCTCTGCTTGCTAGCACGTTTGCTAGTCTCCTCGATGGTGGCAGCAGCTCTCTTGCCTTTAACTTGAGACTTGATCTTTGGGACGCCGGTTGGTTTCTTGGTAGTCGGCTGTATATCTTCGTGAAACACCTTATATGGACAAGAGATGATCAGAGCATTTGCCTGCGAGCAGTATTCATAAGATGCATTGAAGAACATGAACAGATTGAAGAATGATTTGAGATGCAGAGTCTACTTACCGGAGGAGGTGGTCGATGAAGATTGAAGGGAATAACCAGCAGCTTATTGTTGTAATCCACTACAATTCCAAAAGAGAAGATCTTGTACATCCGAGTGCACAAGACCTGGAAATTCAGGGATTCCTGGTCTTCCCGATTGGGATCACTCTGGCCTTCATATTCAAATGTTGGCTTAGATCTTTCTTTGATAGGAGCCAGTCAACACTTGATGAAGTGCCGGGTGATCTGCTCTCCTTGGAGGCCCTTATTATTCATCTCAAGGATTTTAGCTAGGAGGTTGATTGCTTCTATCCAATCTTGGTCTTCTGGCAGAGAATTCCAGTTGGCTCGTTGGATTGGTGGGAGACCGATGAAGTTGGGCAAGCTGGGGGCTGGGTTTGAGATATAGAACCAGTTCGCCTGCCAGCCCTTATTAGAAGATTTCAAGGGAAGAGGAAAGTAGTCTTTGCGGAGAGTACCACGAAGTTGAAATCTGGCGCCACCGACAACGCAAGGGTTATCTTTAGTTGGGTGTGCCTTAAGAGAAAACATGCGGCGGAAGAGGTTGAAGTGAGGATATATACCCAAAAAAGCTTCGCACACATGGATGAAGATGGCAATGTGCATAATGAAGTTTGGATTCAGATGATAGATTTGGAGACTGTAGTAATCGAGGATACCACGAAAGAATTCGAAAGTGGGAAGACCAAATCCGCAATAAAAAAAGTGGGTGAAAACTACGATCTCACCGGTGTTTGGAGTGGGGAACTCTTCGCCGTACACCGGGCGCCAGCCGATGATCTCCTTCACAGGAAGAACTCCGTCCTTCATCATTTCCCGCAGGGTTGATTCCTTCACATCTGAAGTTGCCCATTGGTCGAAGGGGATTTCTCTCTCTTCTACCATGGATGCAGTTTGGGGAAGCGAATCTGGTGCTGGGAGCGACGATACTCGGAGAAGATGATGGGAGCTGGATGCGCGCGGTGGGTCTTGATGAAGCTGTGAGCTTCTGGATGGATGGATTTGGATGCGCTCAAGTTCTAGGTTTCTACGAAGAGCTGGTGAACAGGAGCGCGAAAGGGGAAATTTTCAGAAGATGAAGCGGCGGGGAAGACAACGGCACTTCAGTGATTTTTAGGGTATCAGTAGGCTTTCTCGTATTTGGGCCGAGACCCATGAGAGGCCTACAGCCCATTATTCAGGTGTGGCTAGACACGTGTCTCTAGGGACTTAAACAGATTTGCCTTGGCAATATGCACGTGTCTTATTGCCCAATGCCTTCAAAATCCTTTCATACAGCAGTTACACAACTTTTTGAGGGTTGGTACGATGCAACTTGGAATGTGACAAACAGTAAAGTTTTTTATAACTGTCCTGGTAACCTTTTTTATAGGTTGTAGGAGCTATTTGGTTTTATAAAACAATTGATTTTATATTATATCAATGCTATTTTGCCACCTTGGTGTGCTTTTTTGATTAAGACCAATATTATGGCTTAGGCTATTTAATATTTTAGTCATATTTTTCAGATAATTGATAAATCTATTAAGGTTTATTAATTCAAGTTCCTGAGGATGGACGAGTCGTATGCTTTGAGAGGACTCGGGCATAATGACTCGGATAGCAAGAGCTTGCCATTATTCAGGGTCATTATACACTATGCCTTGATTATGAGCCCTTCACAGCCTTCTTATTGGAGGATGGAGCACTTGGGAGACTCAGGCAGAGATGATGAAAGCACTCGGCTAAGGAAGCACTCCGCTAAGGAGGCACTCGGTTGTGTGTTATTCTGGTTCGAGGCGAAGTTATCTCGTCGACTGTGAAGATCTCAGGGGCTACTGTGGAGATTATGAGTACCGGATACCCTCATGGCTGGCTTATCAGACTAGCTATAGAGGATAGGTTATGGTTCATGATTATGTAATCGGCTTAGAATTTAAGTATTACGTTACCTTGTGTAATAAGTAACGGCTTATAGTCTTGAGTCGGGTATAATATGGAGTCCGATACCGAGTGTAGTTAGATCTCCGACTTGTGAGCCTACCCTCTAAACCTATATAAGGAGGGTAAGACGTCCCTTGAGGGATAGGCGAGAATAGAGAATATCGAGAAAACTCACGAGAACACAGATTGAAAGAGATCAAGAGATCAATAAACCACTCAATGGATCGAATCCCCGAAACAATAGTAGGGTATTACCTCTCATTGAAAGGGCCTGAATCTGTCTAAATCCCTTTGCATACTAACCCATCGTGTTTGGCCCTTGACTGTTACCCCCAATTTTTTATTGCCGAGGCAATAAACCAAGTTTCGACAATTTCCATCATAAAATTAGTAAAGCTATTTGTAGCACCACACAAGTTCCTGGGAGGAGTTAATTAGCACAACCCAAGAACGTGGAGAAGCACAGGGAATCAGTGGACATAATGTGCTCCAGAATTAGAAGCCACCCGCTATTTTCGAGGCCGAGGGCAATGCTATAAGAATCCCTCCCACCTTGCGCATCTCACCACTCTTACCTTGGCGTCCTGTGCCGCTGCACATATACATAGCTCCCCCACCACCACGAGTAATCTAACAGAATAAATCATGGGACCAGCCCACGGCCATCTCATCCTCCTCCTCACCGCGGTGGCGTTGCTGTCCGCTGGCTTCCTCCCGCACGCTGTGGCGAAGAAGGGCCGCGCTGTGCCCCCGGCGGTGGCGGACATCTGCTCTCGCACGCCATTCCCAGACACGTGCAAGAGCACCGCCGGGCGGCACGCGTCCAAATACCCGGTGATCGACGTCGTGGCTGTGCTCAACATGCAGGTGGACGCGTTCTCCAAGCGCACGGCACAGGCGAGGAAGCGGGTGACCAAGGTGTCCCGCGGCGGACAGCCGCAGCAGATGCAGGCTCTGAGTTTCTGCGACACCATGTACATGAACACCCAGGACACCATCGGTGCCGCACAGCGGGCGATCACATTCAGAGACAAGGCTACGGCGAAGATCATGCTGCAGCTCGCGGTGCAGGACTTTGAGTCGTGCGATCGGCCGTTCAAGCAGTCTGGGATCAAGAACCCCATGGAGAAGATCGACGTAGAGCTCAACCAGATGGCACAAAACTGCATGACACTGGCCAGCATGATCTGAGAGTCATGAAGGAATGAATCGATGAGAATATGAGATTTCACGTCATTCGATCAGGATGTCCATGGATTTGTGGAGGACCTGGGTTTGGTTTTTCTTCTTTTACAGAAATTCATGTACTAATTTTGTGTTTTATTTTCTTGACAGTGTCTAAATTTGTTAATTTTCACAACCCGACCTGCTTTTGTTGAGTAGGTCGTTTAACGTGGAAGAAGAGGGCCTTTTACGTTTATCATCTTTTACTGAGTTCACTAATTTGTTCCATTTGATTGACTGATGTTCTGTGTTAATGTTTGTTGTTGTTATTAGTGTCGAATAGTTAATTTCTAGGGGTTCCTCCCCCCGTTGCTGCACGGTAGTGTGGGCATATAAAGTTGTAACATCCATACGCGTATACCAAGCTCCTATGCAATTCAATGTTTTGCTTTATGCTCCAATTCGTCATCATTAAAATATTATACTTGTTTGTATTTACTATTTTCGGTCTGTGAAATGTGCGTTAAGCTAGGGTGATCAGATCAGACAGTACGTATACCGTTGACTTTAAAGAGTACGTGGAATTTAATTATTTTACATGGATGTCAATTATCTGACGGTAACCATGAGATTTTCAAATATACACCTACTGACCTACATTCCTACAATACAAACATATGCATGCATCAGCTCAGTAAACGACTACACTTGTACATTTGGGCCAGCTAAAATGACATACTCAAGTGCATATTAAGAATTCTGGTTTTGTTGTAAATTTTAATGGGGGTAAGCCCATATTACTTCGCTCAATTATGGAGTTCATTAAAAAAACATTTCTCAACTGTGAAATTGGAAATTTTACGTACACCACTCAACTATCAAAACTGAACAAATACCCACCCAAGAGAAATACATCCCTTTTTTTAATTGAACATTTAACTACTTTTTACATCTCTTACTAACAAATTCCATACAAATAAAAATTATACTGTTTGGGTTTCAAAATCATTAAAACCATGATTAAAACCTAGTTGTATCGCCCGAGGGGTATTCTGTCTGGTTTTAGTGATCGAGGGTGTAAAATATTTGGTTTCATAGTTAAAAGGTGTTTTTAAGACAAACCTGATAGTTGACATGTTTAATGCATAAGGATTTCTTCCTTTTATAATAGATTGGGACTAAAAATCCAATGGTGACTAGATATTCATATTCCATCATGGACAGATCAAAGAAGGCAACAGATATCAGGAAGTGATCAGGTCTGATAAAAAATGAGAACTGAAAAAACCTGGAAGAAGATCAAAAAAGAAGTCAAACTCACTAAGTAATGGAGATAATGTTAATATAGTACCTCCATCCATAAATAGAACCATTCTAGGCTGTTTAGTAAAGATTAAGGTTGGAAAGAAAAGATATTGCGCTCCATATTAGATGATGGATGGATGGAGATGGGAGAGTGGTTGGGAGCAAGATGGGAAAGAAATTTGATGAGGCAAGAAGTACTCTTGGTTGGGAGTAAAATGGGAAGAAATTTGATGAGGCAAGAAGTACTCTCCAACCATAAATAACAAATTTGAAATGCTTGGAATACTTATATATTTCTAGAAAGAGCGAGCATTAATTTACCTCTTCATCATAGTTTTTAAAATGATTTGTTGACCGAACACTACTCCATAAAGGTTTGTCGGTCATCCCAATTACCATTTGATCGGTCCGACATCACAATTACCATTTGATTGGTCCACTCCAAGTAGTTTCACTGGTTATTTCAATTACCATTTGATAACAAATGAAAAATGAATAACTTCAAACCAGTATTTCCAAAATTTTAAATCTCACTTGTAATTCTAGGCTGGTTTACTGCTCAGGATAGCCAATAACTGCAATAGCTAAGCAGTTAAGTCTATTTTATACTCTGCTCTTCAGTTGTTTAAGCATGCTGTTTTGATAAATGTTTTAATTTAAATTTTTAATTATGAAGTTACAACCACTTTAAATAGTTTGATTAGATGCATGAAAATCATATATGTTTTGTCCTAAATTATAACTACGCTAGATAGGTGTACTTTTTTTTTGAAAACGCAAGAGCCATGTGTTTCATTTTATTAAGGAGAAGAGAAAGTGTGTACACTGGGGAAAAAAGAAAAATACACAGATAAAAGAGTCACTGAGGCGATACGCATCAACTCCCATAGGAGCTAAACTCCTAAGAGGGGAGTGACCGGGCCAAGAGTTCATGAAGAAATCTTGCACCAGCAATACACCATAATAAACTTTCCCTTGCCACAGCATCCAAGACGGCAGCAGTACTAGTGTGACAGTATTGAAGACACAGTCATTTCAGTGTTTCCAAATTTCCCAAGCTACTAAGATAATCAAGAGAGTTCATCCCTTTCTTTTGGCTTCCTTAGAAACACCTCGGACCCTTTCTTGGCTTCCTTAGAGACACCTCTGACCGCTTGGGACCACCTTGTATTGTAAATTATAAATTAGTGCTGAAGTCCGATACATGAGTTTCCATGTATGCAAGGAATAGTTTATTAATTATTGTTCTCTCTGAAAAAATATTTTTTTCTATTTTGTTGTGTTAGTGGGAGAGAACAGCGCGAAGCCCACGTAGTCGGCACAAGGAAAATCATTTTCAGTTTTCTTAAACACTAATGATGGCACAAATTTTCATTTTTTTTAGTCAGACTTGACCAAATTATGGAACAAAAGTCAGCAATCACAGTAGAAGAAAGTAGAGCACAAGGAAGCAGAGTAAACACCCAGGAAATAGAAAACGTGCAGCGTTCAGCTTCTATGGTTGAATCCTTTTTTTTTGGATGCCTGTATTCCATCATAGATAACATCCAACCAAAATACAGTTGAACAACACAAGACACAAACATAATGCATGACTAGTATAACAAGTAATGGGATGTAGTTGTGGGATGTATGCCCACATGGCCTAGCTATTAGCTAAAGGCCTGTTCGTTGCAACAGTTATTAAGCAAAAACAAAAATTACAGTTCATAGATAGTTAGTTTATTAGGCATATAATATCATATCCAAAGCAAAAGCATTCGCATGTGGTCTTGTCTGGACCTTATGGCCCTACGTGTCAGCTTGGAATGTTGAAGGTAGACTTGGACACCACCACTAGTATCATTTAAAGTAGTATAGATAGCAAGTCCTAGCGAACCGATCACCAAAAATATAAGCTGGATGCTTTATGAGAAAGTTGTGCAAATGTGAATACTGGACATCGGTTGCTACATGTGATATGCAGCATGAAAATGGTCATGGAAATTCCTGACCAACAGTATCATTTCCATATAAGTGGTACAGTTTTTAACTATTTCCATTTTCAGCCACACATAATTTGATGTTCTAATTTCTTTCAGTGTCATATTGATACGATGTTGAATAGTTAATTTGATGAATATGGTTAATTAATGACAGATTGAGCGTCGTTTTCAAAGAGATGTTACCGATTCCAACCGTTTCAGACCATTTTAATCCCTATATGGAGTCATGTGGTTATGTACATGCAGCGAGATTTGCAAGGCAGTTGCAAGACATCTGGTCAAAATAAATAGGTGGCAAAGTTATAATTTTAACTAACAACTCTTCATTTGTTCTCTCACATATCATAAATTTGTTAAAAATGTAAGGTGTAACTGACATCCTTTTATTTGTTCTCTCACATATAGCACATATGACGGTTGTATTTCTCAGTAGATTTGATCAAATGGTTTATTGTTTTTTGGTGATGAAAACCAGAGAGCTTTGTTTGTTGTAAAAGAAATAGAAGAGAAAGATTACTAATAATCTCATAATTAAATAATTAGAATGTCTTTGCCAGATGAGATTTAGCAAAGGAGAATGTTTAATGTGCAATCACTCTACTTTGGAGGATGTGCAATGAATCTACTTAGGAGGATGCTTTCCACATCTTATTTGCACTAGAGATTGGGACGCGCCTTTGCAGATCACCTGTACACAACTGAAGATAAGAGAGTTGTATTGAAAAACAATATTATCAGTTGTGTATGATCACACATTGAAAAACTTGAATTCAAATTGTGAAATTTTCAACACATCCAGCCTGTACACAGTCGGTTAAAAGATGATAGTCATATATGTAGGAGCGACTGAATATCACTAAAAACAAATACATTGCTTAGGAACAAAATATCAGAGAGCAAATTCTTATAGCAGCAGGGTCACTTGACATAAACACAATCAAAATTGTCAAGGACAGTGACAAAGTTTTGTTAATTACTGATCTGTAGTAACAGCTAGACATAGTGGTTTGGATGCATCATTAACAAGAAGATGCAGTGTGCATAGGATAACAGCAGTACGATAATTAGTTATAAAGACTATAACTAGTTAGGATAACAGCAGTACGATAACAGGTGATTCGTGGTTTTTCATTTGAACTGACATTGCATTTTCCTGCGATTAGAAGGATGGGTATGGCAGAATGAGTTCACATGGTCTTCAAAGAACATCGACTGTTGCCTGCAGCTCATGTGTTTTGTAGATGTGGAAAATGTAGATGATGTGTAGATGTATGTCATTCACCATTGCAAAATGTGTCCACCCTGTCGATAAATTGAAGCGATCATCTGTTCGTTTCCAAAGAAGCATGGTGGTTGAGGGACCTCCTGCAATGTGTACCTTAATATTTGTTGTCTTACCTGGCACGAGCCGCATTATGTATTTCTTTGAAAATTCTTTTGCAAAATACTATCACAAAAACTGAATGTTAGATGTTTATTGTGACATAGATAGATTAGTACCAGGTAAAAGATCTCACCACTTGATAAACCCTAAGCTCCACTCAATACGCTCAGGGATCTGGTTGTCCCGATCTTCCGGTGAGTTAATGATAACTACGATTTGGAAGAAAACATCGACGATCCGACTACAACCATACAAGACTTTGTTGTGTTGTGCCTTAGCGATCAATACACCACTCCGTGGGTTGTTGATCTTGCCGGTGCAAATCAACCTTATTCCTGTAAGCAAATCGAAGAAACAAGCAAGAACAAGATAAAAGCAATCTGAATTGCAAATAGGAATTAAAGCTCATGATAAGGTGAGGTTTCGAAAACAAGTAATTAGATGGTATAACCGACACACGTAAATACAAAAAAAATAGTAATGGCTAAAACTTTAATTTAAAAAAAACCTCAGAAACCCTAAAAGGGTATTTAACTATTTAAAGAGGTGGTAGGACGACCAAGAGGTCCCTAGGGTCGTGCTCCACTAGATTGGGGCACATCCCACATGGGCCCCACTTGGGTCAGGGTCCCAGATGAAGTTACAAGCCAATGGGCCTATTACAGGTGACGCAGCATCTTGTTTTTATGATTGCGAATGACTAAGAAGAAATTTGGAGATGCGGTTGGATCCGTTGGAAAAAGAACTCTGAGAGCTTTCCATCAAGTACTCATGGGCCCAAAATAGAGCTCGTATGCATATTTGACAGCCGTTTGAAGTCAACGCTGTACCAGGTGGCCGAATTGGATTCCATAACTTCTGCGACTCAATCTCAATGTCTTTCAATTGTCCTATGATGTGAGCAATGGTTGTATCAATGGTAGTCATAGTCATATCATCCTCTCCTTCTTCACGGAAATCCGTCCTCGGTTTTTCCATATGGTGTTCTTCGCGTAGCCCATTTAAAATAACCTGTTTCTTCAAATCAAAACAAGACGAACTCGAGATAACATGATTAGCAATAACTTGTCCCTCTAGCTTGCAATGTTGATCTATGGCTATGGAAGGTTCAAAAACTGAACATATGTAAACACTGTGTACATAAATACTCCTCTATCATTATATTTGCCAAAGATATGAATTATAGTATTGGTTGGACAAAGCAAATCAATAGCAAATAATTTCTCCTTCAAATTATTGAGCTCACAAAAATCATCAAACAGAATATAGCCCAATGTATTTAAAGAAGATAGCAATTCACGTGCCTCAACTTGATTAGCAATGTGAACAACATGCTTAAAATCAACACATAAAGAACTCAAATTAGAAATAGCATGTTCATTCACTAGATGTGGTATGGATTTAAGTGAAGTATTATCACACAATATTTCTTTATCACAAGGAACAGCAAGTAAATCAACTTGTGACAAAGGTATCTCAGCAATTGGTTTCACTAATGGTTGCTCTACATTAGCACGAAAAGTAGACAAATTTAATTTATTAACAGCACATTCACCTTGATTAATTTCAACACCATTTAGTTTACCTTTGATGCTCTTTTTAGATGATGGAGGTGCATCGAATTTGAGTGTGAACAATGGAAATGATGGCTCATTCATGGCTCTCTCCTTCTTTTCGTGATTATGCACTTGCTGTAAATGGTTAGTAATAGGAGGCAAAAACATAGTGTGTTGCTTTTTCATGTCTTCCTCTATTTGACTTTCAGCATTGCAAGCAAGATGTAACAAATGAGAAAGAGATCTATAACTTTGACAAGCAAGCATGTCCTGAATTTTCTTTGTTAAGCCCACGTAAAAACCTCAATCCTGTAGCTTCTTTACATTCATCTAAACTACAATGTAATAAACAAACATGCATATCATGATAGTATGAAATAACAGTTCTGTTATCTTGTTTTAAACTTTGCAATTCGTTGAGCAGAATATCAGCATAATACATGGGAACATAAACGTCTCCCAAATATCATTTCAGGTCTTTCCAAGATTGTGGTATTTTGTTATAGCTACAAAGATATTTCCAATCATAAGAAGCATTTTTCACTAAAACACTAGAGGCACACATAACCATTTGTATCTCAGACAAATCATGCTTTTTAAATTCTTTATCAACTGCTAGCTCCCATTTAATATAAGCATGAGGATCATAATTTTCTTCAAAATAAGGTAGTGCAGATTTGATCTTGGTTAGAACAACATCACTTACCTTATATGTCTCATGTTAATCACTCCTCATGTCTCGACGAAGATGTGGATGGTGAGCACAGTTATCCCTAATTGTCTTGCGTATACCTACCATTGTTAGTTGAAAACAAGAAACATGCACAAAAGTATACACGTCCCTATTAACTAGTAGGTAGTGAAGGCTTAAAAGACACACTCAAGTTTTTAACCAAGCTCTTATAAGTTCTTACCAATGCAAGCGGAATGATGACATACACCAACTCAACCAAGCACCCCAATGGAGGTTGAATGTATCGATGTCTTGGCAAACACTTATTGTACAGTTACAATCAAATCTGTGGAGCTCTGGGTAGTCTTAAATATGTAGCAAAGGAATAGCAAATGCTCAAATCAGAAAATGCAAAGTTGAATAATTGTTCAAAGTCAGTACCGTGCTGGTCCTAGGCTAGAATGTAATAGAGACGCGAGCCTAGACACAAATGATATCACAAGATAGCACTATATGAACAACTCAAACACAACTCTGATATACAAAAGCAAATTCAAAGATAACAGTTGATTTTCTTTTTTCTTTGTCTTTTTCTTTCTTTTTTTCCTTTTCTTTCTGTCTTTTTTTTTCTTTTTTTGGTACGGCTTTTGTTTTCTTTTTTTAAGCACTTTTCTACCTTTTTTTTCCTTTTTTGATTTTTTTCTAGAAAAACGACTCAAGAACCTGAATGCAAGATTACAGGGACTCAAATGTAAATATAAAAATTACAGGGGCTCTAATGTAAAAGTACAAATCCTAAAATTTCATCTATACAAAAATGGAATGCTCTCGTCCCATAGATTCCGTTTTTGCAAACAGATTTCGAACCCGACACCGAAATAAAATTTTTCCAAAGTGTTACACAAGTGGGTAGGGAAGGCATCACGACAACATGGGCCACACCCACTCGGACTCAAGTGGAGAGGTGGGAATCAGCACCCGTGGGAGTCCTACTCAAGACGGATAAAAAGGGAAACTGATTTTCAAACTAACCTAATCTATAAATTCTTTTCACACCAAACAGAAACCAATCTAATCTAATCTCCTGTCAATCTGATTAGCTATCTCCCTTCTTTGCATGACACAAACACAGGAAGCACGGGCAGGTCTAGGCAAACCCTAAATGCAACTCAACAACTCCGAAAACAACCTCAAAAAACTTCTAAAAATTACAAAAATTGAACACTGACGGCGAGACGATTCCGTTTTCGAAGGTCCCGACAACAACAAAGACACGACGGTGGCGACGACAGTGGTACTAAACGTGACCATAACTCAAAAATCTAAACGGACTAGACGCTAAGACCAGCAACACAACTCAACAATGCAACGACAAACTCAACAAAGCAAAAATTGAAAAGAACAATGCAGCAGCACAAAGATGGCTAGGTAATGGATGCAAATTTTTTTGTATGGCTCTTTTCTGGTTATAGGTAGATAAAAACTCACCGAGCAACGAAAGCTCTGATACCACTTGATAAACCCTGAGCTCCACTAGATACACTCAGGAATCTAGTTGTCCCGATCTTTCGGGGAGTTGATGATAACTACGATTTGGGAGAAACGTTGACGATCCGACTACAACTATACGAGACGTTGTTGTGTTGTGTCCTAGCGATCGATACACATCTCCGTGGGTTGTTGATCTCGCCGGTGCAAATCAATATTTTTCCTGCAAACAAATCGAAGAAACAAGCAAGAACAATATAAAAACAATCTGAATTGCAAATAGGAATTAAAACTCATGATAAGGTGAGGTTTCGAAGACAAGTAATTAGGTGGTCTAGCCGATACAAGTAACTACAAGAAAAATAACAATGGCTAAAACCCTAAAGGGTACCTAGCTATTTAAAGAGGTGAAAGGACGACCAAGGAGTCCCTAGGGTCGTGCTCCAGCAGATTGGGGCGCACCCCACTTGGGCCGGGGTCCCAGATAAAGTTACAGGCCCATAGGCCCATTATAGGTGACGTGACACCTTGTTTTTGTGATTGCGGCCGACTAGGATAGAATTTGAAGATAAGGCTAGATCCATTGAAAAGAGAACACCAAGAGTTTTCCATCAAGTACTCATGGGCCCAAAACAGAGCTCGTATACATATTTGGCAGTTATTTGAAATTAGCACTGTAGTAGATGGCCGAATTAGATTTCAGAACTTGGACAACTTGATCTTGACGTCTTCCTATTGACTTATGATATGAGTAACGGTTGTACCCATAGTAACCATGGTCACATCATCCTCCCCTTTTCACGAAAAATCGTCCTCGGTTTTACCATAAGATGCTTTTCGCGTAGTTCATTTAAAACAACCTGTTTCTTCCAATCAAAACTAGAGAAACTCGAAGTTGCATAATTAGCAATAATATAACTCTCTAGCTTGCAATATTGATCGATGGCTATAGGTGGTTCAAAAACTGAACATATGTAAACTTTGTGCACCAAATATATATCTATATTATTATATTTTTCAAAGATATAAAATATAGTATTAGTTGGACATGGCAAATCAATAGCAAATAATTTTTCCTTCAAATTATCGAGCTCATAGAAGACATCAAATAGGACATAATCCAAAGTACTTAAAGAAGATAGCAATTCACGTTCCTGAAATTCATTAGCAATTTAAAGAACGTGCTTAAAATCAGTACAAAAAGAATTAACAACAGGAATAGCATGTTGATTCATTAGTTGCGTCATGGATATAAGTGAAGCATTATCACACAACTCTTCTTTATCACAAGGAACAGCAAACAAATCAACTTGTGACAAAGGAATATCAGCAATTGGTTCGACTAATAGTTGCTCTACTATAGCATGAAAAGTGGACATGTATAGCTCAGTTTAAGAATACTCACATTCATTTATCTCAGTACCATTTAATTGACCTTCCAAACTTTCTTCAGACGACGCAGGTGCTTCATGTTTCTCCTCTTTCTTCTCAAAAACATTATTCTCCTCCTTTTGTTGAATGTTCTGAACTCCCTGCAAAACATTACTAACAGGAGACACAGAAGATTACTCCTCCCATGTTTGCATATCATCATTGCGCAAGGACATAGTAGATTCAAAAACAGGAGATAAATCACATTGTTCATGCTTTCTCGCATTTGATATGATTTGACTCTCAATACTACGAACAAATATGAATAGGTGTCCAATATGATTATATGTCACATTAGTAAGCATAACCTGAATTTTAGAATTAAGCCCCTTAAAAAATTTACGCATTATGTTCTCATTGCATTCTTTTAGACAAACTTTAAATTCATAGATATACTCTAACAATTCTATCACCTTGTTTCAAATGTTCTAATTTTTCAAGAAGAATACATTTGTAATAGAAACTCACAAAATGCTTTCTCATGTTTTGCACTCATCTCAAGTTTCATGTTTATTACTAAAAGAGGTAAACTTATTACTTGCAGCCTTAATTATTTGAGCATCAGAAAAATCATATTTATCAAATTTGTTGTCTACTGGTAGCTCCCAATCAACATAAGCAGCAGAATCATACTTACCATCATAAAATGATAACTTAGATTCAACTCGTACAAAATTATAGTCAGGTACCTCATATGTATTACGTAGAGAAATCGTCATATCTCGTCGAAGGTGAAGAAGTTGATGTTGAGCATGACCATCTTGTATCCCCTTGCGTAACTCTGACATGGTTAGTAGCAAACAAGAAACATACACAAGAATATGCACGCTCCTATCAACTACTAGATAGTGGAGGCTCAAATATTACACACACTCAAGCTTTTAACCAAGCAAGCGGAAAGGTGACCACACCGACTCAACCTAGACCCAATGGAGGTTAGATGTATCGATGCCTTGGCAAACACTTGCTATACGGCTGCAATCAAATCTATGGAGCTCTAAGTAGGCTTTAAAATGTAGTAAAGGACTAGCAAATGCTCAAATCAGAGAATGCAAAGTTGAATAATTGTTCAAAGTCAAGTACCGTGCTGTTCCTAAGCTAGAACGTATTAGAGACACGAGTCTAGATACAAACAATACCACAAGATAGCACTAGGAACAACTCGTGCACAACTCTGATATACAAAAGCAAAATCATATAACAACTGATTTCTTCTTTTCTTTCTTTCTTTTTTTTCTTTTTTTTGGTGTGATTTTTCTTTTCTTTTTGTTTAAGTGTGTTTTCTCTTTTTTTCTTTTTTTCTTTTTTTAGCAAAATCGACTCAAGGACTTGAATGCAAGATTACAAGGACTTAAATGTAAATATAAAAATGTACAGGGATGCAAATTTTTTTGTAACTATTTTCTAATTATAGGGAGATAAAAACTCACCGAGCAATGAAAGTTCTAATACCACTTAATAAACCCTGAAATCCACTCGATAGCGATCGATACATCTCTCTGTGGGTTGTTGATCTTATCGGTACAGATGAACCTTATTCCTGCAAATGATAAGTTAGAATTCCGTAACAAGCAAACTAGTAATCTAATCGATCACAGGATTACACGACAAAGTAGCGAAGCTAAACATTAATCTAAACAAAACACGAGAAACCCTGAAGTGGTACCTAGCTATTTAAAGGGATGGGAGGACGACTAAGGGCCACATGGGCTCCACATGGGTCGGGGTCCCAAATAAAGTTACAAGCCCATAGACCCGTTATAGGTGACGTAGCACCTTGTTTCTGTAATTGCAACCGACTGAAATGATATTTAGAGATAAGGCTGGATCCATTGAAAAGAGGACACGAAGAGTTTTCCATTAAATACTCATGGGCCCAAAACAGAGCTAGTATGCAAGCATATTTGACGGTCATTTGAAATCAACACTCTAGTAGGTGGCCGAATTGGATTCCAGAATTTGGACAACTTGATCTTGACATTTTTCTGTTGACTTATGATGTGAGTAACAGTTGTGCCCATAGTAGTCATGGTTACATCAGATCCCAGATAAAATAGATAAAGTTACAAGCCCATAGACCCATTATAAATGATGCAATACCTTGTTTTTGTGATTGCGACTAATTGAGAAAGAATTTGGAGATGAGACTGAATCCGTTAGAAAGAGGACTCTGAGAGCTTTCCATCAAGTACTCATGAGCCCAAAACAGAGCTTGTATACATATTTGGCAATCGTTTGAATTCAGCACTGTACCAAATGGCCGAATTGGATTCCATAACTTCTACGGCTCAATCTTGATATCTTCCAATTGTCATATGATGTGAGCAATGGTTGTATCAATAATAATCATGGTCACATTACTACTCTATCTTGTTTCAAAAATGTTTCATTCATAGCAACAATGTAGAATTTGTTTGTCTGGTCCAGCAATTGTGCAATCTCTTTGATGTAGTTTCTCAGCTCACGTGAAAATTTTATATTTTTGGTGAGAAAGCACATATCGAGACTGCGTTTGTTGCTCACTGCACATGAAAGGTACATAGGTATTTTTAGTTTCTATGAAAGGATATATTGTTATATATCAAAAAGAAAAACACTTAAAATAGCTAGAGCTATATAAGTTGATGTAATATGGTATTTTGCCTTGATGTGAATGTGCTGGTGGATATGTGATTTAAGTTTGTAAATTTTATTTGTAAGTGAAATGATGGTGATTAGATCAATGAAAGTGTGACGTAATGTGAATGAACGTGAAAAGAGAATATCTTTACCTCTATCATTGTCTGGTAAGGAAATGCTCTTTTTGCTAGAAGATGCATAGTGAGACATATTTGTGTTAACTCAACGGTTTGTTCCACGAATTAATCCTTTCCTAGCTGGTGGGTTGTCCGATTGATCTGGCACTGGACACCTGCTATAACCGTTTTTGTTAAGTATCATAACATATAGCTTTGACTGCGATAAAGGCCTGGAAACAACAGATTCTCCAATCTGTAATCCAGTCTTTTCTATGAACTATTTCCATCCTGTTGTCATGTACAGCATGCTGAACGCTTCCTTCACTTCGATTCTTATCTTCAAACCATGAGATGTTACCAACTTGAGCTTACATCCATGCTGCAGCTTACATGCTGCTGTGATTTCAAGGGGTACAGGCTGAACAACATGAATAGTGTAGTATTAGTGTCACAAACAGCATACTATATGCAGTGAATAATTTGAGAAAACTTAGATTTACCAGATAATCTTTGTTTGCTCTGTTCAGGCTCACTACAGAGAATATTGGTGAATGCATAACTCTATCTGCACAATATATGGTTTTAGTTAGATATAGTTTATAAATAAAGCATCAAGGAAGAATTCAGTTTTTACAGAGCTCGTATTTTTCAATACAATATTGTTTTTTTCTTTTTGGAAAACCATAAGTTACATGAACAGAGAAAAATAAATTGCATGTAATATTAATTGTTTAGAAACAATTAGCACAATACTTTGAAAGATGTAGTTGCAAGTTGAATAGGAATAGGATATTTTAGCACGAGAATTGGAATGAATAATTTTTATATAATTTACAAAAAGTATTTATGGTAACAAGCAGAATAAAAATGGTGACAGAATTGAATAATCGAAATAATACCAAAAAGTATATATTTCTATACAGATTAGCTATATAAAATTCGCTATTAGATGTTTTGTTAAAAAAAATTTTGCATGGAATCTGTATTGAACAGTGTTTTGTCCCTTTTTATAATAAATTGAGCAGATATTGGTAGAATCATAAAACAGGCATATATGGTATACCCCAAAAAATGCTAAAGTTGTTAAAAATAGATATAATTTAATCAAAATTAATAGATTTGATGAACATTAAAAAGTATAAAGGTAGAGTAAATGTAAGTAAATGCTGTTAATGAATCTAAAATTTAACACGTAAAATAGCTAGGTGTAATAAATAGGATAAAAAGTATGATGATGTATCATTTATATAGTATAGTGAAATGATGATTTACAGGCGAACGCACATATGAGCAGCATGCATCTAAAAGAAATTTAGATCTAATTGTTTTATATTATTATTAGTGGGAAGAAAATTATTGGAAAATAAGTTGAAAGATCGTGTGGGGCAAAAATACAGTGTTTGGAACAGTGCTGTAGACATTATTTTTTTTATATAGATGATTGGGGACTTGGCAGATAAGGTGGTGTTGCTGTCGTCGGAGGTTCAGGTGTTGTCAGCAGATGGTGTGTTCATTTTGGTGGCGGGGGTTAAAGTGAAGTGATAGGCCAGGGTGGGCGAGTTCGCGTGCTGCTTATAATCTGGTAATCTGGTAGTAGTTAGCAGCTATTTTAGAAGGGACAATGGAATGCGCGGACTCGCAGGCTCCCTTCCCCCATAGTGTCGCTGCTGCGGACGGAACCACCTTCGTCGGATCTGCCTTGTGCATACGGAGGACTAGCTCTGGACGCTTAGGCGATGATAGTCTTTCGTCGGACTGGTCACCGGCCAAAGGGACGAGCGCCTTCTGCGCTTCTACTTAGCGAGCGAGCTAAGTAGAGAAGTGTGTATCTAAAGCATGTCCACACAAGTCCAAATTTGTAATGCATAACTTCCTATCACATATTTTCTGAAGATTAAATACACAAAAAATTCAAATCAACTAAGATTAATATTTAAGTAATCTTTATCATTCTCAAAAGCAGGATTAGGAAAAAATGAGTTACTCTATCTGTAGAGGACATAAACAGTCAGAATAGAGAAGAGATCATCAACGGAACTGGTCCAAAAGAAACATTTTACCGCCGCCTTTCAAATTTCAAGTACACGTAAGAGCATAAACATAAATTTACAACAATTCGTATTTTTAGACAATATGAAAGGTTAAGGTACTAACAGATTATTATCAGAAATTCAAAATGCGTTACCTTCATTTGATCAAGACAGTGCATATAGCTATAAAATGGAAAAGCATACCGAGGAGCTGCTTCTCTAGCATCATCACGCGGACTTTAGGCCTTTAAGCTCTCTTCTGTTGGATGACTTTCAGTGAAGCACGACAAATTACTTGGAGTATGGCTTGGTGATGTGGTGCCTCTTTTGATATGTTCAGCATGGATATCCTAAATAAAAAAATGGGTAAAGGATGTAAACATGACAATTAATAAAATTGGATATCATACACAGCATGAACAACTGCATATATAAAAGAAATTAGGGATAAGACTACCAAGAGAGGGCAACTGTACAATCTTTATATGTGCATGCAAACAAAGGCAATGTGCTTATTTGATGAAATCACTATGATGTTTGAACAGTAAAAATCACACTCCTTGAGATGCAACAAATGTTTACTTGGACCCAGTGTTATTAATGGCCGAAGGAATAGTTAACTTATATACAATGCTTTACTACGGAAGAGACCAGGAAGCATTGTATATATAGATCAGCAAATGAAGACATTAAAATATAATGGAATGTATATAAAGCATTATATTAATATCTAATAGATTTTTTTTCTAGAGTAAATCTGCTGTTGTTATTAACATCTGAATATTTTTTGTTTTGAAATCATCAATCAGATATAAAGTAGAGGGCGGCATAAAAACATTTCATCACATCAGAATTTCTAAGGTGAGAATTGTTATTGATTTAAAAAGCAAGAGTACAGTATATCCCTAAAGATATATTACCTAAATGACTCACTATGGTCTTATTTGCAATGTGACATCAGAGTTGTTAGCAGCCAAAAGATAACAACTACAGGCTAAGGTAAGAACCTAGAAATTGGAAGTTCCTACCGAGTTCCAAACCGCGACAGGGATTGACGAAGTTGGATAGGCTTTTGGCCTGATGCTCTTAAAGATCATTAGTTTTCCCTATACATTTTTGTAGAAGGAAAGAAAAGCAAAATTCATGCAACTGTATAGAAATGAAGAAAGGTAAATGAAGGCACACAATTGATAGTGCATACTCAGGTATCTTGTGCTTCTGTAGATGGCTAGAGCTTTGATAGGACAAAGTTTTGTCATGTCAAAGAACTACAATTAGTCAAAAATATAATTTGACCAAGAATCTAGTAGACCCATCTATGATTCAAATAGAAAAGAAAATTGGCAAATGGTAGAAGTACCATTTCCACAAGATTAATGATGCCATCATTGACTGCACAATAAATCTTAAAACTTTCCTTCAGAACCAGAGTAATCCCATTAAATCACCATTCATCATGAGCAAGAGCAATCAGATAAATAGTTCTAACTACCGGTGATGAGGACATAAACACAATCGATACATCCACGCCTACACAACGACAACAGATTTCCGGTCCAATTACTCGCGCTCGTGCACGCCAAATAAACTACCAGGTGAGTTCGTTCTTATCTTCTTGTCCATCTTATTTAGACCATGGAAACGTTTGCACTCTTGTTTTGGTTAGGAATGATGGACAGGACCCAAAAGGAAACATATTCGCGCGGGGGATTCGGACTGCAGAACAGCACTAGCTTGTGACGATCGCCACGACTTCATACGGACTCCGTTTTGGGCGTACAAGTACTTCATGAAAAACTTATCAAGTCTACTTTCCAATGGATCTGACCTCATGTCCATATCTGTTCTGAAACGACTGTAATCTTCATTTTACTACCGAGTCCTTTTCTATCAAAGGTGTTGTGTCACCTTATTTGGGCCTAATGGGCTGTGTATCAAGTTGAGTCCACTAGGGATGCGTCCTAGGGTAAGGGAACGACCCCAACACCCCTTTAAATAGCTAGGTACCCCTTTAGGTTTCTCGAGTTTTGTTTAGATTAAAGTTTAGCTTCGCTACTTTGCCATGTAATCCCGTGATCGGTTAGATCGCCAGTTTGCTCGTCACGGAACCCCATCTTTGATACTTTTGTTGATTCAATCCTACATCTTTAATCCGCAAATTGAGTTGCTTGTTCATCTTGTTCTTGCTAGTTCTCGATTGCTTGCAGGAACAAATACCCTCGTGGTTGAGCTGACCATGCATCCGTCGAGATTCAAGACTGCCTTTGGAGTTGGTGTAACGTTTGCTAAGGCGCAACGTCCCTGGACAGTAGTAGTCGGAACGCCAACGTCGCTCCACCCAATCGATTTATCCTCTCATCGAAAGATCGGGACACCCTTGTGCACATTAACCAGTAACCAAAGATGGTAAGGCATACTACATAGTTTGCAAATGATTCTCCTTGAGGCTGCACACACAATTATAACATTAGCAAATGGCATGCAGAATTCAAAACCAGTAAATTTCTAATAATTTTATTTATCTTGCAAAATAAATTTAAATCAATCATCCTTATGTTAACATATTATAACTACACGCATGTAGAAAACTTATCCTTGTACATTGTTTGAATGAGTTCTGTGACTATCTTAGTCTGATGACATATCTGTGGATATCATTACATTCTACAAATGGTCCTTCCAAGATATGAATGCATCTTTACACAAATGTGATGCTAAAAGCAAGCGGACTATCTCCCTTTCTGTCATAAATCCAAAACAGTACAAAAAGGCTTAAAATGAAGATTGTGATTAAAAGCATCCTGTCATTTACAGATGAAAGATCAACATTACATGGTGATCAATATGAGACATCTATAGGCCTTGATTGGAACTTATAACTTTTTTTTGTTGTTTACTGTGGTAATGAACTAACCCCTGTATTTCACATTGCCTCTACCCTAGAATAAGACCATAGACTTTCTGATTGGACAGTCCAAGATATACTGATCAAATATTTTTCAAGTTGCAAAGGGATAGAGGAAGAATAGAGACAGGGAGGGTGGTTAGGATCTGTTCATATGGCAAAGTTTTTCTATTTTTATATCTCTACTAAATTAAGATGGTGCTTATCTTAGGAATTACAACTAATGTCTATGTTCAGAGGTTAACCGTACCATTTAGTGGGGGATCTTTTGTCCCCCACTACACAACCAAACCTGTAGATAAAATTTTCTGCTTGGAGTTTAGGCCATCGATCAACCAACAAAATATCAACAAGTTCTAATACGAAGTAATATCATGTGACCAACCCTCACCCCTCAAGAATTCGTAGCCGATTATTGTCCTTTCATCACTAACAAGAGAAAGAAAAAATCATCGTTAGGTATTAACCTAAAACAAAATCTGACCTTTCAAAATAATAATATGCGGACATCACCAAAGACAACAAAATCAATCTGCAACATCTCATGGCTTATACCATTAAAAAAAATCCAAACTTCTTCCTCCCAAGTCCACAAAACAAGCAGCGTCCTCAACAATTGTTACCAACAAAAAACGAAATACACATCGAGGAGATCACAATGATAAGCATAGGGGATTACCACCGACATACATGATGAACGGCTGATATGACTATGTAGACGGACAGCGAAGCAAAATGACCAGCAACCCTCCACAAACAAAAGTAGAACTGCACATAACATTTTTCATCATTTTGCTATGACTACGCAAAACCAACAAACATATACAGCCACCGTCAAGGGCAAGAAACCAGCTATAAGAACAGGCCACCAAAAGAATAGCAGCAAGGCAGGCAGATTCAAATGTCTTAATGATTCTTAACAGTTGCAAGGGTTGCACTTACAGTTAGAGCCACAGCTGCAGCCATGGGCAGTCTCGCTGAAGTTGGTGGCTGCCTCAAACTGCTGCGCCTTCTTCTCCAGCACCACGCCAAGGACGACGGTGGCCTTGGCGCTGTTACTCTTCTATTCCAGGTCAGGGTACTTTCTGCAACCAACCCCACAAAATCAATATCAATTAGTTACCACGAAACTTAATTTTGTAACATACATGTAACTCACAGGCTAGTCCTACATATATTCAGAGAAATAATGAAAAGATTGTCATACAAATCAAGAAAAAATCAGCAAGTTACCATGAAAATTAAGCATATGTACCCGCTTTTGCAGTTTTCAGTTGCACTGCAGCTAGATCCACAACTGCAAGAAATCAATTAAGGAGAAGAAGAGCTTTGAGATGATGAGCACAATGCATAGCCTTCAGATCCTCCTCACTTTGTATAGAACCATATTGAGGCAAAGGAACGTACATCACCATAGCGTTGCTGCGTGTCACGATGTTATTAGGCTGTCTGGAATTAGTCAATACAAGTTATCGCTCGTCCAACGGCCATCCTGGTGAAATCATATTTTGACAGTGAAGTTTTTTTGTAGGGCATTTGATTTTGATTTTGGCCACACAAATTTTAGTCCATATTTATGGTGAGTGTTGGAGTTACTGTGGTAAAACCTTTTCTAGTTTATCTCAAAGGAAATACCAAAATCAACCACAACAATGGCTAAAGCCTCCACTAAGTGGCAATTTCTTACATGTAAACTTTCTGATGTGTGAATTGACGCCTGATAAAAATAGATTCCACTTCCAGAATTCTTTTACTTCAAAAATACACCATAAGAATCAGCAAGAACAGCCACAATCAGAAGCAAACCTGCACATAAAACTCTCACTTTTGTATTTAAAAAAATGCTATATAAGCATGTTCTAATACAGATGAACAACATCTCACCAGCTTCACCCTCCACGATATGGTCCAATGCTCACCTTTGATTGCTGAGAAAAAAATAAAAAACAAAAGGATATCAAAAAGAAAAGATAGCAAAACAATCTGTATCATCCAACTGATCAGACCAAAAAGGAAGCATTTTTCGTCTAAAATTTGCAAGATAACAAACCGCAAGAACATAGGTATGTTGCCTCTCCCTGCAGGCAAAGCGCGACGGATGCCGCCGACAGCACAACGAGCATGCTGGATGGTCAGGGACGGCACCGTCGCTGGCTCTCTCTCTCTCTCTCTCCCTCCCTCCACCTTGGCACGTCAAGCTCTGCCACAGAGGACGAGGAGAAGCTTCGCCGCCGGTCGATCTGTGCCGCCGCGGCTCGATCTTCGGGGCCCTCACTTTATCCGTCATTGCTCCCATTCACACGAGAAGGAAAGAAATGACGGCATCAACAGAAGAAGCAGGGAGGGGAGGAGACAGAGCAACGCGACGAGGCGAGGACGAAGGGGAGTATTGGGCCGGCGGCGCTCGAGGATCAGGAGGCCAGAGAAGTGGCCAGAGAGGATGCCGAACAACGGAGAAGAGGTGGCCGGTACGGCGAATCCGGTGCGATTTTTGGCAACAGCAGAGCTGGAGACGGCGGCGCGAGGGGAAGACGGAGGCGGAGGCGCGAGGCAACGGGGACGACGGCCCGAGGCGGAGGCGGCGGCGTGAGGGGGAGGCGAAAGCGGCGCTCGGCGGCAGCAGCGGGAGAGGGAAAGGGGGAGGGAGAGGGAGAAGGTGGGAAAAGAGGGAGAACAAGAGGCGGGCGGGCGGCGGCTAGGGTTTTGGGGGTGAGGGCGTTAGTGAGCATCCTTTTTTGAAAAAACCCCTATGCTTCTACTTTTTACAGAGCGACCCTAATTCGTGATTTTTCTCCTTTGTATTTAATATACGGATTTCCGAAGGGGCTCTACGTAAAATGTCAGCTCAAAGCAACTGTTCATTAGAGGTGTAGATTGAATTACACACAAACTGAAGGACTTTTTTGCAAAATTCCACTGTGCGCGCACTGTTCCTATCTAACGTGGCACACGCAAGCGCTCGCCCCTTCTGCGCGGCATTATGTTCAGAGGTACTGCTCGCCCCTTCTATCCGGCTTTTAGAAGGTCCTATACGAAAAATATCTGCTCAGAGGTTGCTCGTGAGGGACCTAGGTCGAATTAGACAAAAACTGGAGGATGTTTTGCAAAACTTCCAAAGCACGCACAGTAACTTCGGCACAGTAAAATCCGACGTGGAGACGCTGAGCGGCCGCCCCTTCTGCGCGGCATTATATATTCTCCGATTCTCCGATGCTCCTTTGCTAGACAATGTTGGCAGTACATGGGCATCAATTGGTCACTACAAATGGAATTTTTGAATATTGTGACCACGTCAAGAAATTAGTTTGCAATATATTTTTTCATCAAGGTGGTAGCTATATCATGCTGGAAGAGGAGAAGAAATGAGTTTCTCTTTAATAATGCACAACCCTGTTTTAATCTTAGAAACAGATCAATTAAGGAAGATTTTTCTCTACATTTGCATAGAACAAAGAAGATAAATCAACTTAGCAATCACGGCTACATAATCTTTTGTCACAATTTTTTTTCCTTTTTCTCCCCTCCGAACTCTGTAAATAACTTATAAGTTTTGTATATGTAAGTACCAAATTCGACCATCAATTATCTCGGAAAATAAAGAGAACTAAAATTTATTTCACACATACTATTTCCAATAATGTAGTTTCACTTGTACTTGGAGAATAATGTTTCTTGGTATTTGTTACGGTCACATAAATCCGCAAGAGCACGGATACCGTTGTAGCACTTCATCTTAGAGTATTCCAGGAGTATTGAATCATAGGGAACATGTGTACATCTAGGAACGGAATTCTATCCAAGAACAACAACTAATGGTAGGTTTAGGTTAGAGAGTATTCCTATAGATTAATTTACTAGACTTATGTTAAAGGTAAAACCATATCGATTGCTTTGGGCACCGGCTCTCCCTTGGTATGCGAAGTTGAGTCCGACCTATAACTCAATGATGTACCCGAACATGGAGGGATACAAAGGACGAACATGGCTGTCATCACCTGCTGCCTACCTTACTTTTCGTGGTGCACACAACAAACGATGGTAACAGCTAACCTAGACACCATGTCTAAGTTATTGATTATTACTATAGCCTCGCGCATAAACTTCCTTCTTTATCTAGAGTCCTAGTACTAGAGTACTCAATATAAATACTAAGCGATAAACCCGCAACGATGGGAATATATCTCACTTAAGCAAGTAAATTAAATACCAAAATGAAAATCTCGAATACATACTTTATTAAAGAAGCATCCGTCGAGGTACAAGAGAGGAGAGAGTACCGACAACTCCGGCACTCCTCCGGACCTTCCCCTCACTCTCTACTTGTTTTCTCCACACTACTAAAATGATGCCTAAAATATGAAAGTGAGTTGTACTCCACTTTGTTGTGTGTTGGGAGTGAAGTGAGTTCCTCCTTTTATAGCAGCTCAATGATGGTTGTAGGTCGGTAGTTAAGTCGGTAAACACATGTAACCATTATTGGGGAGCAATAGGGAGGCGCCATGTGGAAGCTAACGGTTAGAGGTGCCACAAATTTGGTTCGGCCGAACCACGTCCACCGCCTCTGGCCACCGACTTGCTTCCGTGTATGACATGTGGGCCGCTATGGCAATTGAGGATGGTTTGTCCCCACTTTAGGTTGGTTTTGATTGACATGTGTGCCCTCCAATCCTTGTGCTCGTATATGATTGGTCGGAGGTACATTTCATCGCATGACGGGTGTGTTTTCATCCAGAAGTCACCTCCATATAAACATTTACCAATACTAGTGGAAACGGTTAGTAATAAACCCCTACCACTAAGTTTGATATTATATTTTATATTCTTTTATGCAGGAGTTGAAGGTTAAAGTTTGTACTTAACGACCGTCAATAACACCCCCACACTTCTCCTTTACTCATCCCTGAGTAAAGCTCTTGGACTTTAGGAAAGTAAGGACTTTCTATATAATAATACAAACATACACTATATTCCAAACCATACCTGTAGAATTTTGAAGTGTCTATAATGTCATCTTGAGTGATTGATGAATGGAACGACCTTGATTCAAATCGCCTTTACCCCCTTCTGACTAATTACCTTTTGGGTTTTCTTTTTTCTCATAAAAACATAATTTTTACTTTACTCCTCAATTGATTCTCTCGAATTGCTCAATGTGTTTAATCCTCACCAAGTCATTGGTGTTGCCCTTTCTTTATCCTACTTTCTAATAAGGCTTATGTGGAGCTCAGAGTAAGGAATAAAAATGTCATACTTGCATCAAATGTATTGTAAAGTCAAAAGGTAGATCCAAGAAGAATACTAGTCATACAACCATGATCAAGATATGCACGTGTGTGTTGAAGTGGATGTACATGTGGAAAGGTGGAAAATGGGATGATAACTCATTTTTTTATGATCCTCCTCCTTGTACTTTATTTGGAGAACATGGCTATTTTCTATATCTCTCCTCTTTTTTTTCATCATGCTCTTGTGAGCATTTTGAACATTTTGTCTCCTTCTCTTGTGAGCATTTTGATAATCATTATTATTATTTTTAGCTCATGTCTCAATTGGCATGGATAGTATGAGGGCAAATCATAATCATGTAGAGTCTTTATTTGATGGATGGATGATGATGAATGCTGACTTTTGGTGTAGAAGTATAGCATGTGATGGTGAAAGGAATATTTTGCTAAACCTCCAGTGTAAAGGGAGAGCAACATATAATGGATGTACACATGATCTTGATCATGAAAGCATAAAAAAAATCTAACAAGGGTCTCAACTATTTGACCAAACTCAAAATGATAACAAGCAGCATATGTATAAGGTTTATCAATAAGATCGACATATGGCTTTGGTAGAAATAAAACATCAACGGTAAGTATGTAAAATTATACTGTTTTCTTTTTATAAAATTCACAGGGACTCAACAGAAGGAAGCAAGGGTCATTTTGTCAGGGAATCTCTCATTCATCAATTACATAGATGACATGTTAACAGCAGATTTTCGTAATCTACTCGGAGAGGAAAGAGAAAACTGATGCGGAGAAGAAGGGCTAAGTTGAAGTCGGACCAGGTCTTGTATCGGACTCGGTGAGCGTATCAGACTGGAAGAAGCACTGGCAGGAAGAGCATATCGGCCGATACGAATTTAATATGGCTATTCACCGATAGAGCCAGGAAGTTGATAGAGTTAACATGGGTTTGGTCTGGGCTCGAGATAAGCTTCAAGGAAGTTGCCAAATAGAGATAAGGCTCGGTTTTAGGCAATGTATCTTGTAAATTAAGTAGATTTAGATCTAATCTTTGGCAAGAGTCTGCCGCAAAGACTTGTTTGTTAGTTAGAGATAAGATCGTGTCCTACTCGGACCATGTTGTAATCTCGGGTATAAATATCCCGGTAGTTTGTACATAGACTCTATCACAATCAATCAAACACAATTCAGTCTATTTTCGGCGCATCGCCAACCCTCGCAAAAGGTTTGTTCTCGGCGAGTTCTTGCTTCCCCAGAGCAGAGGTAAGAACTCGTACCCGACCATTTACATCGTCGGGGCTAGCGTGTTGCTTTAGACACGTTAAGCCCTGATGATGTGATCGTCGTTTAACATGTTTTAGCTAATCTTGATGTGGCTTTCTAATTCTATCTCGCCAGCGGTTAACTCGTTTTAGGGTTTATTGCTGACGATGGTTGAATTAGCTTGCTCGTCTAGATTATCTAAAGCATCTACCGTCCTCAAAAGCGATCAACGGCTTGATTTTCTTTGTGTTATTTCTCAATTCATACTTTGAGTTGTTATCGACCTTAGTCGTGTTTTGAGATCTAATTCAAAGCCTGTCTTTGATCGTAATTAAGGATAGTGCCGGGGTTTCAGCCGGTCTTACCTAATGCATGTGATCATTTATGTTTTTGCATGTATTTGCCACTTGTACAAGCAAATCAATAAATATAAATATGTTTATTGCAGATTAATCTTAGGATTCCTTTGTGATCAGTATGTTTATATTGGCTAATTAGCTTGTATGAGTTTGCACTAGAGTACTAGCTAGTGTATTTATCTTCATGCATCCCTCATCGGCCGATTCTATTAAATTGCCATGAACATGTTAACAAAGGCCGATGAGATTAGATCTATTTATTGTTCCTATTTTATCATAACTTCAAGTAGGCCGATACAGATTTGCCTTATCGGCTAGGCCATCACGATGTGACATCGGCCTATCGGCCGATCGGCCGTCGTTACTAATTTGGTTTACTTGTTTATCTTGTTGATTGCAGATCAAATCAACTGGCACGCCTTAAATACACCTAGGCAAGCCATTGGACCTGCACTGGAGTAAAGCAAACCTCCCAGGCCGCCGTGGAAACGTGGAACCCGTTTCGTTGTTGAGCGGGTCTAAATTCTGCGCCAACACGCTTTTGACACGCCCGGTGGGACTTCAAGAACACAAGCTCCACAACAACAAGAAGATTACCGCAGGATGTCGAAGAACGAAATCTCCGAGGAGAACGTCGTATCTGTGACCGCCGACCAGCTCAATGAGGAACAAAAAGCTGAGATGAACAAGCTGGTCGAGCAGTTTCAAAACATGTACCTACAAACATACTCTAGGACTCGGCAAGGCACCCTCATTCAAAAATCTAAGATGGTAATGCCAACTCCTAGAGACGGAGCCAGCACATCGGCGGCGGCACAAGACCACGCTGTGAAGACTGAAGATAGCGCCGCGCCGACGCTGCAGGACCGCATCGACTCCGTAGTTCACTTCGCATTGGTCAACCAATCGGGGATCCTGGTGAACACATTGACCAATACGGTCAAATCGATCCTAGATGACTCCATTCACCAGTACAAACCTCAAGGGCCGATTTTCCTATCAGACAACAAGTTCCCTGCTTATCGGACCTTGAGGACCGATCTGAGTGCGGCTCCACAGCCGACTGCGTCGATCCCATCTCCATCGGCTCAACCAGCGTCAACCATGCCGTTGCTCTTAACCAAGCAAGCGGGAGGAAGCCCCCAGCACATCACGGAGGAGCAATACGCGCAATGGACAAGGGGGAACAGCTGATGGGTGAGCCGATACAGCCAGCTCCTGTCAATCAACCATCGGCTGGACCACCTCAGTTTGCTCAAGCAACTAACCCTCCACAAGTAGCTGCCTACAACGCGCCGCAAGGCCACCAGCAGTATGCAACAGGGCAATTTGAGGCACAGCACTCGAACCACCACTTCCAGCCGTTCTCCCCCAGGCAGTATCGACCGGAAGGCTTTCAGCAGCCCTACCATCAAGAGCTTCCCCATCAGCCCGCAGGATTCGCCCAAGGGTACTGGGCCGATATGATAGCCGAAGTGATGCGTGATCAATTCGGCTTGAAGTCCAAGGAGAATTCCACAGTGTATCGACACCCTTACCCTGAGGAATTTGATAGAGTGCCGTTGCCTAATCGGTACAAGATCCCAGACTTCTCCAAGTTCTCAGGGCAGGATAATGTCTCCACTTATGAGCATGTAAGCCGATTCTTAGCTCAGTGTGGTGAGGCATCGGCTGTGGAGGCATTGAGGGTGAGGTTCTTCCCTCTTTTGTTGTCAAGGTCAGCATTCACATGGTTTTCCTCTCTACCCAGCAATTCCATCAGAGGTTGGGTCGACCTGGAGAAACAGTTTCATAGATACTTCTACAACGGTGTACAAGAGATGAAGCTGTCCGATCTCACTGCCATCAGGCAAAGGGTTGATGAATCGGTCTTGGAGTACATCCAATGATTCAGGGACATAAGGAACAGGTGTTACAGCCTCAGTTTGACCGATTCCCAACTAGTAGATTTGGCGTTCCAGGGACTACTGGAGCCGATACGAGAAAGGTTCTCGTCACAAGAATTTGATAGCCTAGCTCAGCTAGCGCAGAGGGTATCGGCCCACGAACAGAGATTCCAGGAGGTGAAGAAGTTCGCAAAGAAAGTCAATACTGTCTATCAATACGCCTCCGATGAAGATGATGAGGATGATACCGACGTCGACCTAGCCGAGTGGGCCCGGATGAAGAAGCCGACAACATGCCAATGGGTCAAGAAGGGTGACAAAGAGGACAAGTACGACTTTGATATCAACAAGGCCGACAAAATATTTGATCTACTCTTGCAAGAAAAGCAGATTCATCTGCCAGTAGGTCATGTGCTGCCATCGGCCGAAGAGATCAAGAAAAGAAGATATTGCAAATGGCATAACACATATTCGTATCACACCAATGAATGCAAGATCTTCCGGCAGCAAATCCAATCGGCCATCGAGCAAGGCAGGATCAAGATTGATGAAGCCAAGCGGCCGATGAAGATAGAAGGTCACCCGTTCCCAGTCAACATGGTGCGGGCAGACAGGGCCGATAGCGATGCCTATCGGACCAACAAGCGGCCTCATCAGACTTCAGAAGGCCTGATCAGAAAGTACCAGCGAAGACGGGAAGAGCAAGCACAAGACCACTTTGACCAAGACAGATCTTATGACCCTCATTGGGAGTGCGAGTTTTTTCGGTTCTGCTGGAACGAAGTGATGAGGTTGCCATCTATCCAAGAGTGTCCTGTGTGCAATGACATAGAAAATCCCCACCAGGGCAGCTCAAGCAGGCAAGTGCATCGGCCGACCAAGCAACGAAAATCTGTACATGAAAGGCTAGGGCCGATGCGCCAAGATTGTCAGGACGAAGACGACGATCCACCCCAGAACCCTCAGTGGTGCCCAAGCGACGTGTTTACCAAGACCTAGAAACGACGGGTACAGAGACTGAGGAAGAAAGAGCAGGTTCAGGAGCAATAGGCGACAACCGCCCATCGGCCTACCAGGACTAAAAAAGAATGGAGGATAAAATCTATGGTGGTCAAGGCCGATGAGGGCGCCTCGAAATCAGCACCAGCTTCTAGGTCTGCAAAAGGTAAAGACATAGCATCAGCTTCTGTTAACATAGTTTTCGTGTTGCCAGCGGAGTACAGTGCACAGACGGTCGATGAGGCACTAGCCGATGATGAAATAGAACAATCTTCGGCTAGGCTATAGTTGTCACTCGACCAAGCCGTGTTCGACAAGTCGGCTGATGCCAGCCACAGGCACCTTCGGCCGTTATATATCAAAGGGTTCGTTAATGGACGGCTGATGACGAAGATGCTGGTCGATGGCGGCGCGACAGTAAATTTAATGCCATATACAACTTTCAGGAAGCTTGGAAAGGTACCTGAAGATCTCATCAAGACCAACATGGTATTAAAAGACTTTGGTGGCAACGCATCGGAGGCAAAAGGGGTGTTGAACGTGGAGCTCACGGTGGGCAACAAGACAATACCTACTACCTTTTTTGTCTTCGATGGAAAGGGTTCCTACAGCCTGTTGTTGGGACACGATTGGATACACGCAAATTGTTGCGTTCCCTCAACAATGCATCAGTGCCTCATTCAATGGCAAGGGGACCAAGTCGAGATCGTGCAGGCCGATAGGTCAATGCATGTAGCCAATGCCGATCTTGCCGTATGGGAGATGGAGGGTATCGACTACCTATCTAGACGAGTTTGGGAGACCGATTTCCTCAAAGTAACTGACTGTGACATCGAGACGATTGAAGATCAAGACAAGCAGTTGCTTTAACAAAGGTGTGCTATCCATCAGCCAAGACGAGCAAGATAGTCCCTATACAAATGATGCGGTGGATGAGTTAGATGGAAAATTGGGACAAGGCTTTACGTCGGCCGATGAACTTGAAGAGGTTGATATAGGAATAGGTGATAGGCCTAGGCCGACATATGTAAGTGCTAACCTACCAAAGGATTATAAAGATAATTTGGTAAATCTTTTGAAAGAATTTATGGATTGTTTTGCATGGGAGTATCATGAGATGCCAGGATTAAGCCGATCAATTGTAGAACATCGGTTACCTATCAAACCAAGCTATCGGCCATTTAAACAAGCTCCTAGGAGATTTAAGGCCGCTATGCATGAAGCTATCAAAGCAGAGATCACAAGACTTTACGACGCCAACTTTATCAGACCCTGCCGATACGCGGAGTGGGTCTCCAACATAGTTCCAGTTTTGAAGAAAAACGGCAAGCTCAGGGTGTGCATTGATTTTAGAGATCTAAACAAAGCAACGCCAAAAGACGAGTACCCGATGCCGTTGGCCGATTTACTAGTTGATGCTGCATCTGGACACAAAATCATCAGCTTTATGGATGGGAACGCGGGATATAATCAGATATTTATGGCTGAGCAAGACATTCACAAAACAGCTTTTAGGTGTCCGGGGGCAATCGGCCTATATGAGTGGGTTGTTATGACATTTGGCCTAAAAAACGCTGGGGCTACCTATCAGAGAGCAATGAATTATATTTTTCATGATCTTATTGGCTCTTTGATCGAGGTTTACATTGATGATGTCGTTGTGAAGTCGAAGGAGTACGATATGCACTTGGCCGATTTACGCAAAGTACTGGAAAGAGCGAGAAAATACGGTTTGAAGATGAACCCTAACAAGTGTGCCTTTGGCGTATCGGCCGGTCAGTTTTTGGGTTTCTTGGTTCATGAGAGGGGAATCGAGATCACACAGAAGAATATTGATGCTATAAAGAGGATCCAGCCTTCGGAGAACAAGACCAAGTTACAATCTCTGCTTGGGAAGATTAATTTTGTCCGGCGCTTTATATCATACCTGTCAGGCAGGATAGAGCCGTTCACTCCACTATTGAAGATAAAGGACGATGAAGAATTTGTATGGGGTGATAAGCAGCAAAAGGCGTTGGACGATATCAAGGACTATTTGACTTCACCCCTGGTGTTAATCTCTCCACAGAAGGGAGTCCCATTCAGGCTATACCTATCGGCCGATGAGAAGTCTATCGGCTCAGTTTTGGTTCAGGATATTGACGGCAAAGAAAGGGCTATTTTCTATCTCAGTAGGAGGTTGCTGGATGCCGAAACAAGGTACACGCCAGTGGAGAAGTTATGTTTATGCTTATATTTTTCATGTACTAAGTTGAGACATTATTTACTTTCCAATGAGTGCATTGTGGTAAGTAAGGCCGATGTGATGAAATACATGCTATCGGCCCCTGTTTTAAAATGGAGAATTGGGAAGTGGATTTTTGCCTTAACAGAGTTTGACCTACGGTATGAATCGGCCAAAGCGATTAAAGGACAAGCCCTGGCCGATTTCATTGTTCAACACAGAGATGATTCGATTGCATATTCAGACATTGTGTCATGGACGTTGTATTTTGATGGATCTGTGTGCAGACATGGATGCGGTATCGGCCTAGTCATCATATCCCCTCGGGGGGCAAGCTTTGAGTTTGCATTTACCATTAAGCCTTATTATACTAACAATCAAGCAGAATATGAAGCTGTTCTTAAAGGTTTGCAGTTATTATGAGAGGTCGAGACGATTCCATGGAGATTATTGGCGATTCACAGCTTGTCATTAATCAACTTTCTGGAGAGTATGAATGCAAGAATGATATTCTCAGAGTTTACAATGAGGAGTGCAAGGAGTTGCTACAAGCTTTCAAGATTGTGACGATGAGGCATATACCTAGGAAGCGGAACTTCGAGGCCAATGATTTAGCTCAGGGGGCATCAGGCTACAGGCCGATGGCCAAAGATGTTCAGATTCAAATTGCAACTGTGGATGCCGATGATTGGAGGCTTGCTATCATCGAATACTTGAGAAATCCTTCTCAATCGACGTCACAAAAGATGAAATACAAAGTTTTACATTATGTCCTACTGGACGATGACCTATACTATCGGACGATTGATGGTGTCTTGCTTAAGTGCCTGAGTCTAGAGGAAGTCAAAGTTGTTATGAGAGAGGTCGACGAAGGGATTTGTGGAACGCATCAATCGGCCCATAAAATGAGATGGGTTTTAAAGCGCGTTGGATATTTTTGGCCGACAATGCTAGAGGATTGTTTCAAGTATTATAAAGCATGTCAAGATTGTCAGAAATTTGGAGCAATTCAGAGAGCACCGGCATCGGCTATGCATCCAATCATAAAGCCATGGCCATTTCGAGGATGGGGCATAGATATGATCGGCCAGATTAATCCACTATCAAGCAAAGGACACAAGTATATTTTAGTGGCTACAGACTACTTCACAAAGTGGGTTGAGGCCATCCCTCTTAAGAAGGTTGATTCCAAGGATGCAATTCAGTTTGTCAAAGAGCATATCATATATCGGTTTGGATTACCACAAACATTGACTACAGATCAGGGATCAATCTTCGTGTCCGATGAGTTTGTCGAGTTTGCTGAAAGCATGGGCATCAAGATATTGAATTCTTCTCCGTATTATGCGCAAGCTAATGGGCAGGCAGAGGCTTCTAATAAGACTTTAATCAAGTTAATCAAGAGAAAAATTGATGAACAGCCGAGACGGTGGCATACCACGCTGGCCGATTCCCTTTGGGCGTATCGGATGGCTTGTCATGGTGCAACTCAAGTGCCACCTTATCAGTTGGTTTATGGACATGAAGCTGTACTGCCGTGGGAGACCAACATCGGCTCAAGAAGGATTGCCTTGTAAGACGACTTGACAGTCGATGAGTACCACAATCTTATGGTCGATGAGTTAGATGATTTGGCACATGTCCGCTTCCGGGCATTGGAGAAAATAAAGCGAGATAAAGATCGAGTTGCTCGTCATTATAATAAAAAAGTTGTTGCCAAGTCGTTTGAGGAAGGGGATCTTGTTTAGAAATTAATAATGCCGATTGGTTCCAGAGATAATAAATTCGGCAAGTGGTCACCTAATTGGGAAGGTCCTTTTCAGATTCATCGATGTGTTCCCCGTAATGCTTATCTGCTCAAAGGATTAGATGGCGAAGTTTATGGCAGAGCTCTTAACGACAAATACTTAACGAAATATTATCCAAGCGTATGGATCGACTCATGATCGGCCTTCCAGCCGATTTATGATAACAGCCGATGTACAATGCATCGCCTTCAGATGGCCGATATCCATTATCGCCCTTAGTTCAAATTTTACAACATGAGCCCCCATCTTCCAAAATTTGGGAGGCATATATATATACAAGCACGAAATTCTTCAAGATTCTTCAAGTTTATCAGATTGATTCAAGTTTATGGGTTTCAAAAATTTTTTAGACTTGGACTTTTTCTAGTTCAGATCAAATTCAGCTGATTGGCCGATGCGATTTATGTTAATTAAAACAGGAGATTATCTGTCTACAAGATGGACATAAAATGTATTACATCACCCTATAAAGTTTTCAATAGCTGCAATGGCCTTACGACGAATCTGATCAATATCTTCTATTACTTGGGCGTCATCGGCCATTGACCCTGGAATTAGCTTCAAGGATTTGCTCAGGGTTGCAAGGTATTTTGCCGATGCCTTCAGCTTTGCCATCTGGTCTTCTATGGCTTTGGGTGATGCAGCTATTCCGGCTTCAACTTCTTGGATCTCCTTGCAGGTGGTTTTTAGCTTCAGTACTAAGTCTGCTTCGAGGCGATGGAGTTCTTCAAGTCTGTTGTTCAAGACAATTGGCTCAACAGCCAGCTCATCTAACTTGGTCTTGTCAGAATTGACTTAAGCTTTGCTGGCGGTTAAGGCCGATTCCAAGCTTTCACGTTCCCGCCTCTCTGCGATTCTTTCTTTAGCTTTATGAAGCTTGAATTGGTATTGTTCCAAGAAGATGGTCGGCGTTAGGATCTCCATCAGGTCTTCAGGCAATTGATCTTGAATTTCTTGTACTCTGCTCCTGATGGGATTGCAGTCCTCCACCAAGTATTCCAGTGACGACTCCAGCCGTTTGACGATATCGGACAGCCGGTTCTTCAGTTCGTCAGAGACTGACACCTTGGCAGTGATGGGTGGCTTTTTGTCCTCGTCATCAAGAAATTGACCGATATCAAAAGAGAACATATCGGCTAAGATCTGCAACCATCAAGGTAGGGCGTGGTTAGCTTGGTCAAACAGAAATTGACAAAGAAATTGAAGTGATCTTGGTTACCTGTGATGGAGCATCGACTGTACTTGCATCGGCCCCCTTTTGTTGTCTTGAAATAGTGGGCGAGGGGGTTGGCCGGTGTGGTGCAGGAGATGGAGCTTGCGGCTGAAAAAAGGCAAGAGAATAGTGATCAGATCCATATCGTCGGAGGAATGAGATGAAGAGGTTAACTCTTACCGAAGCAATCGGAGAGGGTGGTGGAGAAGGAGAAGGAGTTCTCAATCGGGCCTTGGTCTGTTCACGCCTTTGCAAGGTTGTTTTCTTAGTTCTTGCCAAAGGGGTCGATTGAGCTCTCTCCTTGAGCAAAGATGACGCGACGACCTGAAAAGGATATCGAATTATAGCATACCAGCAGAAGGAGATTACATAAATTCAAGGAAGGAATTGTTTTAACCTTGTGAATTGCATGTCTGGTTCTCCTTGGTTGGGTAGCGTCGGCTTGGTCATCGGCCGGTGGGATCATAGTGGTCTTGGCCAATGGTTCTTTAGTGGTATCGGCCGATGAATTTTCTTCTTTAGGCAGATCGACAGCTGCTGCATCGACCTCTTCCTCCATTACTTGTTCATCGAGGAATTCTTCCACGGAGGGGTCTAGTTCATCAAGATCGGCTTGATCATCAGTCTTGGCTTTCTTGCTGGTTTTCTGAGTTTTTTCTTTTGCTGGTGCCTTCGTTTTGGGAGTTTCTTTGGTCATCGGCCCTTGGAGTAGTGATGATACCTTTGGGGCGGTGAGGCCGATGATCGACTCCAGAATAGTTGTTCCTGATGGAGCCACGGCTTGAGCATAAGAAATTTTCCGTCCACTATTGCTGACTGATGGTATTGGGGCATCAGGGACCTGGGGACTGATATTATCAATAAGTTCAGTCAAATAGTACCTGGCCGATTGATGGAATAGATGAGTAGTCCACTCCTGCCACCATGATTGGAAGTTGATATGGATGAAGGGACTCAATGATAATCGTTCGCAGTCGCCCAAATTTGGTACTCTAATCTCTAGAGCTTTGCTCATAACCAGGGCCGATGAGACTGTACCCCTGCTCTCTAGGAGCCGATGAAAGTGTAGGCTGATTGGAAGTTGTCCCAACCCACATTGTCTGGCAGCCACCATGGGGTTGTAGAACTCGTATGATAGATTGGTGTTTCTGCCTTGAAATATGCCTACTGGGAGCAGGCAAGGAGTGATGCCGATCATGAAGATCTCCCTTGAAACCATGTCATCATTCAGCTGGTTCAGGGTCAGATCGGCAGGAAGCTCGAATTCGGCATCCGAAGGATAGACAAACATATCCATCTTGGCTGATGGCGGGCCAGTATAGAACTGGATAAACCAGGTGGATATGTCTTCGGCCGATTGCTCTGCTCCAGGATAAACAGAAGCTGCTTCTCCAAAGGACATACATCTCCTTGTTGAGGGATCTTCGTTGTCAGTGTAGTCCGATGGGAAGACAGAGTTTGATAATGGAGGCCGATTGATCATGGTGTTGGTGTAGATTGTTAGCCATAGCTGGATGAACCACCATGGACCTCCATGCGCCATTGTTTGTTTTAGCATCAGATCTTGAGTGGCAATATGTAGTAGCCGATAGATTGCTCCAAGAAGATATCGGCCAAGGGGAATATGCTTCTTTTCAACCAGGGCTTGAGCTAAATATTGACAGTTTGAAGTAGGGCCATAGGTTGATCCGCAGAAGATGAATCTTTCTAACCATAGAGTTAGAAAGGCCACATGCTCTCTCTCTGAGACAGATCCCTGTTCCATATGTTCGGATATATATCCAGACCAACCTCCAATTTTCTTGGTCTTCAGCTTGTGTTTGCTATTGATGAGGAGGTTGAAGGGGTTTTTCTCAGAGTGTATGTCTAATCCTGTCAGCATCTTGATATCGATCAGTGTTGGGGTCATCGAACCTTGCCAAAACAGAAAAGCATTCAAGGTGCTAGACCAGAAGTAGGTGGCCGCTAACATAAGAGGCTCGTTCTTCTTAGAATCGGCCAAAGACAAAGCAATGCACTGGCCGATTCCTATCTCATCACAATGGACTTGTTTGGCTGCTGCGATCCTTTTGTACCAAGTCTTGTAGCCATTGAGTTTGGACGGCCAAGATCTGAAGGTATGCTTCCATGAAGCAACATTGGGCTTTACTTCCTTAAAGGGGATTCTGTTTGTTTCTGCGTCTATCAACCAGATTGGATCAGAATTGCTCATGGGGCCTAGCAGGAACCGGTGTGACTTGTCGTTGGTGGGGATCAAGATCTGGTTTTTGAAGACCTACGACATGAGAACAACGATGAAATATAAGACCCGAGGGGCAAGAGCAGGAACCCTAGTTTGAAGAACTCGGCGGGAAAATGAAGAAGTGAACTCATAAAGGATTGACTCACCACGGGGATCTCAGAAGCGTAGAACGGCAAGGAGGCCATTGATGAACTTGAGGAGGTCGCCGATAAGGGGGTCGATGCCGATGGGACGTCGAGGTGTCGCCGGAGTCGAGAAGCGCAGGTGGCTAACGAAGGAATGCGCGAGGAAATCGGCGGCGGAGGGCTGCGAATCTGGATCTGTGCGGTTTTCAGACAAACCCTAGCGAAGAAGTCGATGGGTTCCTCGGAGCTAATTCCGCCACACTATATAATGAAGCGGAATTGAGGGGCATGTGTTAACAGCAGATTTTCATAATCTACTTGGAGAGGAAAGAGAAAACTAATGCGGAGAAGAAGGGCCAAGTTGGAGTCGGACCAGGTCTTGTATCAGACTTGGTGAGCGTTTCGGACTGGAAGAAGCACTGGTAGGAAGAGCATATCGGCCGATACGGATTTAATATGGCTATTGACCGATAGAGCCAAGAAGTTGATAGAGTTAACATGGGCTTGGTCTGGGCTCGAGATAAGCTTCAAGGAAGTTGCCAAATAGAGATAAGGCTCGGTTTTAGGCAATGTATCTTGTAAATTAAGTAGATTTAGATCTAATCTTTGGCAAGAGTCTGCCGCAAAGAGTACTTGATAAAAAGCTTTTGATGTACTCTTTCCAATGGATCTATCCTCATCTCCAAATTCCATCCTAGTCGGCCGCAATCTCATAAACAAGGTGCTATGTCACCTATAATGGGCCTATGGGCTTGTAACTTCATCTGGGACCCCGGCCCAGGTGGGGCCCATCTGGGGTGCGCTCAAGTTGGTGGAGCACGACCTAGGAACCCCCTTGGTTGTCCTCCCACTCCTTTAAATAGCTAGGTACCCCTTTAGGGTTTCTTGGGATTTTGTTTAGATTAAAGTTTAGCTTCGCTACTTTGCCGTGTAATCCCGTGATCGGTTAGATCGTCGGTTTGCTCGTTACGGAATCCAACTTATCATTTGTATTCAATTCCTATTTGCAATTCAGATTGCTTTTATCTTGTTCTTGCTTGTTTCTTCGATTTGTTTGCAGGAATAAGGTTGATCTGCACCGGCAAGATCAACAACCCATGGAGAGGTGTATCGATTACTAAGGTGCAACACATCAACATCTCATACAGTTGTAGTTGGGTCGTCAATGTTTCTTCCAAATCGTAGTTATCTTCAACTCATCGAAAGATCGGGATAACTAGATTCCTGAGCGTGTCGAGTAGAGTTCAGGGTTTATCAAGTGGTATCAGAGCAGCTTAGAGTTTATCAAGTGGTATTAGAACTTTCGTTGATCGGTGAGTTTTTATCTACCTATAACCAGAAAATAGCCATACAAAAAAATTTGAATCCATTACCTAGTCATCTTTGTGCCGCTGCATTGTTCTTTTTAATTTTTGCTTTGTTGAGTTTTGCATTGCATCGTCAAGTCGTGTTGCTGGTCTTAGCATCTAGTCCGTTTAGAGTTTCGAGTTCTGGTCACGTTTAGTACCACTGTCATCACTGCCGCCGTGTCTTTGTTATGGTCGGGACCCTCAAAAACAGAATCGTCTTGCCGCCAGGGTTTGGTTTTTGGATGGAGTGCTACAATCTGTAGATTGGTTTCCTTTTGTGAGTCCCCACCCCATGTGAAGCCGACCTGGACCACCCCACATGAATCTCATCTTCCCCCATCCGAGTCTGACTCCCTCCCTCTCCTCTCGGTTTCAATCTACACCGTGACTTCCTATATAGTTTGGTGAAATTTTATTTCGGTGTCGGATTCAAGTTCTGTTTGCAAAAATGGAATCCATACGAGGAGCGCATTCCATTTTTGTATAGATCGAATTTTAGGGTTTGGACTTTTACAATTGAGTCCTTGTAATTTTCATGTTTATATTTGAGTCCCTGTAATCTTGCCTTCAGGTCCTTGAGTTGTTTTTGCTGAAAAAACAAAAAAAGAAAAAAAGGCAGAAAGGTGCTAAAAAAAGAAAACAAAAGCCGCACAAAAAAAAGAATGAAAGAAAAAAAGAAGAAGAAAAAAAGAATGAAAGAAAAGAGAAAATCAGTTGTTATCTTTGAGTTTTCTTTTGTATATCAGAGTTGTGCTTGAGTTGTTCCCAGTGCTATATTGTGGTATCGTTTGTGTCTAGGCTCACATCTATAGTACGTTCTAGCCTAGGACCAACACGGTATTTGACTTTGAACAATTATTCAACTTTGCATTCTTTGATTTAAGCATTTGCTAGTCCTTTGCTACATATTTAATCCTACCCAGAGCTCCACAGATTTAATTGCAGCTGTACAACAAGTGTTTGCCAAGGCATCGATACATCCAACCTCCATTAGGTCTAGGTTGAGTTGGTGTGATCACCATTCCGCTTGCTTTGGTAAGATCTTGTAAGTGCTTGGTTAAAAGCTTGAGTGTGTGTGATATTTGAGCCTCCGTATCTAGTAGTTGATAGAAGCGTGCATATTCTTGTGTATGTTTCTTATTTGCTACTAACCATGGCAGAGTTACGCAAGGGGATACAAGATGGTCATGCTCAACATTGACTTCTTCACCTTCGACGAGATATGACGATTTCTCCACGTCATGCATATGAGGTACCTGACTATAATTTTGCACGAGTTGAATCTAAGTTACCATTCTACGATGGTAAGTACGATTCTGTTGCTTATATTGATTGGGAGCTAGTAGTAGACAACGAATTTGATAAATATGATTTTTCTGATGCTCAAATGATTAAGGCTGCTAGTAATAAGTTTGCCACTTCTGTGTTCTTTTGGTAGAGTCATGTTAGTAATAAACCTGAAACTTGGGATGAGTGCAAAACCATGATAAGAAAGCATTTTGTGAGTTCTTTTTACAAATGTATTCTTCTTGAGAAATTAGAACATCTGAAACAAGGTGATAGAACTGTTAGAGAGTAAATCTATGAATTTAAAGTTTGTACCATCTACAGTGGTCTAAAAGAATGCAATGAGAACACAATGCATAGATTTTTCAAGGGGCTTAATTCTGAAATTCATATTATGCTTGCTAATGTGACATATAATCATATTGGATACCTATTTCTACTTGCTTGTAGCATTGAGTCAAATGATATCAAATGCGAGAAAGTATGAACAATGTGAGTTATCTCCTGTTTCTGAATCTCCTATGTCCATGTGCAATGATGATGTGCAAACATGGGAGGAGCAATCTTTTGTGTCTCCTGTTAGTAATGTTTTCCAGGGAACATTCAACAAAAGGAGGAGAATGATGTTCTTGAGAAGAAAGAAGAGAACGATGAAGCACCTTTGATGTCTAAAGAAAGTTTGCAAGGTAAAGTAAATGGTGATGAAGTAAATGAAGGTGAGTATTCTCAACCTAAGCTACACATGTCTACTTTTTATGCTATAGTAGAGCAACTATTAGTGGAACCAATTACTGATATTTCTTTGTCACAAGTTGATTTGTTTGCTATTCCTTGTGATAAAGAAGAGTTCAGGGTTTATCAAGTGGTATCAGAGCAGCTTAGGGTTTATCAAGGTATGTACCAACTTGTCATACAGACAAGGGGAGAAGTACATCACCGAGATGAGCCCATTTAAGGGTCTCTCCTCCTAGTCACCTAATAGTTTGTTTCGCCATCCTAATTCATGGGATCTCCGATCACAAAGGATAGGTTACCACTATTGTGTAATTTCAAGTGGGTCTCAAGCCCATCTCGCTCGATGTACTGTCTATCACATTACGTGATAGTCCCTTAGTGAATTGGTGTGCCAGATTTTTAGCCATCTAAACATAGTCCAATGCTATCACTTTGGAGTTTTTCAGCTTTCTGATAGACTTCAGTCTTCTCTTTACATGCCTAGATGACTTCATGTTGTCCTTTGAACTATTCACCTTAATAATCACCGTTTGATTATCATAGTTCATCAGGATAGCTGGTACTAGTTTTTTAACCACTGGCAAATCCATCAGGAGTTCACGAAGTCACTCAGCCTCAACAGTGGCAGTATCTAATGCTGTGAGTTCTACTTCCATAGTTGACCTCGTTAAGATGGTCTGCTTGTAAGATTTCCAGGAAACAGCGCCACCTCCAAATGTGAACACATATCCACTTGTGGCTGTTATCTCATCAGCATCAGATATCCAGTTTGAATCACTATAGCCCTCCAGTATTTTTGGGTACCTAGCATAGTGAATTTCATAGCTCATTGTGCCTTTTAGATAGCACATTACCCTTTCTAGAGCATGCTAGTGATCATCTCCCGGATTTGAAACAAACCGGCTCAACTTGCTCACAGCAAATGACATGTCAGGCCTCGTTGCACTAGCTAAATACATCAATGAACCAATAATCTGATAGTATCTCAGTTGATCCCTTGCTATTCTTCAGTTTTTCCTTAGTATCACATTGGGATCTGTTGGCGTAGAATTTCGACCCGCCTTGCAACCAAACGGGTTCTACGTTTCCACGGCATAAGGAATAGAAGCTGGCTTGCAGTCACTATACCCAAAGTGACTCAAAACCTTATCCACATAGTGAGATTGCACAAGTGTAATCTAACCCTCATCTCCTCTCAGTAGCTTAATGTTAAGAATAACATCAGTCACTCCCAAATCCTTTATCTCAAAGCTTTTGGACAAAAAGTCCTTGACCTCCTCAAATCACTCTGCCCTTGCACTTTCGCCATCGATTTCTGTCAAACCAGTGAGTTTCCCCTCGATTTCTTGCAGTATTAGCACCTTTTGATGATGTTCCACCTACTGCATGTGATGATTTTAGCATGCATGCTGCAGATCAAGACATCGCCGTGAACCTGGAGTTCTTTTCCTCCGTCGAACCGTTCCGCATGCAACTGCCATTGTCCGAACCAGACCATCAACGAACAAGCCTCGGTGAGTACCCAGGAACCCTACAAACACATGCATGCACTAGTTTACCCAAAACTGAGTATTAACTCACTTAGCATGCATTCCAAAAATCACCACCGCTAAATCTTGTCGTCGGCAAGATTCCGGGCACCACTAGCCACACTAGAGCGACCTATTGGTGCGCAAGAATCATGCACACATTTTTTATTTTGGCCATGTCGTGTGAATCACCTCCGTTTGTCGCCGGTGAGTTCACTCAAGCTGCAGCCGTGTTTCACTGCCTCCACGCTTAGGCCAAGGACTCCTTTTCTAAATTCGAATAACTTAGAAAGTCTAAAGACTCTTAATGAAAAATGTATTCAACATGAGGGAGGACCTCGGGTCCTAATTTATAAACTCCAGAGGCGTTTTTCATATTGCCTGAGACCGACCATTAGACCACATAAATTTAAAATCTAGAAAATGGAAAGAAAATAGTTAAAGCATTATTTGTTGAACTGAAAAATATGCAAAATTTGTAAAATCCATATAAAATTTACTATAACTTATTTTGAAGTTATTCCATTTTCTGTAGGTTCATAAAGTGATGATCTTTAATATTGTAAAATAAAAATTTACACCTACAGTGTAATAAATATTTCGAAAATTTCATATATGAAATAGTTGACGTAAAACATGCTCAAACTTTAGAAATAGATATAAAATAAATTGAATCTTTTTGTACATGAAACAGTACTAGAATTTTGTATAGCAAAATAATTACCACATACTATTTTAATTTCTAAAATTCATAAGAAATTCATCCTAGCTCAAAATAAAGTGAACCAAGTCCTGGTATATTCACAAACATGAACCCTTATGCACTGTAAAATAAAATATGGTACCTTTTGTCGATGGGTTATATCCGTAGACCGTATTATGAGGTTATTGAGATACGTTGGAGTAAGGATCTACACGAAACGACATCAAGCACACAAGGGACAAAGATTATGTTGGTTCAGGCCCCTTGTAAGGTAGTAGCCCTACTCCAGTGTATATAGAATTACGACGAGAACCACAAAAATTACAATAGAGAACAACAGAAAGTATCAAGTACTGACTAAATCCCTGACGAGAATGTCTCGACGAGATCCTACCGGCGAATTATCTTCAAAGTACTCCGGATTGCTTCTGCTGTGGTGGTGGCTTGTACTATGATTCGATGATCCTGTACGCCCTGGGGGGCCTTCTATTTATACCACAGACTGCCTTGGCCTCCAAGTAGAACTCGAAGGGTATTTTTGGCCTACGAGATCACAGAGATTGTATCTTCCCCGAATAGGACTCTAACACCTTCCATTCTAGGTACAATTTCTCTATGTATTAGCCGAATTCCATAATATTAAGGTAACCTTTCCGTATACCAAGGATATGTCGTATCCGTATACTTCACAACCCCAAGGATAGAAGGTATGGCTTAACCGTAACCCTGATAGTAGCCCCTGACTTCAAATCAAATAAGCTCACAGTGTTCTCGAGCTGAAGTCCTTGAATAAATGATGTCGTGCCCACCTGACCGTTCTTGAGTTATCGAGAGGGTATAAAGCATTCGATAACACCATAAAAAAGCAACGGCCACCGTGAATTTGAATTGAAGTCTAAAAAACTACCGTAAACAAACCGAGAAAATCACGGTGACAATTTCTCTTTCTTCCTCAAAATGTGAACCGCTGGACATGACCTATAAATTCCAATTCTAAGATTCACTTTGGGTCCTTCCGACAAGTGATCTCTCACTCCTTTGCACTATCGAACTTTTGCAACTTCCGCCGGTTGAAAACCCTAACTTCACTCTTCACCTTCAAACTCAACCAAACCAATGGATTTGAGAAAATCTAGCGTTGGCGTGCAAATAAAAGGATCGCTCCCAAGGAAGAAAACCCTGTAACAATCAGAAGGAGGTATAAACCCTAACCCCACATAGGCCAAATTGTTTGTCTTGAAGATTTCGCACAGCGTGGGTTCTTGCCCCCTTCTTCCAAATTTCTTCTTCTCCTTTTGAATTTCTACGGCATCCACCTTCTCCACCTAAACCCAAACTCCATTGCATTTCTCAGTATCTTTACACACCTTTGCAAGGCATACCTTGGGGTACCGCCTTTCTTGGATCTATTTACATACTTTTATGAGCTTAGATGGATGAAATCCCGTAGAATCTCCGGTTGCTGTGGCTTTCGCCTCCGGGATGGGATGAAAGCGCAATATATTCCTTTTAACTGTCCTTCCTCATGATGATCGTAGAGATCAAAGTGATTTTATCTACACGTCGAGGACCGCCCCGCTAGCCTTGCTGTCTCAAATGGGAAGCCTGAGCGCTCCCCTTTGTGGACATCCAAACCGTCCTGAACTCCCTTTCTCAAAAGCTTCAAAGACAAGATCGTCCTTAACTCCGAGAACAAGGGTTGTCGGGGTATGAAGTCGCTGAAGACTTCATACGTCGTCGAATTCAGCCCCTTCAACACTCACCCCATGAACGAATACATGGGGGTGCAAGATGAAACATGGATCTCAGTTCGGTGTATACGATCTCATAACCTTCCTGACCCTAACCCGATCACGGCCAATCTATGAATAATAATATTGATGTCTTGTTTGCAGAACTTGATGATGGAACCGTGACCACCCGAGTAGGTCATCTGGTGATCGACGCCCCACCGGATCCGGACAACCTCCTCACCCCGCTATGCGACCTCCCGTCCTCGAACAGGGACGCCGCCATCAACGTAAGTGATCTTGACTACTATCCTTTCTCTGACTATTGTTATCCGAAAGAGTAGTAATCTAAATCTTATAGGTCCTGCCTCTGACGGACGTCATCGGCCCACTTGTCAACCACCAGGTCATGACTTCTCTGAAGGAGAAAGCAACCTTGGAGCAAGCAACGGTCGAGAACGCCCCAAGCAGTAGCGGGACAAAACCCTCCAAAAAGGAGGTGCACAGCTTTAACAAAGTCGTCTGGAGCAGGAACGCTTCTGCAGACATGCGGCTCTAAGGTCAGTTATGCTCCTTGTGGTCCATAAACCAACCCAAGGAGCTTTTTTGGTCCTAACATACACATCTTGCAGACCACTTTCGGCGTGATGTCCTCCTCTCAAGGGAAGAGGGCGCTCCTGAAGTAGTTTAAGCCCAAGTAAGTGACCATCTTCCCTGATTTCATATTCTTGTAGTTTCTTCTGTATCGCATACTTCCTTTTGTTGCAGCCCTTCTCCCGCGACCTCAGCGCAAAGCACAGGTCGTGAAGACACGAGCTCTACGCTCCCCGCCATTGTCATCACAGCATCAACGCCACCTCTCACTCAGCCAAGTGCCTCACACGCCGTCGTGTCACTTCTAGCGATCGACAGGCTGGTGGAAGCCAGCCGCCTGCTGCAATCCAGCATGCACGACGTCCTCGCCAAAGTTGAGCAGCTCAGGAAGGCAGCATCGACCTCGGACAAACATGTCGTCGAGCTAGAAACTCAACTGACAGAAGCATAGAGGGACTTGAAGAAATTCAAGGACCTGATCACTCGCCACGTGAGGCAGCGACAAGGCTGTTTGAAGAGGATGGAGGAGACCCAAAAAACTGGCGTCATTCCCACAAGACCTCTAGGACAACTAGGGCGGCTCGACATGGTGGCCCGTAGCTTGGGCATCCACGAGAAGGGTCCCGAGCTCCCGACGAGACAACAATCTTGGCATCCCTGGGCTTCCTCATTGGCAAGCTGGAGGGCACGTCCACCAAGCACGCTGTGCACATCGCCGAGGAGATGTGCACTAGTCTTAGGACCGGTGCATGTCACGTTATTGCATGCTTGAAGCTCACACACCTCGAGGTCAACTTGGAGGAGGTGTTCGAGAAGGGTGGGGCTGACGCGAAGCATGAGCACGTGATGTCAGAACTCGTCAATCTTGGAAAGAGCGTCATTCCTTATTTTAAACAGTAAACCACTACTCCTTTTTAAGTTGTAACTTTAACAATTATTAGGCCTCTCATCTTTTTTTGAGAACGATGTCCTTCTTTATTGTGCTTAAGCTTTTGGTGTCGTTATTCCAGTTTTAGATGTATCAAAGACGAGGTCGTCCAACAAGGAGGATGTCCTCGTGATTGTAACGTTGTGCCTCCTTCTCCCCATGCTTCCTCGACCCCAAGTGGCGACGACCAAACCTTGGTTGTCGTTAACCCGGATAGCACGCTGGATCCACAGGGACTCCAACTCAGCTCTCTTCTTGAGTGGAATCAAGGTACGAGACTTGACCTTTGTAGCCTTTGCCTCCTATGGACAAGGGAAGCTAATCGCGATCAAATGTTGTGCGTAGGCCTCGAGAACGCTTTAGAGGAGAGAGAGCTCCGCACCGAGTACTAGAAGGCGAGGTTTAAGAAGGCGGAGCTCGAGAAGATGGCCAATGCCTCCCGGAAGGAACAAGCCGTAGAGACCCTTTGAGGTAGGAAAATCTGGATTGACGCCTATCTCGATGGTTGTTATCTGGCACTCCAACATCTTTGCGAGGAGCTGAGGGTGGTCCGTCCCCCTCCCGAGAAGTCTGTAAGCGGCCATCTCTCTTGGATGCGGTGTACATGCAATCAACTAGCAGGGCTCGGGAAACGGATCGACAACAGCTTGAAGCAAGAGTGTTGTTGCGCTAGTCGGTATGTAGGTAGTCACATCCTCGCCTGTATCCAAGTTGGACGTTTGCAGATGAGCTTGGGATTTCTACGGGAGGGTTTCACGTGTTCTTTGCTGAGAGCCGATGAGATCGACCGCCTCGCGCAATCCCTCGCTCCGCTGGCCGAAGGCGTCTTCTCTACGATGAAATGGCAGTGGCCGTCTTGCTCTAGTTTTAAAAGGTAGAGTTGGGAAGTGGATCTTTTCTTTAATAGAATTTGATCTTCGATATGAATCGGCTAAGGCAATAAAGGGACAAGTGATAGCTGATTTTATTGTTCAACACCGAGGTAATTCAGTTGAGTATGTTGAGATGATGCCTTGGACATTATTTTTTAATGGGTCTATTTGTACACATGGTTGTGACATTGGCTTGGTGATTATATCGCCTCAGGCGGGGCAAGCTTTGAATTTTCTTTTACAATCAAACCTTGTTACACGAATAATCAAGTAGAACATGAAGCAGTGCTCAAGGGTTTGCAGCTTTTGAAAGAAGTAGAAGCCAATGCAATTGAAATTATTGGTGATTCATTCTTTGTGATCAATTAATTGTTGAGAGTGTATGAATGCAAGAATGAAATCTTAAGAGTTTATAATGAAAAATGTCAAGAGTTGATGAAGAATTTCAAGTTTATCACTATGAAGCATATTTCTAGAGAACAGAATATTGAAACCAATGACTTAGCTCAAGGTGCATTGGGTTATAAGCCGATGTTGAAAAATATAGAGATTGAGATTGCAGACGTTGATGCTGATCGCAGTGCTAATGGAATAAGGTGTGGCAGAATAAGGTGTGGCGGCAATTTAGAGAAATAGTTCTTCCATTCGCTATGGTGCAACGAGTACAGGAGGGTTGGACAAGTACCGTTTGAGCGCGATAAACACATTCTCAGCATCCTATGTCCACTGAAATCTATCTTGCTTTTTGAGTAGAGCAAAGAAAGGTTGTCCTCGTTCTCCCATCCTAGCCATGAACCGGCTTAAAGCTGCCATACATCCTGTGAGCTTATGTACTTCCTTGAGTCTTGTCAGCGACTTCATGTTCTCGATGGCCTTGATCTTCTCGGGGTTTGCTTCAATTCCTCGTTCGGAGACAAGAAATCCAAGCAATTTCCTTGACGCTAGTCCAAACGTACACTTCTCCGAGTTTAGTTTGAGTAGATGTCGCTGGAGATTGTTGAATGTTTCCCTCAGGTTCTTGCCCCCACGTTCTTGTCGATCCAGGCATCGAAAGCCCCCTGAATTTCTCGCTGATATGTGTTGCCTATATTGATTAATCTGAAGTGCATCTTGGTATAGCAGAAAACACCATGGGCGTGATGAACATTGTCTTCTCTTCGTCCTCTTTGGCCATGCTGATCTGGTGGTAGTTGGAGTAAGCATCAACCAAACTCAACAACTCACAACCAGTGGTTCAGTCCACCAGTTGGTCAATGCGAGAAAGAGGGAAGTGGTCCTTGCGGCACGCCTTGTTGAGATCGGTGAAATCTACGCACATCCTCCATTTGCCGTTGGCCTTGCGCACCATTACTGGGTTAGCGAGCCACTCTGGATAGAGAACCTCTCTGATGAAACCAGCTTTGAGAAGTTTGTGTAGCTCTTCTTGAATGACTTCTTTTCTATCCTGTGTGAACTACCACAGTTTCTATTTGACAGGCTTAGCATCGGGACACACCATTAGTTTGTGCTCAATCACCTCCCTAGGGACTCCACGCATGTCGGACGGTTGTCAGGCGAACACGTCTGCATTCTCATAAAGGAAGGTGATGAGCTCGAGTTTCTATTTGTTGTCAAGTGTTGCCCCAATCTTACTGTCTTGTCGGGGTTGCCGCTGGCCAACAACATAATCTTGATTGCGCCATCGGGCTTGGGTGTCATGTTGGGCTTGCTCACTTTCTGAGGGGGTTCTGAGATGGCAGGTGGTGTGGGAGTATGCTCGACCATGTCAAGGCTCCTCTTGTCTCACTGTACCACTACCTTCGTGTTCCTAGGAACTGTGATTGTTCCTTTTGGGCCTGGTATCTTTAGAATCTGGTACGCATAGTGGGACACTGCCATGAACTTCGCGAGAGCAGTCGTTCTAAGGATAGCATTGTAAGTAGTGTCAAACTCCGCTACGTCAAAGGTTATCTGCTCTGTACGGAAGTTGTTGGCCTGGCCGAACATCATGGCTAGCGAGATCTTCCCCAGCATTTTTGACGATGATTTTGGAGTCATCCCATGAAAGTGCTGGTCGGAAGCAATAAGCTCTCTTCTAGGGATACCCATTGCATCGAGTGTGCTGGCGAAGAGAAGGTTGATGGAGCTGCCGCTGTCGATGAGGACGTGTGCCACCTTGATATTCCGAATAGTAGGCTCGACTACTATCGGATATTGGCCTGGCACCATTGTTGTTGTCGGTGGTCGTCCTAAGAGAACTCGATCTTCTGGTTAGACCACTTCATCTTGGCAGCGACTCCTTATGACGTAGAGCAGACTTCGCGTTATACCTTCTTATATTCCTTTTTAGAGGTCTACATCGTAGAAGTCTGGGAACACGAGTTTGTTTGCAGATGACAGATCATCAGTGCTCCTCTCCACCACACAAACTTGCTTTCCTTTTTCGAGGGCCTGCTGTTTTTCCAATGCTTTTTGGAAGACCTGGAACTCCTCCAAAGTATGTGTGCCTGTCTTGTGGATTGGACACCATTGTCGTACTGGTTCATCACCTTGAAGGGCTGGGCACCTTGGGGATGGGTTTGCTTGTTTTGCGACAAGGACCTCTATTTCCGCCTTGCGTTTCCCTTCCTTTATGCGATTTTGTTTTTTCTTTTCAGAGGATTCCAGTGTTTCTTTGTTGACTGATTGCTTCTCCTCGACCACCTTGCCTTTTTCATCTTTCCTCCTGAGGGCGTCATCTACGTGAGCACACCTGTCAATGATCTCGAACAGTTTCTTGGTAGAAGTGATTCGCCTTGTTGCCAGCTCTTGAATGGTGTATCGATCGTTGACGCTTGACTTAAACACGCCTATGACGGAAGCATCGATGATCTCGGGGATCGTATCCTAGCATTCGTTAAAATGCTGTATATAGTCCCTTAAGGACTCGCCCGGGTTCTGCCTAATGGCATATAGATCGTCCTCGACCGCATACCACTTGTATGTTCGTTGAAAGTTGGCCACGAATTGCTGCCATAGGTCTTCCTAGGAAGAAATCGAGTGAGGTGGGAGGTGCACCAGCCATGACCGAGCGGATCCTTTCAAAGCTACAGGTAAGTAGTTTGCCAACGCGTTGTCATCTGCGCCGGCCACATAGAGAACTGTAGAGTAGACATGCAGAAACTCCTTTGGATCGGTACTGCTGTCATACTTTTTGATATGCACACGCCATCGTTAACTCAAGAAGCACCCACACAAGTGTACAAAGGGCCAATTACACGCAACCGAGCAAAGCAACTTCAACAAGAGGTGCACGCTTTCCTCTCTGAGTTTTATTCTAATATTAATGAGAATTATATACTGCCTAAATCGTGTACTCTAATGCTACTTAGGTTTACACAAGAGGAGACACCATTCGGCTACAAGAAGGACGCAAAGGCGCAACGCACCATGGACACGAAGGTTGTTGTCCAAGAAAAGAAGCGTGACAAGTCCAGAACCAGCCGTGCACCGCAGAAGCACCAAATCTTCGTGCAAAACTGTACCATCTCAAGAGGAGATTGGGCCATGGTATACATGGTTGGAAAGTACGTCAAGTCTAGTTTCCAACGCAACAAACGGAACGTCTTTTGGAGTTCCGAGGAGAAAGTTATGACCACTTTACCGAAGACTGCACAGAAGGCCAGAAGACGCGCGGAAATGGATTTCCACCTCGAGAATGCTCCAGCCAGTTGGCCTTCCACCTCCTCACGAGGCCCCTTCGGTTTAGATCTATCTTAGAGACTTGTTACTACTATAAATATTCCCTCTATGCTCCTAAAAACAAACTTTTGATGATATGAAAACCTGATATGGTATATTGCAGTAGATCTGCGTGAGTGTATCCTTACACACCTTGTTCTTGCGAGTTCTACTTGGGCTTGTGAGAGATCTCTCTGAGGTCCCCTACTTCGTGCTCTACGGCTTCCGTTCGGCTGCGCCGTATTGTGTGGATTAGTCTCCGGTTGTGGTTCTGCGATCGCTCAGAGATCGAATCGAGATCCTCAAGGTTTTCGGTTCCTTTCTCCTAGTCCGCTTGGTCACATCCAACCTTGGCAGGTATAAAGCTTCATCCGGATCGTGGTTCTTCGATCATACGGAGATTGCATCGCCTTCTCCCTATCCGTCGGGTCGCATCCAACCTTTGCCAGGTATAAAGCTAGTTATCCCCGCTGTTCGCAGCAAGTTATCCTTTTGTTTGTGAACCTACTGTCGTGAAGATCGGGCCATCCTTGTGCCGGTTCAGATCGGTACTTATCATGTGGTATCAGAGCTAATGTTGTCACAGTAGGTTTTGTTATCATCCACCATATATATTTGTGTTTGTTCATGTCCTATAGTCCACTAAAAACTATTAAAAATCCTATAGCCATTTGGTGGTACTGTGCTTTGTGTTCATCTCGTTCATCTTGTTGCTAGTCACCATCATTGTTCTTCCATCGTATTTGTTATTCGCACCCCCCATATGTTATCTTGTGTTTGCTGAAAAAAAAAATCAGAAAAAAAAGTGAAGAGAAAGAGTCAGAAAAAAAAGAGACAAAAAAAAGCGTGAAAAAAAAGAAAAGAGAAGTGAAAGGATTTGTGTTGCGGAAAGTAAAGATCCAAGTTTCATATCTGAAAATTCAGATTTGTGGTGCACTGGACAGCAACATTTCATATCTTATTTGAACGGGTTGTCACACTTTGTTACAGTACCATAGCCCTCCTTGACAGCCACCTATAGCTCCACAAAATACCGAAACCGGATCTCTCGTTTTGTATCATTTTAATCGCAGCCGGGTTACTACCACATCTTTCTTTTAGCACACTCACGGTCCTTGAGAACGCGTAAGAACAGTGGTGAGTAAGAGGTGAGGTTGTGTGATTTCACAAATATTTCCTATTCCACTATATTTTGTTTAGAGCTAACATGGCAGATTCTAATTCGAGCATTCATGGTGGTCGTCGTGGAGAAGAAGAGCCCCCTGTTGCACGGGCTGAGTTGCGCCACATGGCCGACTCACTGTTGGAGGCCATGGGCAGGATGTTTGATGAGCGCTTGCCTGCACACGGGCGGAGGGTTCCTCGACATCAACATGAGGAATCTGGTGGTGAGAATTCTGATGCAGGGCATGGCAATCATGACCGTTTCAGAGATGGTCGTGGTGGTGATAGGCGGGCTGGTCATCCAGGCCGCAATGGAGGACATGCTCACGGGCGTGGCCGTGGCCATCGTGTGCGTTTTGAAGATGAAGAATTTGATGACTTTGATGAAGAAGAAGGGTTTGATGATAATGAAAATCCTTTTGCTAACGATGGGCTGTTTGGACGGCACCGGGATCATCGGCGGCGTGCTGAAAATGGAGATAGAGAGCATCATTATGGTCGTCGTAATAGAGATGACCCGGATAATATTGCTCGTGTCAAGTTGAGAATTCCAAAATTTACTGGAAAGGAAGATGCTGATGCGTATCTTGAATGGGCTGAGCAGTGCGATCAAATTTTTAGAGTGCATAATCTTTCTGATCAGAGGCGTGTGAATCTTGCTTCAGTTGAGTTCTCTGGCTATGCTCTCACTTGGTGGAACCAAGTCCAAGAGAATCAAGTTGAGTTGGGACATGATTATATCAGCACTTGGGAAGAGATGAAGAGAGTGATGAGGAGGCGGTTTGTACCCTCAAGTTTTCAGCGTGATCTTCGCAATAGGCTGCAAGCGTTGAAGCAAGGAAAGAGGTCGGTTGATGAATATTATAAGGAGATGGAACTGCTGTTAGTGCGGGCTGAAATTAGAGAAGATGCGGAGTCTAAAATGGCAAGATTTTTGGGTGGTCTCAATGAAGAAATTTCTGATTTTGTTGAGATGTTTCCGTATCATACTTTGCAAGATCTTGTTGATCAAGCTAAGCGCACCGAGAGAAAAATTCAGCAAGAGAAACGTGGAAGATCTTATGGCAGTTCTTCCATAGCAGCCCCATGGCGCAAGCAGCAGCCCAGTACTTCTTTTATTGGGGGTCGATCCCAAGGAGCTTCAGCTAGGCCCTCTACATCCAATGCTCCCTCGAAGATGGCGGTTTCTAGTGCATCATCTCCTGCAAATCAGCAGCGACCTGCTGCAAGTGCAGCAGCCCCAAGTGGTGTTTCAGCTACTGCATCCTCTACACGGAGTAGAGAAATTGTGTGCTTCAAGTGCCATGGTCGTGGGCATGTAGCAGCCCAATGTTCCAGTAGGAGGACCATGATTGTGAATGAGAATGGTGATTGGGAATCTGAAAGTGATCCCGAGGATGAAGGTCCAAGATATGATGAAGAGCCTGAAAGTGTTGAGAGTGAGATACAACCTGATGAGGGTGATAATAATTGCTTTATTTCCCTTCGCGTGCTGAATGTTTCTGCTATAAAAGAAGAGAATGAGCAGCGGCACAATCTTTTCCATACAAGAGGCATGATCAAAGACAAGTTGTGCAGAATTATTGTTGATAGTGGCAGCTGCAACAACATTGCAAGTCAAGACTTGGTTGATAGATTGGGGCTGAAACAACGGCGTCATCCTAATCCATATAAGATGCAGTGGCTTAATGATTGTGGTGCGCTGCGTGTGAACCATATGGTGACAGTTCCGTTCTCTATTGGGAAGTATAATGATGTTGTGGAATGTGACGTGGTGCCTATGCAAGCATGCCAACTGCTGCTAGGGAGACCATGGTTATACGATCGTGATGTTCAGATTCTTGGAAGAACCAACAAGATATCATTCATATACAAAGGAGAGCGAATCTCATTGCTTCCTTTGACACGGAGGAGATTTTTAAAGATGAACTAAAAAGAAGACAGCGAGAGAGCGAGAACCAATTACGAGTGAGCCACAAACATAGTGAGGAAGAGTGTCCAAAGCCAAATAAAACTCCACAGCCGCAAAGAACCAAGCCAACGGGAAAAGAGGGATTAGTTATGATGGCTAGGAAGGGGGATTTAAAAGAATTGAGTGAACCCAATGCTATGTTCTTTGTACTTCTGTACAAGGACAATTTTCTTTCCACTAACGACTTACCCTCTACTTTGCCTAGTGATGTTTTTGATGTGTTACAGGAATATGAAGATGTGTTTCCAGAGGAAGTACCACCAGGACTGCCACCAAAGAGAGGAATAGAGCATCAAATTGATCTTGTTCCTGGTGCTCCACTTCCCAATCGTGCACCATACCGAACGAACCCCGAAGAGACGAAAGAAATTCAGCGCCAAGTACAAGAGCTCATCAACAAAGGTTATGTAAAGGAAAGTCTCTCACCTTGTGCTGTTCCTGTTCTTTTAGTTCCAAAGAAAGATGGTTCTTGGAGAATGTATGTTGATTGCCGAGCCATTAATAACATCACCATTAGGTATAGGCATCCCATACCTAGACTTGATGACATGCTTGATGAACTTAGTGGTGCTACTATTTTTACTAAAATTGACTTGAGAAGTGGCTATCACCAAATTCGCATGAGAGAAGGAGATGAATGGAAAACAGCCTTCAAAACCAAGTTTGGGCTGTATGAATGGTTGGTAATGCCTTTCGGTTTGACCAATGCACCTAGCACCTTTATGAGATTGATGAATCATGTGCTTCGATCTTTCATTGGCAAATTTGTTGTTGTCTACTTTGATGACATCTTGATTTACAGCAAGTCTCTTGATGAACATATTGAACATATAAAATGTGTGCTTGCTGCTTTGAGGAAGGAATGCTTGTATGCTAACCTTGCCAAGTGCACCTTTTGCACCGACAAGGTAGTGTTTCTTGGCTTTGTTGTTTCAGGTGATGGTGTGGAGGTTGATGAGGAGAAGATCAAGGCTGTTCGTGAATGGCAGACCCCACAAAATGTGAGTCAAGTGCGAAGCTTCCTCGGTCTTGCTGGTTTCTATCGGCGATTTGTGAAAGATTTCAGCACCATTGCTGCTCCAATCAATGAGTTGACAAAGAAGGAAGTACCCTTCCATTGGGGTGAAGCACAAGACAAGGCATTTGAAGAGTTGAAAAAGAAGTTGACCACAGCTCCACTCCTTGCACTCCCAGATTTTGGTAAGACCTTTCAAATTGAATGTGATGCAAGTGGTATAGGAATTGGTGGCGTGCTCATGCAAGAAGGAAGGCCTATTGCATACTTTAGTGAAAAGCTAAGTGGTCCAACTCTGAATTATTCAGTTTATGACAAAGAATTATATGCTCTTGTTAGGAGTTTGGAAACATGGCAACATTACCTTTTGCCTAAAGAATTTGTGATACATTCAGACCATGAATCTTTAAAACATCTTAAAAGTCAACTAAAATTGAATCGAAGACATGCAAAATGGAGTGAATTCATTGAGTCTTTTCTTTACATTGTGAAGTACAAGAAAGGGAAGGATAATGTTGTAGCTGATGCTTTGTCCCGACGTCATACTTTGCTCTCACGACTTGATGCTAAAATTCTTGGGTTAGAAAGTATAAAAGATTTATATGCTGTTGATCCGTATTTTGCTGAACCATTTTCCAAGTGTTGTGATGGCAAGGGATGGGAAAAATTTCATTTGCATGACGGATTCTTATTTCGAGCTAATAAACTTTGCATTCCAGATTGTTCTGTGCGTATTTTGCTTGTACAGGAAGCTCATGCAGGAGGACTTATGGGACATTTTGGTGCCAAGAAAACAGAGCAAGTACTCGCTGATCACTTCTTTTGGCCAAAGATGAGAAGAGATGTGGAGAGGCATGTTCTTCGCTGCATAACCTGCCACAAAGCTAAGTCACGCTTGAACCCTCATGGTTTATATACTCCTCTGCCTATCCCTAATGCTCCATGGGAAGACATCTCTATGGATTTTGTTCTTGGTTTACCTCGAACCAAGAGGGGGAGGGATTCAATCTTTGTTGTGGTTGATCGTTTTAGTAAAATGACACACTTCATTCCCTGTCATAAGAGCAACGATGCTTCACACATTGCTGAATTGTTTTTCAGGGAAATTGTGCGTCTACATGGAATGCCACGTACCATCGTGTCTGATCGTGACACCAAGTTTTTGAGCTACTTTTGGAAGACTTTGTGGGGTAAACTTGGAACGAGATTGTTGTTCTCTACAACATGTCATCCTCAAACTGATGGGCAAACTGAAGTTGTGAACCGCACACTCTCAACCTTGCTGCGAGCTGTCCTAAAGAAGAATCTGAAATTGTGGGAAGAAAGCTTGCCTCATGTGGAATTTGCATACAACAGGGCGGTACACTCGACCACAAAATTTTGTCCATTTGAAATTGTCTATGGTTTCAAACCTACTGCTCCCATCGATCTTTTGCCTTTGCCTATGCAGGAACGAGTGAACTTTGATGCAAGCAAGCGAGCTGAGTTTGTCAAGAACCTTCATGATCGAGCAAGAGCGAACATTGAGAAGATGACCAAGCAGTACGAGAAGAATGCCAACAAAGGACGCAAGAAGATGTTGTTCGAACCCGGAGACTTGGTGTGGGTACATCTGCGCAAGGATCGCTTCCCAGAACAACGCAAGAGCAAGTTGCAGCCCCGAGCTGATGGACCATTCAAAGTGCTTCGCAAGATTAATGACAATGCATATGAAATTGATCTCCCAAGTACTTATGGCGTGAGTACAAGCTTTAACGTCGCTGATCTGTCCCCTTACATTGGGATGGAAGAAGAGTCGAGGACGACTCCTTTTCAAGAGGGGGAGGATGATATGCACACGCCATCGTTAACTCAAAAAGCACCCACACAAGTGTACAAAGGGCCAATTACACGCAACCGAGCAAAGCAACTTCAACAAGAGGTGCACGCTTTCCTCTCTGAGTTTCATTCTAATATTAATGAGAATTATATACTGCCTAAATCGTGTACTCTAATGCTACTTAGGTTTACACAAGAGGAGACACCATTCGGCTACAAGAAGGACGCAAAGGCGCAACGTACCATGGACACGAAGGTTGTTGTCCAAGAAAAGAAGTATGACAAGTCCAGAACCAGCCGTGCACCGCAGAAGCACCAAATCTTTGTGCAAAACTATACCATCTTAACAGGAGATGTGGGCCATGGTATACATGGTTGGAAAGCACGTCAAGTCTAGTTTCCAACGCAACAAACGGAACGTCTTTTGGAGTTCCGAGGAGAAAGTTATGACCACTTTACCGAAGACTGAACAGAAGGCCAGAAGACGCGCGGAAATGGATTTCCACCTCGAGAATGCTCTAGCCAGTTGGCCTTCCACCTCCTCACGAGGCCCCTTCGGTTTAGATCTATCTTAGAGACTTGTTACTACTATAAATATTCCCTCTATGCTCCTAAAAACAAACTTTTGATGATATGAAAACCTGATATGGTATATTGCAGTAGATCTGCGTGAGTGTATCCTTACACACCTTGTTCTTGCGAGTTCTACTTGGGCTTGTGAGAGATCTCTCTGAGGTCCCCTACTTCGTGCTCTACGGCTTCCGTTCGGCTGCGCCGTATTGTGTGGATTAGTCTCCGGTTGTGGTTCTGCGATCGCTCAGAGATCGAATCGAGATCCTCAAGGTTTTCGGTTCCTTTCTCCCAGTCCGCTTGGTCACATCCAACCTTGGCAGGTATAAAGCTTCATCCGGATCGTGGTTCTTCGATCATACGGAGATTGCATCGCCTTCTCCCTATCCGTCGGGTCGCATCCAACCTTTGCCAGGTATAAAGCTAGTTATCCCCGCTGTTCGCAGCAAGTTATCCTTTTGTTTGTGAACCTACTGTCGTGAAGATCGGGCCATCCTTGTGCCGGTTCAGATCGGTACTTATCACTTTTCTACCGCCGCAGGACGGAATTTGTTCTGCCATAACACCTCTCACATTGCAGGTATGAAAGCCCGATATCCGCCTCATAGTATAAAGGATGGACGACGTCCTCACGGACCGCGAGAACTGCCTCCAGTTGCCTCCAATTGATGATGATGACGACCAAGGATCACTGTAGTCAAGGGTGTGACTCCTTGACCTACGGTCTCGTCCTCGGTCCCTTCTGGAATTCGGGGATCGCGAGTTTTGTCGCCATCGATTATCATCATGGTGTTGTCGACCTTGATCGTTCTCGCCCTGTTGACTTTGGCAGTCTCGATGATCTCGATCATTGTTGCGATCTTCTTGGTTGTCGTTGTCGTCCCACCCTCTGTTTCCTTCGCGAGGTGTTGTTCCGATCTTGTCGCTCCTGCCTATGCCCATTCAAGTGATTGCGTAGATCGCGGTTGTCTTGATGAGGAGGGGCTGATTGTCTTGTCCTCTTGGAGATGCATTTTGAGGATTACGGCCCGGATCTCAGCTGGGGTGTGGACTAAGAGCGTCTTTGGCAGCGTCGTTCTCCAGTGCTCGGTTTCCTCTGCGTGGACGGGGATCTCGGGAAGGATCTCGGGTGTTTGATCCAGCCTCGACCAAGAAGGCAGAGTTGAGGTTGGCTATCGTTGATTGTACCCGTTTGACCCAGTCATTTGCTTTCAGGAAGGTTACTGGATCGAATTGAACAAGGTTTGCTTCAGTAATGAGTTGACCATGGTGAAGTGCCTGGCAGGAATTTGAAACAAATCGATAGGTTGACGTGACGCAACAGGAGCAGGCGGTTCTTCTCCCGAATGAACTTCACCCTTTTCTCGTACGTCCTCGACGACCCTTTCGATTACGTTCACTTCACGTGAGGAGTTAGATCCTGAAGATTCCAAGCTGTGAAAAACGGAGGGTTCACAAGGTTCAATGTCAATGAATCCGATCAGACGATCTGAGGTTTTCATCTCGCTATCGTCCACCGTTGCATCCTGAGGTTGATCTCGGTGTTGGTGGATCGTACAGCAGGGAACACGGACCATAGATCCGGTGATCTTTAAGAAAATCTTGCTATTGTTAAGGGGGTGACTTTTCAATTTGTGGATCGGGCACCACGCCTTGTACGGAGATGTGCACTGGATATCTCAATCTTTGCAAGCATCAAGTTCAGCCTTTACTTGAAGTACTACCCAACATTCGACCAAAGAGTGCTGAGACATCTTGTGGATCGAACACCAGGTGTCGTGGTTTGGAGGGGACTTCCTTGTCGGCACCTGGCCCCTAACAGGTGTCTAGGGCTTGGCCGCTTTAGGAATTCTTTGGGTAGCTGAAGTCGTCGACTTCCTCTTTTCTAACAAGACAGGAGGAATAGCTGACGAAGGGTTGTTTTCGGTTGCCCTCGCAGTTCCGTTCTCGATCCCGACTTGTTTTGGGAAGGTGAGATTGGAGTTGCGGCGAAGACGAGGAAGACGATGGATCCGACTTGAGTCCAATCGAACGTCGGCTAGGTAGGATCTCCCTGGCCAGGACAAATGTAGGCATTGTTGTTGGAAGGCCTTAAGTTGGATGCCATCTCGCCAAAACCTTGAGCACCAAGTCCCCCTACCTGGCACACCACTGTCGATGGATTATATCCATACATCGTATTTCGAGGGTAGTGGGGTACGTTGGAGCAAGAATCTACATGAAACGACAAAAAACATACAATAGACAAGGATTATACTAGTTCAGGCCTCTCGTAAGGTAAGCCTTACTCCAGTTTATATGGAATTACGATGAGAACCACAGAGATTACAAGAGAGAACAACAGATCGTATCAATTATCGACTAGATCCCAGACGAGAACGTCTCAACGAGATTCCAACCAGCGAATTATCTTCAAAGTCCTCCGAATTGCTTCTACTGTGGTGGTGACGCGTAGTACGATTCGATGATCCTGTATCCCCTGGGGCCTTGTATTTATACCACAGACTGCCTTGGACTCTAAGTAGAACTCGAAGGGTATTTTTGGCCTACGAGACCACAGAGATTGTATCTTCCCTGAATAGGACTCTAACACCTTCCATTCAAGATACAATTTCTCTATTATACCAAGGATATGCCATATCCGTATACTTCACAACTCCAAGGACAGGAGGTATGGCTTATCCGTAACCCTGACACCATTATATAAAGCACATCTCTAAACTTTTATGTAGTAGAATAAGTACTAAATCACAAGCTATAATTTATACAATTCATATAAAATACACTCTAGCTAGTCAAACTAAAATTTATTTAGACTAGCAAAGTTATACTCTTTATTCTTGTTATAAATAATCTGGAATTAGTATCACAAATTATCAACATAAAACACATCCCAAATTGTAAAATGTGTGAAAAATTCAAATTAGCTTCAAATCTTATGAGCTCGGTTTTGTTATGCTAAGAAAATTATTCTATTTATTTAACAAAAACAAAAAGTAATATACTCGGTACAAAATAAATCTCTAAAAATTTATATAGGAAATTGTTAACATAAACCACACTACAATTTGTAAAATGCATAAGAAATTCATACAAACTCCATACAATTATGAAACCAGTTCGGTTAGTCTTAGAAAACAAACTTCTTCACCCTTGTAAGGTTAACTTTAACAAAATCGCATATTAAAAATATTAAAAATATTTCACAACACTACCTAAGTAATTAATACCACAAATCAATACGAACTTTAAAAATTCATTACTCACAAATAAAAAGAGATAAAATAGAAATTCTTTCACCTAAATTCATCTGAGGACAGCACCAACCAACTGTGCACAACTCAGGCATTTCAGAGCATTTTTTATTTTTCACATATCTCGGTATTTATTTGCATATCGTGTTAATTGTATAGATTAATTGCGTTGACGATGAAGGAGTGATTTATGTGTTGTCCAGGTTGCTCAAGATTAAGGCAAGTCCTCCCATCTTCCTTTGCACACATTGAAAACCTATGTTTTGGGGAATGTAATGTAGTGTTTGCAAAATTGCATGTGTTTGTGTAACTATTGGCACTAGTACAGATTCTCTTATCTCTGACGGGCCCTCACATGCCTGGACTATTGGGCCGTTAGAACCAAGTCATCTCAATCGGACCTAAATTTGCGCCGTTGTAGATATACTCGTGCAGTCATATTCTAGGCCCAAGTACACATAGCCCGTCACCGATGACACTCATCTGTGACGGGCACAGCTTTAGGCCCGATTGAGATGACCTAGCATATCTCAATCGGGCTCGTCTACAGAGCCCATCAGAGATGAGGATCATCGGTGACGGGCTCCAAATATGGCCCGATTGAGATGGCTTTAAAACCCGTCACCGATGACTCGTATCTCAATCGGGCCCTTCTAGAGAGCCCGTCAGAGATATGAGTCATCGGTGACGGGCTACAAATATGGCCCGATTGAGATGTGCTTTATAGCCCGTCACCGATGACTCATATCTATGTCGTGCTTTTTGTTGATGCCCATTAGAGATGTCGGTTCATTGGCCCGATTGAGATATATTTCGCACACTATAAATAGACCACCCGACTGTTGTCTGAAGTTATCGCACTATTCACTATTTTGGTGGGAGGTTGAAGGGGGCGAATTTTTGTCATTTTTTTCCAAGGAAAAATAGAAAAATCTTAGAAGTAAGTAAAAAGGTAGTAATAATTTTTTTTAATTTAGTAGTATGTTAACTAATATTTTATTAAATTTTGCAGCGATGGACCGAGGTTGGATGAATTGCAAGGAGTATAGAGATGGCGTTTTAAGTTTTATGAACGTTGCGGAGGAGGATAGGAGAAGAAGAAATAGCAAATACATGTGTTGTCCATGTAGAGATTGCATGAATGATATTATGTTTAGCATAGAGGAGGTACACTCTCACTTGATACAACGGGGATTCATGAAGGGCTACACTTGTTAGGTGAAGCATGGAGAGCAAGAATCGGGTAGTGGTGCAGCTGCAGACAGAAGTGGTGCAGACAATCATGAAGATGAAGATGAGCATGACATGTTTATACCATCTCCATTGAGCAGTGAAATGATTGATATGGATCCTGATATGCTGCAAGAGATGTTACGTGACGTTGAGGAGCAAGCTCACAACGAGAGAGATTCCATGAAGTTCAACAGGTTGGTCAGTGACTCCGAGACACCTCTATACGCCGGATGCAAGGCAAAGCACACCAAATTGTCAGCTACCTTGAACCTAATGAAGCTGAAGGCAAGTAGTGGATGGACAAACAAGAGTTTTATGGAACTTTTGGGAATATTGAAGGTCATGCTTCCTGAAGAGAACACATTGCCCGAGACGACATATGAAGCAAAGCAGGTTCTGTGTCCCCTGGGGTTAGAGGTCCGTAGAATTCACGCTTGTCCAAACGACTGCATATTGTACCACAAGCAATATGCGGACCTAGATGCTTGTCCTGTGTGCAAGGCTTCTCGATACAAGCGAAAGAAAAGTGCGGGGGAGGGAAAGAAGTCAAAGCGGGGTGGTCCGGCGAAGGTTGTGTGGTATCTACCTATCATTGATCGCTTCAAGAGAATATTTGCCAACCCCAAGGAAGCAAAGTTAGTGCGTTGGCATGCCGAAGATAGAAGGAATTACGGTTTGCTAAGGCACCATGCGGATTCGATTCAATGGAGGAATATCGATCGAATGCACAAAGACTTTGCTGCTGATCCCAGAAACATGAGGATATGTCTGTGTACAGATGGCATGAATCCTTTCGGAGATATGAGCAGTTCTCACAGCACTTGGCCAGTTCTTATTCCGAACTATAACCTCCCACCATGGTTGTGCTTCAAAAGAAAATATATTATGTTGTGCTTGTTAATCCAAGGTCCAAAACAACCGGGCAATGATATCGATGTGTTCTTGGAGCCTGTTATCGATGATCTTGAGATTCTTTGGAAACAAGGTGTGGAAACCTGGGATGAATACGGTCAGGATAACTTCAAGCTATGAGTTCTATTGTTCTGCATCATTAACGACTATCCTGCACTAGGTAATCTTTCCGGACAAACCGTGAACGATATCATGGTTCATCTCCCTGTTCATCTAGTGAAACAAACAAAACTATGTGGTCCAGCTTTTCTAAGGGAGATGTACCCGTTTGAGAGGTACATGAGAGTTCTTAAGTCGTATGTTCGAAATAGAGCAAAACCGGAGGGAAGCATCATTGAAGGGTACACGACGGAGGAGGTTATTGAGTTATGCATCGATTACATGGCCGAGACTGATCCTATCGGAGTTCCTGTGTCTCGCCACAAAGGAAGGTTGGCAGGCCTTGGCACAATAGGCAGAAAAAGAATTGTACCCAATCAGGCATCCTATGCGCAGGCTCATTTCGCTGTGCTACAACATATGGCCGAAGTAACTCCATAGTTTGAGGAGCATCTAGCGAAGGTCCGACAGGAGAACATGGGTCGATCAGATACGTGGATCAACAGAAAACAAAGTACTCGCTTCAACGAATGGTTCAAGAATCGTATCGCACGGTCGACCGATGGCCCAAGTGAGATAATACGAAGGTTGGCAAGGGGCCCAAGCTGGGATGTCGACACATGGCAAGGGTACGATATCAATGGATACACATTCTACACCATCAAACAAGATGACAAAAGCACAGTGCAGAACAGTGGAGTCCGTATAGATGCATATAATCAGGATCAAGCTGGATCGAACACATACTATGGCCGCATAGAGCAGATCTGGGAGATGAACTACAGGAGCTTCAAAGTCCCTTTGTTTCATTGCAGCTGGGTGAATATCCGCACTGGAATAAAAGTCGACAGGGAAGGATTCACTTTAGTGGACCTGGCCAAGGTTGGATACGCGGACGAACCGTTTGTCCTAGCGAAGCAGGTCGAGCAGATTTTCTATATACAAGACCCCGCTAACAAGAAGCTGCACGTCGTTAGGGATGGCAAACGAAGAATTGTTGGGGTTGACAACGTCGTCGATGAGGAAAAATATAACCAGAATCTTCATGTGAGACCTCAGATCGACCTTGACGATGATCCCGAAGACGAAGTGGCATACGCTCGTTCTGACCATTCGGAAGGCATATCCTTGTAAACAGAGTCTTCGTAGTACTGTAAATTGCAAATAGATATAAGTAATGAAGTATTTTGTACCGGTGCCTTATGATCTGCATATTTTAAATTCATGTGTGTTTTAAAATTTAATAGCAAATTTACACTGTTTAAATAAGGCATAGGTTAATTATAATAATTTTTTAAAATTTAATGGCAATTTTAAACTAATTTAATAAGGCATATTTTAATTTAACAGAAATTTTACACAATCTAAAAATGTAATAGCAATTTTAAATCATGTACAAGTTAATTATAAATGATTTTATAACTTAAATATCATTATTAAATACAACTGATTAGAAATATTTTAATTCTATAGTGGGATGAGCTTATCTCTATCGGGCATATAAATAATGCCCGTCAGAGATGAGCTTATCTCTATTAGGCGTATTAGCTCTGCCCGTCACGGATGATAGTCATCCGTATCGGGCTACGTTCTTGTGTCCGTCACGGATGATAGTCATCCGTATCGGGCTTCGTTCTTGTGTCTGTCACAGATGATTGTCATCCGTATCAGGCTTAGTGCTTGTGCCCGATGGTGATGACCTACGACTAGGTTTTCTACCGATCCAGATCTGATTCTGGATCGGTAGAAAAACTAAGTTTTTCACTCTCCCTCTCACCCTCACTCACACTCTCTGTCACAACCGCCGCTGCCGCCTCCTTCCTCTCACTCTCGATCTCTCTCCCGACTGCCGCCTCCTCCTCCTGGACGCCGCCTCCATCTCCTAGACGCCGCCACCTCCTGGACGCCGCCGCCTCCTGGACGCCACTGCCGCCGCCGCCGTCGCCTACCAGTAAACTTGTAAACTTGTTCTCCTTTTTGAAGGTAAAAGTGGTTTCTCCTTTTTTTCCCCTAACCTGTAAACTTGTTCAGTTCCTGATGCTTTGTAGTTTGTACCATGCATGTAGTAGTTTGCTGTTGGTTATGCCATGATTTTTCAGTCCATCAGATTATCTTTGCCTGTTAATATGAGTGAAACTTGTGATATACTTCTTGAACTTAGACCATGTTTTTTGAAGTTTATTTATGTTTTGAAATTTCATGGAATCTCTATAAGGTTCTGTGGAGTACACTACTGCTAATAAATATGTGCTAACCCTAGTGTAAAAGTGGTTTCTCCTTTTTTCCCCTAACATGTAAACTTGTTCAGTTCCTGATGCTTTGTAGTTTGTACCATGCATGTAGTAGTTTGCTGTTGGTTATGCCATGATTTTTCAGTCCATCAGATTATCTTTGCCTGTTAATATGGGTGAAACTTGTGATATACTTCTTGAACCTAGTGTAAAGTGAAAATATGTGCTAATAATTTACTCTTTTGTGATAGAACTGTTTGTTCACATAAAACATTGCTAAATAAATGTGTGTTTTTTTAAAAAAATTCTATGTAAAAGTTGCTTTAAGAAATCATATCAATCTGTTTGGACTTTGGATCATTGGAAAATCATAGATAAGAGTAGGGAAGGCTGGCTTTTTTTTTCATTTTGGCCACTTCCTCTATATCTGTCCTCTTCCTGCCACCATTACTCTGTGATGATTTCTTGATAAATGGCCAGTGATGAATGCTCAAGAACAGACCATGTACAGTTGTTCTTTTTATTTGGGGGGCACTACACTTTCTCTTTTTTGCATAAAAACAGACTATCTACACTTGTTCTTTTTTTAGGGGAACTTCACTTGTTCTTTTTGCATAAGAACAGACCATCTACACTTGTTCTTTTTTTTGGGGAAGTACACTTGCAAATGATTGTAATTGATGCATAATTTGTAAGCAAAACTGAGGCCATATCTTAACCTTAGCAAAAGTTATATACACAACCAAAATAAGTTTTTCTATAAATTTTTTTAACTTTCTTGCCGTACAACAGTTGTATAGAAAATGTCGCAGCAAGGCGAACCCATGTCAGCGACTGCTAGTGGGACAACATCGAGCCGGGCTACTAGGACCCAGAATAAGATCCCTAAGGAAGTGTACACCATAACAGAGGTGGACGATCTGGGATTTCCGACGGCTCCTGCGAAAGCTGTCAAAAAGTTCGCCACAATATGCGGAATCCTCGGGAGGCGGAACTTCACCATATTGAAGGACCACATCGATCTGGTCCCACAAGAAGAAAAAGATGAGGCCTGGAAGCAGTTCAAGGAAAGCTTCAACTACCCCCTAGAGGCCGAGGCAAGACTCAAGCGGCAGGCTATCCGCAAGATGGGCAACTTGTGGAAAAATTTCAAGACCACGTTGGTCACTGACTACGTCCTCAACACCGCCCAGCCAGAACCATTCGGGAAGTACCTGTTCATCTCATGGGTCGTGTAGGAAGAGTTCCATGCCGCAAAGTCAACCCCTGAGTCTCGGGAAAAAAGCGAGGCCTATAGGAGGTTGCAGGCAAAAAACGTTCACCCGCACCGGCTTGGCACCGGAGGCTACGCCGGGAAGCATCACGAATGGGTCAAGGAGGACGAAGCTGCTGCTGAATCTAACACGCCGCTAGTACTTGGTGATATCCCGACCACCCGAGCAAGGAACTGGGCAAGGGTGAGGGTGAAGAAGAATAGTGATGGAACACTAATGTTCCCAAATCCCGAAGATCAAGCGGTGTACCAGAAAATCGTAAGTACCACACGTAGATTATGTTTCGGTAGGTTGTATCGTACTCTTGAATAAATTCGTCCTAACTACATCGCAGGTCGACCTGACTGCTGAGAGACAGTCCTTCCAAGAGGTCTGCTCACAAAGACGCGAGGATGACGTCCTCACGAAAGCGTTGGGAAGCGAAGAACACCGTGGACGGACAAGGGGCATTGGCTCCAATGTTCCATGGAAGCTTGGGTTTCCCCAATACGCGTGGCAGTACAGCAAGCACAGGCTTTCAAAGGCGCAGAAAGATGCACGTCTGAAGGCACAACTTCGGGACGAGATTAGAAACGAGCTCCGAGAAGAGTTTGATTCCAAGTTGTTACAAGTGGAGGCTCGGGTGGAGGCACGCCTCAGGGAAAGCGAGCCTGCTGCCGCTCCCATAGTAGAAACGAGCCCCATGCAGAGGCGTAGCAGCTGCACATCTACTGGGGCGGTAGCACAAGAAACACCAGCCCCCAATGCGGTGGACCATATAACGGTAAAACCAACATAAAACGTATATGTTCTCCCCTAACCACAGTACATTATAACATATTATAAAGATACGTATGAATCTAATGCAGGGACCCACATCGTGCACCCTAGTCGTTAGGGTGACAAAGGACTTTGCAATTCCTGCCGCAGAGGGTCTTGCATTCAAGCCCACGCCGGAGACCCGAGTGCATGGGGGCAGCTGCTAGCTGACCATGCAAAAGTTCAAGTGGACATGGTGAAGCCTGATTGGGTTGGCTTCAGTCTCTCGCTCCCACCAAATGACGAGGTTCTGACCCTTGGAGCTGCACGCGGGAACTTTATCCACTGGCCCAAGCAAAACATTCAAATAAATTTAACTCCTAGGCCAGCACCAAGTGCTCGTCCGGCACCACCGCCGCCACGTCCCCCTCCAGCTCTTGTATCTGCCCCTCCTGCCATTGAAAAAGGATATCAAGATCTCCAATTGCAGTATGATACAGATTTTGGGGATGACGGACAAGAGGTTTGCAGCAGAGTGTTCCTCCCCCCAGTCTCCACAAAAAGAAAGAGGGCGGCATCTTCTTCACCCAAGCTTGGATCACGCAAAAGAGCTGCTGGAAGAGGGAGAGGAAGAGGAAATGTGGAAGGGCCGCTTCTGGCTCCAAAGAATTAGATCTTGGCAAGGCGCCATCAGCTCCTAAAGAATTCACATTAGGCATGCCATTGGTCGGAGACGACGCCTTATCAAAGATGGGCCCTGCATGCAAGGAGTTGCATGGGTACTATATGGAGAGTTCCAACGCAAGGAGGAAGCATAGAGAGACCTCCATGACGGGCCAGCACGATAGACAGCCGTTCCTCGGCCCTGAAGCCTTTATCGCCGTAGACTTTCAAGATCTATGGGACCTCTACAGGGTGCGAGCGGTCGACGCCAACCTCCTTAAGTGCTACTCCTTGTGAGTATTCTTGCATACGAGATATGGTAATAACTATCCTTGTATTACGCTTACCCTAATTCTTGTCTTGCTTCTAGGTTAACTTGGAAGCATGTCCATCGTAATGCTCCCCATGTTGCTTTGCTCGATCCAAGTGTCGTCAACGAGACAACTATGAATTACGATCGAGCCAGCATGGTAGAATATATCAAGGACTGCTTATGGTCCCGCCAAGACAAGGACTTCATTATGTGTGCCTACTCTGAACAGTAAGCGTGTTCCCTACTTACAGTCAAACCTGCGACACGTATAGCTTTAGTATTTAACTTGCAATTTATTAATGTCGCAGTCGTCATTAGATTCTCCTGGTCATAGTGTCGAAGTGGAGTTTGGTATACTACCTTAACTCCAATATCAAAAAAGAAATATACGATTGGTCGACGATCGAAACTGCCTTGAACGATGCCTGGGACCAATACGTGGCAACAGGCGGGAGGCATAAGGAAGGGCATCCCACACTCGGTCACAGAAAGGACTTTCCAATACGTCAACAAGTTGGCGACCAGTGTGGGTTCCACGTCTGCCATAACATGAGGAGCCTTGCAGACAAGGTGACATTGCTCGACCTTGAGGTGTGTGCTTCAGTTGTTTATATACATTAGAGAGGAGATAGCACGATTCATACTAACTTTCCAATTATGTAGACTAACTTGACGCCTCGCATGGAGGAAAAACTTTCGGCGATTCCGGAAATTAACTTCAATATCATTAGAGAGGAGATAGCACAATTCATACTAGATGATCTCTTGTCGCCGAAAGGAATGTTTAGAGTCAAGTCCTAGCGGAAAGAAATGATTTTGCGACAAACATTTGATTTTTGTAAATATTCTTTGTAATACAATTATGCATGTTCTTCTGTATATATTTGCATTTCTTAATTACATATATACTTGTTCCAATTTATAACTTAGTTTTACAGGTTTTGATGCATGTCGGCGGTTTTGTGAATTGGCTGTGAATTCTGTGAATTGGCTGAGAATTTTGTGAATTGGCTGAGAATTTTGTGAATTGGCTGTGAATTAGGAATGCTGGGAATGGGGTTGCTGGGACTGTCATTTTTTGCAGCGGGCATTGCTAGCAAAGGCCTGAGGCTAGCCAAAAAAATAAATTTTATTTTTTTTGCTGACATAGTCATCCCTGACGGGCATTTTAGTAATGCCCGAAAGAGATAATCATCCGTGACGGGCTCCTAAGAAAGCCCGATAGGGATATAGTCATCCCTGATGGGCTCCTAATATAAGCCCGATAGAGATAAGTCATCCGAACCAGGAATATTTTGACTCAACAGGTGGGGTCAAACCTATCGGTGATGGGCTCTTTGGTAAAGCCTGTTAGCGATGGTAGTCATCGGTGACGGGCTGATTATTTTGCCCGATTGAGATTAGTCATCTGTGTCTTTTGAGCCTCCACTACCTAGTAGTTAATAGGAACGTGCATATTTTGTTTATGTTTCTTGTTTTCTACTAACAATGGCAGGGATACGCAAGACAATTGGAGATAACTATGCTCATCATCAACATCTTCGTCGAGACATGAGGAGTGACCAACACGATACATATGAGGTAAGTGACGTTGTTTTAACCAAGATCAAATCTACACTACCTTATTTTGAAGGAAATTATGATCCTCATGCTTACATTAAATGGGAGCTAGCAGTTGATAGAGAATTTAAAACGCATGATTTGTCTGAGAAACCAATGGTTATGTGTGCCTCTAATGTTTTAGTGAAAAATGCTTCTTATGAATGGAAACATTTTTGTAGGCATAACAAAATACCACAATCATGGAATGACCTAAAACGATATTTGAGAGATGTGTATGTTCCCATGTATTATGTTGACATTCTGCTCAACAAATTTCAATGTTTAAAACAAAATACCAGAACTGTTACTTCATACTATCATGATATGCATGTTTGTTTATTACGTTGTGCTTTAGATGAATGCGAAGAACCTACAGAATTGAGGTTTTTACGTGGGCTTAACAAAGAAATTCAGGACATGCTTGCTTGTGAAAGTTCTAGCTCTTTTGCTCATTTGTTACAACTTGCTTGCAATGCCGAAAAGAAAATTGAGGATGTGAAGAAGCAACAAATTGTACACGTGCCTCCTATTACTAATAATTTGCAAAAAATAAACAAATTCCAAAAGGAGGAGAATGATTTACTTGAGAAGAAAGAGAAGAAGCTTGAAACACCTACGATGTCTGAAGAAAGTTTGCAAGGTAATTTGATTGGTGCTGAGATAAATGAAGGTAAGTATTTTCAAGTTGAGCTACGAATGTCCACATTTCATGCTATAGTAAAGCAACCATTAGTGGAACCCACTGCTGAAATTCGTTTGTTACAAGTTGATTTATTTGTTGTTCCTTGTGATAAAGAAAAGTTGTGTGATAATGTTTCACTTATAGCCATACCACTAGTGAATGAACATCCTATTCCTATTGTTAATTCTTTATGTGCTAATTTTAAGCATGTTGTTCACAATACTAATGAAGTTGACGAACGTGAATTGCTATCCTCTTAAAGTACTTTGGGCTATGTTTTGTTAGATGACTTTTGTGAGCTCGATAGTTTGAAGGAGAAATTATTTGCTAAGTTTGACTTGCCATGTCCAATTAATGCTATTTTTCATATCTTTGGTGAATATAATGATAGAGGAGTATATTTGGTGCACAAAGTTTACCTATGTTCAATTTTCGAACAACCTGTATCCATCGATCAATATTGCAAGTTAGAGAATTATATTATTGCTAATTTTGCTACTTCGAGTTTCTCTAGTTTTGATTGGAAGAAACAGGTTCTTTTAAATGGACTACACGAAGAGCACCATATGGAAAAACCGAGGAGGGTTTTCTGTGAAGAAGGGGAGGTGATGTGACCATAGCTACTATTGATACAACCATTGCTCACATCATAGTTCAGTCGGAAGACATCCAGATCAAGCTGTTCAAGTTTTGGAATCCAATTCGGTCACTTGCTACAGTGTTGACTTCAAATGGGTGCCAAATATACATACGAGCTCCGTTTTGGGCCCATGAGTAGTTGATGGAAAGCACTTAAAGTCCTCTTTCCAATGGATCAAGCATCATCTCAAAATTCTAGTTCAGTCGACCGCAATCAAAGAAACAAGGTGCTACGTCACCTATAATAGGCCTATAGGCTTGTAACTTTATCTGGTACCTGGCCCAGGTGGGGCCTATGTGCGGTGCGCCCCAACCTGATGGAGCACAACCTAGGAACCCCCTTGGTTGTCCTCCCACCCCTTTAAATAGCTAGGTACCCCTTTAGGGTTTCTCGGGTTTTGTTGATTAGAGTTAGCAACTTGCTACTTACATACAGGGCGCGTGTTGGCTAAACCGCCCATCTGTTTATCTTCGGAACCCCACCAAATTGTGAATTCTTAGTGAAACTTTCATCTTCATCTAGCAATTCCTTGCTTGTTCTATTTGTTCTTGCTTGTTCTTCGATTGATTGCAGGACGAGTGCCCTCGTGGCCGGGTTGTCGCGCACCGCAAGTTCGTGACAACCATTGGAGGTGGTGTATCGGTTGCTAAGGCACAGCGTCTTTGGACGGTTGTAGTCGGGCTGTGAACATCGTCTCCTTCCCAATCGAGTTATCGAACTCTCTCATCGAAAGATCGGGCATCAAACCCTCGCGGGTTCACATCAGGTGGTATCAGAGCGTGGTTGATCGGTGAGAGACTTTTTACCTTTCATTGTTTTATTTTCCTATAGTCCAGAAAAAGCCAAAAAAAAGTAGATTAGTTCTCCGTAATTCCATAAACCCTTCAGCCTTTTTACTAGTACTACTTAGTTAGGGCTTGTTGAATCTTCGATTGCATCGGTTGTGCTAAGTTGCTGGTCTTAGCGTTTAGACGATTAGAGTTTCGAGTTCTTTCCATGCACATCACAGCCATCCACCAAATCACTTTCCGATTGTGTTAGGTCTGTTTCTTTCCTTGAGTCCGATTGCCTTTGAGTTTGCCGCCACCAGAAGAAAATCAGGCTTATAATATATCCACGGACATCTACGGAAAAAAGTTACATCCGGTTCTTCCCAGCTTCACCGGGTTCGTTTCTGTGTTGCATCTCTCTCCTCAGCACTAGAGAGAGAAAGCCAAAAAAAGGCTTGTGAGCTTGTGATGAGGACATCGCTAGTAATGTCAAAGCTAGTAATGAGACTTCAATAACAGGACCAATAACAAGAGCACGAGCCAAGAAACTACAATCTCAGGTGAACCTGCTCCTTAATGAATATGTCATTAATTTTAATGAGAATTTTATACTACCTAAAAACAATGTTTTACTTGTGCTCAGGTTTGAAGAGTCAGCGATGGATGGAGATCAAGGATATGTGGCCGTCATCCAAGGAAGCATAAGTCCACATCATGAACAATGATCAGCCCATAAATAGTGCTTGCGGCCCGTGAACAGTACCGTACGGCCCATGAACAGTACCCGTGCTACAGTGCGCGTGGATAGTACCACATGGGGAGTTTAGTGTTGAATAGCCTTGGGCTGAGACTATATATTGAGGGGTAGACCCCCATTGTAAAGGCAACCACTTTTGATATTAAAAATACTCTTGTTCTTTCTGTTGTCCAAACAACATTGAAGGAATTGAGAGTTAGTCAAAAATCAAGATCGTTCAACCTTTCCGCTGGGAATTGGGAGCGCGATAGAACTTCATCTGGTGGTCGTGAAGTTCAACACGTGTGATTGGGCGAATTATAGAGTGCTAACTCTTGCATTGGCAACGGGGGATCACTACGATTCATCAGTTCCACGTGAGTATCTTGATCCTACGTCGAGAAGATCGGGCGACCCCGTATCAGCTTGTGAGCACCTTCCACCATTTGCTATTGTCACCATTGTCATCGTTCCTGTTCGGGTTTGTGTCTTGTGGCGTCCTTTATGGTTACGCTCGGGTCTCTACTTCGGCTAGCCTAGGACCAGCACGGTACCAACCTTGAACGATTATTCAACTTGCTTTGACTAACATGGTTTCTAGTTGTTCCTTGTGCATTGCTTTCAGCCCACCCACAGCTCCACACACTCTGCTACAGCTTGACAGGTCTGGTTGCTATGGCACCGATACACCTTGTTCCACGGTTGCAGACTTGTTGGTTGTCATCTCCCTCCTGTGAGCAATTGGTAAGAATTGGTAAGAGCTTGTGAGACAGGTTGAGAGAGAGCGAGCGCCTTGTAGTAGCTACATCCTAATAGTTGTAGGGCTTGTTTTTCTTCATCTGTTGTCTTGTTGTCTTTGTGCTCCTAACCATGGCAGGGTCAGAGGACGATCATGGTGCGTCCCATTCTCCACGCACCAAAGGCATCATACGGTATTTTGAAAGGCAAGTGAAACGGCACACGAAAGGACTTGATGCAGATTTGCAGGTGACGAACGACAAGATTGGGCAATTGGAGGCCACACAGATTGCTGCCAACACCAAGCTTACAAGGTTAGAGGTTTCGGTTACTCGTATTAACACCAGCCTTGCTGCTTTCTTGAGGCACTTTGATGACCGCCGAGCTAGGGACAATGCTTGGCGTAATGAAGACGACACTGTTGGTGAGCACGTCGATGATAATTTGGATGATGATTATACTGCTGACACTGAACAGGATGATCGAGACGCTCGTGATCGTCGACAGCTATGTCATAATCGTAAAGGTATGGGTGGACACCGGCGACGTGAGGTACGCAATAATGATGGTGCTTTAACTAAAATCAAATTTAAGATACCTCCTTTTGATGGAAAATATGATCCTGATGCATACATTACTTGAGAAATTGCAATTGAGGATAAACGGGTTAGGGCTGCTACCAGTTAGTTCACTAATTTTGCTTCTGTTTGGTGGATAGAACATGGTAAGAAAAATCCTAATAACATGCCACAAACTTGGGATGCTTTGAAACGGGTCATGCGGGCTAGATTTATTCTTTCTTACTATGCACATGACTTGTTAAATAAGTTGCAACAATTGAGACAGGGCGCTAGAAGTGTAGAAGAATATTATCAGGATTTGCAAATGGGTATGTTGCATTGTAACTTAGACGAGGATGAGGAACCTGCTATGGCTAGTTTTTGGGTGGTTTAAACAGAGAGATATAGGACATCCTGGCTTACAAGGAATACACTAACGTAACCCGTTTGTTTCATCTTGCTTGTAAAGCTGAAAAGGAAGTGTAGGGACGACGTGCTAGTGCCAAGGCTAATTTTTCTGCAGGAAAATCTACATCATGGCAGCCACGCACGACTACTCCTTTGGGCGGACGTACTACTTCCACATCTTCCAACCAAGCCGATCAGCACCTTCTCCACCCAGCAACAAGCCACGTGTTCTTCCTCCTAGTTCAGCGACCAAGACTGTCCAACAGCCAGCCGCAAGCGCTTCTTCAATTGCATCCACGGGTAGAACAAGAGACGTACAGTGTCATCGCTGCAAGGGCTTTGGGCATGTGCAATGTGACTGTCCTAGCAAGCGTGTTTTGGTAGTCAAAGATGATGGTGAGTATTCATCTACTAGTGATTTCAATGAGGATACACTTAGTTTGGTTTCACTTGACGATATGCAATTTTCTTTGCCTCCTGCTGTTGCTAACATTTTGCAGAAGTATTATGATGTCTTTCCAACTACGTTACCACCGGGGCTGCCACCACTTCGAGGGATTGAGCACCAGATTGACCTCATTCCTGGTGCTTCATTGCCCAACCATGCGCCATACAGCACGAACCCAGAAGAGACTAAGGAGATTTAGCGGCAAGTATAAGAACTACTCGACAAAGGCTATGTATGTGAGTCTCTTAGTCCTTGTGTTGTTCCCATTATTCTTGTGCCTAAGAAAGAGGGATCATGGCGTATTTGTGTTGATTGGAGAGCGATAAACAATATTACCATTCGATACCGTCACCCCATTCCACGTTTAGATGACATGCTTGATGAATTGAGTGGTGCTGTTGTGTTTTTCAAAGTTGATTTGCGTAGTGGATACCACCAGATTCGCATGAAGTTGGCAGATGAATGGAAAATTGCTTTCAAAACTAAGTTCAGTTTATATGAATGGTTGGTTATGCCTTTTGGATTAACTAATGCACCTAGCACTAGAGAAAATCAATGAGAATGCACATAAACTTGATCTTCCTGCAGATTTTGGGGTTAGTCCCACATTTAACATTGCAGATTTAAAGCCATACTTGGGAGAGGAAGATGAGATTGAGTCGAGGATGACTCAAATGCAAGAAGGGGAGGATGATGAGGACATCAACGCGATCAATACATCCACGCCTACAAAACAACAACAGATTTTCGGTCCAATTACTCCCGCTCGTGCACGCCAAATAAACTACTAGGTGAGTACGTTCTTATCTTCTTGTCCATCTTAGTTAGACCATAAAAACGTTTGCACTCTTGTTTTGGTTAGGAATGATGGACAGGACGAGTGTCCTCGTGGCCGGGTCATCGCGCACCGCAAGTTCGTGACAACCCTCAGAGGTGGTGTATCGGTTGCTAAGGCGCAACATCTTTTGACGGTTGTAGTCGGGCCGTGAACGTCATCTCCTTTCTAATCGAGTTATCCAACTCTCTTATCGAAAGATCTCGGCATCAAACCCTCGCGGGTTCACATCAACATGTGAGTTCATTCTTGAGTTCATGTTCATCTTATTTATACCCCGGAGACACGTGCACTCTTGTTTTACTTAGGAATGATGGAGAGGATTAAAAGGGGAAAGGATTCGCGCGGGCTGGATTCGGACTGCAGGACAGCGCCAACTTGTGACGACCATCACGACTTCATGCGAACTCCGATTTGGGCGTATAAGCACTTCATGGAAAGATTATTAAGTCTACTTTCAAAAGGAACCAGTCTCATATCCATATCTGTTTTGGAGCGGCCGTAATCATCATTTAACTACCAAGTCCTTTTCTGTCAAAGGTGCTACGTTACCTTATTTGGGCCCAATGGGCTGTGTATCAAGTTGGGTCCACTCGGGACGCATCCTAAAGTTAGATCACAACCCTAACACCCCTTTAAATAGCTAGACACCCCTTTAAGGTTTTTCGAGTTTTGTTAATTAGAGTTAGCAACTTGCTACTTGCATACAGCGCGCGTGTTGGCTAAACCGCCCATCTGTTTGTCTTCGGAACCCCACAAAATTGTGAATTCTTAGTAAAAATTTCATTTTTATCTAGCAATTCCATGCTTGTTCTACTTGTTCTTGCTAGTTCTTTGATAGCTTGCAGGATGAGTACCCTCGTGGCCGGGTTATCGCGCACCGCAAGTTCGTGACAACCATTGGAGGTGGTGTATCGGTTGTTAAGGCGCAGCGTCTTTGGACGGTTGTAGTCAGGCCGTGAATGTCGTCTCCTTCCCAATCGAATTATCCAACTCTCTCATTGAAAGATCGGGCATCAAACCCTCGCGGGTTCACATCACCCTCCCATTTAGGTGAGAGCATGTTTCGCCCTGGTTGATTCTGAAGTCGTCAGAGGACGTAATCGCCGATGGTGAGTGTACGGGCATGAACATAATTTTTGTGATAGCGACATAGGGCCTGTTGGTACATGGCTGCTCGCACGGCAACACGTTCTCGATGTTCCTATAGAAGGTTGACATCGTCTACTCGCTGATGCTCCTAGTCCTTATCTGAATAGTGTTCGACTCGTGTAGACTGATGTCGTAGCTCCGAAGGAAGCATGGCCTCGAAACGATACATGAGAAAGAAAGGAGTCTCTTTGGTGGAGGTTGTCGCGGTTGTGCGGACCATAAGACAAAAGGGATTTTATCAACCCAGCGCGTGTCATAGGCCAATAGCGTATCGTACACACGTGTTTTGATCCCCTGGAGCACAATACCGATTGCCCGCTTGACCTGCCCATTACTCTGAGGATGGGAGACTGATGCGAAGTAGATTTTTACTCCGAATTTGATGCAGTAGTCGTAAAAGGCACCGCTAGTGAACTGGGAGCCGTTGTCTGTCAAGATCTGATGTGATAGTCCGTATCTACAAATTATCCCTTTCATAAATTTGATAGCGTGTTCGGCTTTGATTTCTCTTGTTGGCTCTGTCTCGATCCACTTGGTGAATTTGTCAATAGCCACGAACAAGAACTTGTAGCTGCCTTGTCCTCGGGGAAACGATCCGAGGATGTCGAGCCTCCAGCATGAGAACGGCCAGGTGAGAGGGATAGTTTGGAGCTCTTGGGCTGGCATTTTGGTATGTTTACTATGAAATTGATAGGCTTCACACCGTTTTACCAAGTCGCAAGCGTCTTGAAGGGCTGTTGGCCAGAAAAATCCTTGTGGAAAGGCTTTTCCGACTAGAGTTTGCCCGCCGGCGTGAGATCCGCAGATTCCTTCATGGATGTCGAGTAGCAAATCCTTGCCGTCCTCGGGAGAGACACACTTAAGCAGAACTCTGTTTGGGGTTTTTTTGTATAGGTCGTTGCCGATCATACAATAAGCTTTTGCCTGATAAGAAAGTTTTTCTGCCATGGTGTCTTTATCTGATAGCTTATCCATCCAAGAAATTGATGAGCGTAGTATGCTAGTCTCCCGTGATCTTGATGTCTGCCACGACGTTGTTGACCTCTACAATAGTCCCCGAGCTATTCTCGGTGCTGGATAAGGTGCCTTCATCGTCCGTGATTTTAACTAAGGGTTTTGTTAGGACGTCCAAAAAGGTTCCTAGTTCAATAGGCTCAATTCCGTACGTGTGCCTTGCTAGGTTGTCGGCATCGGTGTTGTCTTTGTGATAGACATGGCGCACCGCTAAACTATCGAACTTTCGCTCCAACTTCCTGACTTCGGTGAGGTACTTGGTTAACTCTGGGTTTGAGCATTTATAGTCCTTATGCACTTGGTTGGCGACTAACTTAGAGTCTCCTTTCACAATTAATCACTTTACACCAAGTGTTGCTGATACGGGGCAACGGAGTTTGGCTCGATCTTCACGGCGTAGGATTGAAGGGTAACTGGACCCGTGCAACCCTAGAACAAGAATTCTATATTTCAAAGTGTCAAAATATGATTTACATAGGAGGTGGGTTGTCCTTTATATAGGCTTATAAGGACGGTTGCTACAGTACGACGGTGGAGCAATAGTATTGTGTCGGTGCTACAGTATGTCGGGTGCTACAGTGCCAAAGTCGACGCTACAGTACATATCCAGGTACATTGCATGCTTGAACTTGAAGCTAGCTAGCTTTTACATGTAGCAAAATTCTAGTGCAATTTCACCTCTAAAATATCTAGCCTAAGATATATTGTATACTAATATTGCAAGCGAGCAAAATTCAAATTGATCTCTTCTCCAAATATCAAGCCAGCTTGCTCTTTATTCCTTTCTCTTATTCTTTGAATCTGATAACAAGTAAAATTGGTGCATTAGGTAGTAATCCACTCTCACTAAAATTAGTATCTTTTAGGAAAAGATTCACCTGGTGTTTTAATTCTCTTGCTCTTGCTCGCGTGATTGGTCCTGTTGGTATGGGTGTACTAGTGATGTCTTCATCAGTTGTGGTTGCTCGTAATCCAGCGAGTAGTCCCTCGTACTCTGCGGTGTTGTTTGTAGCTCTGAAGTTGAGGTGTACTACATGTCTAAACTACTCTCTAGCTGGAGATGTCAGAATGAATCCTGCCCATGCTCCTTAGCTGTTGAATGCCCCGTCGAAGGCTATTGTCCATGTCTCGTTATTCGTCTGACCGGTTGGGGTGTCCTCAGGAATACTCCAATCGGCAACGAAGTCGGCGAGAACCTCAGACTTGATGGCTATGCGTGGGACGAAGTTGACATCGAATTGGCTGAGTTCCACGACCCATTTAGCAATGCATCCGACAACGTCTTTGTTCCTTACCACCTCGCCTAGAGGGAAAGAAGAGACGACCGTGACTTTGTGGGCCTGGATGTAGTGACACAGCTTCCGTGATGTCATGACTACAGTGTAGAGCAATTTCTAGATTTGAGGATATCGAGTTTTGGCGTCGCGGAAGGCCTCGCTGTTGTACTTTGTCCCTCTCAGCAATAATTACAGTGATAACAGAATAAGGCGTGGCAGCAATATATAGAAATAGTTCTTCCATTGGTTGTGGGCAACGAGTACAAGAGGGTTGGACAAGTACCGTTTGAGCGCGATAAATGTGTTCTCGACATCCTGTGTCCACTAGAATCTATGCTGCTTTTTTATTAGAGCAAAGAAAGGTTGTCTTCGTTCTCCCATCCTAGCCATGAATTGGCTTAAACCTGTCATACATCCTGTAAGCTTATGTGCTTCCTTGAGTCTTGTCGGTGACTTCATGTTCTCGATGGCCTTGATCTTCTCGGGGTTTGCTACAATTCCTCGTCCAGAGACAAGAAATCCAAGCAACTCCCCGATGGTACCCCAAACGTACACTTCTCCTAGTTCAAATTGAGCCGATGTCGCCGGAGATTGTTGAATGTTTCCCTTAGGTCATCGATCAGTATGTCCTTTATCTTTGTCTTGACCATGACATCGTCGACATATGTCTCCACGTTCTTGTCAATCTCATCAATGAAAGCTCCCTGGATTTCTCGCTGATATGTGTTGCCTGCATTGATTAATCCAAAGGGCATCTTGGTATAGCTGGAAAACACCAAAGAGAGTGATGAACGTTGTCTTCTCTTCATCCACATTGGCCATGCTAATCTGGTGGTAACCAAAGTAAGCATTGAGGAAACTCAATAACTCACAACCAACGGTTGAGTCAACGTGGTTGGTTGAATCCACCAGTTGGTCAACGTGAGGAAGAAAGAAGTGGTCCTTGGGGCATGCCTTGTTGACATCGGTGAAGTCTACGCACATTCTCCACTTTCCGTTGGCCTTGCGCACCATTGCTAGATTAGCAAACCACTCTAGATGGAGAATCTCTCTGATGAAGCTTGCTTTGAGAAATTTGTTCAGTTCTTCTCGAATAGTTTTTTTCCTGTCTTGTGCGAACCGCCACAGTTTATGTTTTACTGGATTGGCGTCAAAACGCACCACTTGTTTGTGCTCGATCACCTATCTAGGGACTTCGGGCATGTCGGACGGTTGCCAAGCGAACACATCTACATTCTCGTGGAGGAAGGTGATGAGCTCGAGTTCCTATTTGTTGTCGAGTGTTGCCCCGATCTTGACTGTCTTGTCGAGGTTGCTACTGGCTAACGGGATGATATTAATTGTGTTGTCGGGCTTGGGTTCCTTGTTGGGTTTGCTCACTTTTCGAGGGGGTTCTGAGGTGGTGGGTGGTCTGGGAGTATGATCGACCATGTTGAGGCTCCTCTACTCGCACTGTACTGCTACCTTCGTGCTCCCAGGGATCATGATTGTCCATTTTGGGCCTAGCATCTTTAGAATCTGCTACGCATAGTGGGACGCCGCCATGAATTTTGCGAGAGCAGCCCTTCGGAGGATAGCATTATAGGCCATGTCAAACTCCGCTACGTCGAAAGTGATCTGTTCAGTACAAAAGTTGTTAGCTTGGCCGAACGTCACGACTAGCGTGATCTTCCCCAGCGGTTTTGATGATGATTCTGGAGTGATCCCATGGAAGGGCTGGTCGGAAGCAACAAACTCGATTCTAAGGATACCCATTGCATCGAGTGTGCTGGCGAATAGGAGGTTGATGGAGCTACCACCGTCGATGAGTATGCGTGCCATCTTGATATTCCGAATAGTAGGTTCGACTACTATCAGATATTGGCCTGGTACGATTGTAGTTGTCGGGTGGTCATCCTTAGAGAACTAAATCTTCTAGTTAGACCACTTCATCTTGGTCGCGACTCCTTGTGGCGTAGAGTAGATTTCGTGTTCTACCTTCCTATACTCCCTGCAGAACTGCTGAAGATATGAGCTACGTGCAGGTCGAAGTCTAGGAACATGAGTTCATTGTCGGACAAGAGATCATCTGTGCTCCTCTCGACCACATGAACTCACTTTCCTTTTTCGAGGGCTAGCTGTTTTGCCAATGCTTTCTGGAAGACCTGGCACTCCTCCAGAGTATGTGTGCTTGTCTTGTGAATTGGGCACCATTGTCGTACTGTTCATCACCTTGAAGGGTCAAACACTTTGGGGTGGGTTTGCTTGTTCTGCAACAAAGACCTCTATCTGCGCCTTACGTTTCCCTTCCTTTTTGCGATTTTGTTTCCTCTTTTTGGTGGACTCTGGTGCTTCTTTGTTGTCTGATTGCTTTTCCTTGACCACCTTGCCTTTTCCATCTTTCCTCCTGAGGGCATCGTCTGCGTGAGCACACATATCGATGATCTCTAACAGCTTCATGGCAAAAGTGATTCGCCTTGTCGCCTGCTCTTGGATGGTTTATCAATCTCGGACGCCTAACTTGAACGCTCATATGACAGAAGCATCGGTAACCTCGGTGATCATATTCTGGCCCTCGTTAAAACGCCGTATATAGTCCCTTAAGGATTCGCCCAGGTTCTGCCTAAGGGCGTGTAGATCGTCCTCGACCGCATGCCGCTTGTATGTTCCTTGAAAATTGGCGACGAATTGCTACCATAGGTCTTCCCAGGAGGAAATCGAGTGTGGTGGGAGGTGTACCAGCCACGACCAGGTAGATCCTTTCAACGCTGTTGGCAAATAGTTCACCAAAACGTTGTCATATGCACCGGCTGCGTAAAGAATTGTAGAGTAAACGTGCAGGAACTCCTCTGGATCAGTACTGCCGTCATATTTTTGTACCGTTGCAGGATGGAACTTGTTTGGCCATCATACCTCTCGCAGAGCAGGTGTGAAAGCCCGACATTTGTCTCTCGGTATAAAGGATTGACGACATCCTCGCGGCCTGTGAGAACCACCTCCAGTTGATGATGATGACGACAAAGGATCACCGTAGTCGGGGGTGTCCATTGTGGAATTCGGGGATTGCGAGTTTCGCCGTCGTCGGTTGTCCTCATGTTGTTGTCGACCATGATAGTTATCGCCCTGTTGACTTTGGTGATCTCGTCAATCTTGATCATTGTTGCGATCTGCTTGGTTGTCTTTGTTGTCTCGCCCTCTATTTCCTCCGTGAAATGCGCGAGGTTTCGGTTGTTGACATCGGATTACGGCCCGGATCTCGGCTAGGGCGTTGACTAAGAGCATCTTCGGCAGCATCATTCTCCTATGCTCTGTCTCCATCTCGTAGATAGGGTTCTCGAGAAGGACCTTGGGGGTTTGACCCGGCCGCGGCCAAGAAGGCAGAGTTGAGGTTGTCTATCGTTGATTGTATCCGTCTGACCAAATCATCTACCTCTGGGAAGGTAACTGGGTCAAACGGAGTTTGCTTTAGCAACGAGTTGACCACGGTGAAGTGCACGGCAGGGGTTCGAATCAGCTCCACAGGTTGTCGCGACACAACAGGAGCAGGCGGCTCTTCTCCCGAACGAACTTCACCCTCTTCGCATACGTCCTCGACGACCCCTTCGATTACATTCTTTAACATACCCAAAATCTTAAATTTCAAATTTTGCATCAAAAATGTTGAGAATGATTTTTGTGAAATAGAAATCTCAAAATTTCCAAATCCAAGACCTAGGTGAGTCTAATATGACTAGTTTTAATATACAAATTTGTGAATAATTTAAATCCTTTTACTTGATAGCTCAAAGGAAGAAAATAAAGCATAGTGTGTGCTTGTATTTGCATAATGTTTTGTTGTGACTTGAGTCCTTTTTCTTGTTTTTGGATTTTACTAGCATTTCATAATAGGACTTATGAGCATTTATTTTAAAATTTGAAGCGAGTACTTAATATATATTTATAAGAATGTATATACATGTAATATATGAAGTTGAGTGACTAAAAGTATAAATCATGCTCAACAACATCATCTCAGGTCAAGAACCATCTAAATATAATTTTATAAACACTTATATGCATTTTCATAGTAGCAACCTATATATATTTTTAAGCTTATTGAATTTTCAAAAATAATTGGTGTAGGATAAAATCATGGAAAAATTCATGTGAATTCTAATCAATGGGTTAGAATCACTGGAATTTTGGAATGATTTTATATCTTACATCTAAACCCTCAATTAAATTGGTCAAAAAAGTAAATATCTGATTTAATCCTAAACCCTAATCAGCAAAACTCATGCCTCATCTAAACATGCATTAAATTATATGAATGTGAATGTACAACATAATTTATTCAAATACCATCTTATTTATCATGAATTAATATAATTTTTCCAGAATTTATTTTATTAGTTTTGACCCCCTAAAAATTCAAATCAATTTCAGCTAGAGCTACTTTGTTTATTTTCCTGACAATAAACTATAAAGAATTTTTGAGTGGAACCAAGGAAAATGGAAACTAGATCAATTTATCTACCTCCACAAAAATCTACTCTAATTTACCACCCTCAGATATTGGACTATTGAATTACAAAAGAGGAGGAAAGAAATAAACCTGAAAAATCATCTAGAATCCTACATCTACTAAAGATCTGACCCATACCCCTCTCACCCACCTGGTTTCCAACGGCCGGGTTCACAAGACAACCTCTCCAGCTAGCCCAACCCCTGTCCATCCTTATTCCTCGCCGCCCAACTCAGAGAAGCCGAGAGAGAGATAGGCGAGAGAGTGATAGACCGGGAGGTCAAATGTGCTCGACGTGTGTCCGTCATCGTGGCGACGCCGGGCTCCATCCTTTTCTTCTCCCAGCCGCGTCACCCCTCTCCACTCATCAATCCGAAGCCATGCACACCGAGGGATGGAAACCCTAGCCTCTCCACTGCCCTGAAACTTGCCATCGGCCACGAAGAAGACGACAGCCGCCATCACCGACGAGCCACGGTCATCTCCATCTCTTCCACGTTCCATACTCTCCTCACCATGCCGAAGAAATTTCCTTTTGATTTCATGTCCTTTTGTCATCTGTAGCGCCGGGAACACCGTCGTGCCGACGATGCTCAGGAAAATGCACCGAAGGCTGCCGCCGCCGGCATCGTTCTCATACAACACGAAGGAGACCACCCCGAGCCAATTCCTCGCGCCACCAGTACCTCCTCATCATGGTGATGAAAACCCTCAAGAAACTTCAGGAATCGTGCACCGACGAGGGAGATTGTCGTCGTCTTCCCCAACTCTGGCCAACCAACGCCGTCGCCGATTTCTTTCTCTCCGGTGAGCTCCAAGCCGATTCCTTGCACATGTGTCATCTCTACAAGGTCTCTAACCCCATGCATGACTCTCAAATGTGATGCATGCGCTAAGTCGTGCCGTCGTCGTCAACCCGAAGCATTCGGCCGTCGCCGCCATGGTTTGCTAGTACTACCAACCCACCGGAGGTTCCCAACCATCGTGTCTCATTCGGTGAGTATCCTAGAGCTATTAGCACACACTTGCATGTATCAATTCGGCCGGATATAGTCCATGACCTATTTTGCACCTGCAGCCATGAAACCGCTGCCGCTCGTAGTGCCACTGGTGTCGACTCCGTCCATCCCCAGAGACAAGACCACCACCGTCGGGTGCGCAAGAATGCTACGCATCTTTTTTTTTTGGCCGCATCGTCCAAGGAGCCATCGTTGGTCGCCGGCGTCGATGGCAAGCTCGCCGGTGAACTCTGCTGCTACTGCTGTTGCTTCCTTTCTCCCTCATGTCTATGACAGGTGGGCCCCACTTCATCTAAGAGACAGGGAGTTGATTAGTAAGGAAAACAAAACTTTTTGTATTATTTTGTAAATGTGTAACCTATGACATGAGGGACCAAGGACCTATTAGTAATAATTCAGAAACTTGAGCACTCTTAATGAATTCTCATTCAACACGCGCTAAGGACCTCGGGAACTATTCCTAGGAACTCCAGGGACCTTTATGCTTAATTACCAATCACTGCCAGTGGACCCCATGTGTTTAAATTCTAGGAAATATAAGAACAATACTTCAACTATTATTTATCCAAGTGAAAAACATCCAAACTTGTAAAATCCATGTAAAATTAACTATAACTCATTTTGGAGTGAATCCAATTCCAGTAGGTTCATAAACAGTGATCCTTAATTTTGTAGAGTAAAATATACACATACAGTGTAATAAATATCTCTAAAATTTTGTATAAATAAAAATTAACATAAAACATAATCTAACTTGTAAAATTTGTAGGAAATTCATTTTAGCTCTACATAAATCAAACTAAAACTTGTTAGTTTCACAAAAGTACGAACTTTATTTATATGAACTAAGATCTGGAATATTTAGTATACAAAATATAGTTTTCTTTTAAGTAAACATAAATGGTCATAATTAATATGAGAAATTATAAAATTCATAAGAAATTGGTTCTAACTTCGAATGAGTTGATTCTAGTTTTGTTAGATCCATAATTTCATAAAATTAATTACCATGAATTAAAATATGAACCATGCAGTATTAAAAACACTTCTAGGAGAGGTATGTAGCAAATTATTGACATAATATATTTTATGACTCGTAAAATAAGTGTGAGATTAATACAAACATTTAAAATTATGAACTCATATTTGTTGAGATAATAAACCTGTTCACTCATTTACCGTAAACTAAAACTTAACGCCTTATGTGTATAAAACACCCTTAAAAGTATATATAGCCTATGGTTAACTTTATGTACCCTATAGCTTTTAAAATTCGTAACAAGTTAATGCTAGTTTTAAAAGTAATGAAATCAACTTTGCTGAACTTAGGAGACCATGCCCTCTACTGCTGTAACTAGAAACTTAACACAATTTAAATAAAAATGTGATCTAAGTCTAATTAAGGCTTAAATAACCTATTACTAGTATGGAACTTAGGAAAATCATAACTCACAAATGCTAAGAGATAAAATCAAGACTCCTTCACCATAAATCATGTTTGATCAGTACCTAATTACAGTATAAAATTCATGCATATTAGTGTCATTTTGGATTTTTGCTTGTTTTGGTGTTTATATCGTTACCGTTATTTCGTATAGTGAACGACATCGCTTTCGGTGAGAAGATTGGGTTTTATTACTGACAAAGATGGAAATTCTAACTAAGGCAAGTGCCCTCCTCCTTTGAACATTTTGATCCTATTGGGCAAATGTTTTCTATTGCAAAGTTGCACACGTTAGATTGTTATGTTTGGAAAAATTATTTGAAAACGACGAAATGGTAGTTATGACCTATTTGTTGCATAATCCACCTTGAGATTTGTTATCCTTGATGCTTATAACCTTAGAATGGTTTAAAGTATTCTCCATGTGCTCAAATGAGCTTATAATTGCTAAATATAATATCATATGCTTAGCCATGCCTAGTGAGATGATTTTAAACACTGTGATCACATTATACATTTGAAAATGGGCAATTTACAACTTCTAGACAGAGGTGGAGCCTCTGGTTATTTGTGAAATAAAATGGAGGAAAATCTTGATTCTAGACTTGGGCGACGAGTGGTGCACCGATAGGGGGAGCGTTCGCCTGAGTCGATTAAGGACCGAACTCTATGTTACCAACTAAGTATACAGTACTGCTACATGTGTTAGTATGGGATGACCTTAGCTTATTAAGTTGTTTAATGTTTAGCCTTGCATATTGGTAGGCCAGAGTAGAATGAATTAGTTTGAGCGATGATTCATAGAAACTATCCTTGTGTGTGTTGAATTTATTGCTAGGGAATATTACTAGCTATGTGTGTTCTGTGAGGAGATAGATGGTCTGCCTCACAGCATGGGCGTCTAAGTCTGTCCAATTCAACAGTATAGTGCCTCGTGGAGGAACGGATGTGTTCGCTGCCACGGCGTTAGGTTTAAGGCATGGGCCCGCCACCTAACGGCTCTAGGTCATTCCTAGGGTGGATTTACACTTGCCGTCGCTGATGCAAGGCTAGACACTAGGCAATGTAACAGCTACGTTGTGACCTCTAGTCCGCACTCAAATTGTAGAGTGTGGGGTGCTAGGCCAGCACCGAACTAACTAGAGTGTAGCCTCTGGGCTTCTATCACATCATGTGGATTTTGTACGAACTTTGCAGAGTTAAAACTAACCGGTTAGCCGTGCTCACGGTCAAGAGCGACTTGGGGAAATAGCATGAGTGTAATTTTATTCTTTCTAAAACACTTTATAAAAATGGTTAAGGATGAGAATTTGATGATGATTTTGATTATAATGATGACCTGCTATCAGGGAAGGTGCAAGTGTGATGTTTATGACTTGTGATGGTGTTAATGAGGAGGAATGATGATTATGTTGCTAAAATTATTTATATTGATCACCATGCTCTACTTTATATACTTATTCTACAAATGTTTACAAAGTTACTCTTTGTGAAATATTGTGAACCAACTTAACTTTATGCAAATGAACCTACCAATAGCCATTCCTTGATAATTAGAGCTTGCATGTATGTAGGATTGTATTGCCTTGCCAGTACTGACACTTGTATCTTTTGTGGGTTGTTTGTCTAAATTGTTTTGCAGGTATAGTTGAGTGCTGCGAGTTTCATTGTTCTCTTTCAGGACGGTTCATTATGGGTCTACCCCAAGTCAGATTGCTTATGGGTCTTGGGTAAATAAGCTTCCGTACGAACCTTTAATTATAAGGCCGTTCGGCCGTGTGTATCCTAGACTACAATTCTAGATTAACTATATGTTAGTATTCCTTGTTTATGAATATCATTTGCTTTGATGAAAGTGTCTTGGTATGTTCTAGCTTATAGGACTATCTATATATTTCGTGTGGTTTGTGGGCACCCGAAAATTATACCGTCCAGTGTAATTTGTAACCACCACATAATTTTGGATGAGTGGGATCCATACACGCATAAATAGCCACTCATCTCTCAATGTGCCCATGATCACAAATTGACACCATTCGATATAAAATCCATAATGCCGAATAATGAGCAAAGGAGATATTGTTCGGACTCAGCATGCTAGTCAACTTCAGCCTGAGACATGCCCGTCAAACCACATGAAGGCGGCGACCAAATGTGTTACACATCTCAGGAGACTTCACTCAAATTGCTAAAGCTCTACAAAATTTCAATTGCTCAAAATTTTTGGACAGCCGGCATGTAAATCTAAAATTGAATCACAGATAAGCACAACCGGTGCTCTCATCGTCATACATGGGCTACCATTGCCCAACCATGGATTACAAACATAACTATCACCATATCCAAGACTAAACCAAGCCATTTAACCCAAGTTTGATGCTAACATAGACTGACTAACACATCAAGCGATCGTCCTGTAACCGTAGACACGGCTATTCGAATAGTTTTACTCTGATCAGAGGGGTACATCTTTACCCACACGAAATGAACAAGGATCAAATGCTTCACACGCACACAGGTGTGATCTACAAGTGATACAAGCTCATAACATGTCCTTTCCTAGTCACACCCCAACCACCTAAATCACGCCTAGGCCCCCGACGACTTAGCCACGTATGTGTGATGTGCCTAAGGCACGCTCACCATCGCGGGAGAAACCCCCGCCAAAACCAGGCATACCCAGGGCACTCCAAAGGGAAAAACCACCCTCACAAATGACCAGCGAAGCGTATATGATCATAGTGCAACATAGTACTAAGTCAAGCCGTCCCATGCCCGGCGTGTGGAAGTACGTAAGGTGCTTGAATAGATGTCAACATGTTCGGTCCTTAACAACCTAGACGAGGTTACTTGCATCGGGGAAAACCACAATCCCGTCATCGCTCTATCACTCGTCCAAGTTAAAGCATGTTTTCCATATGAATCATTTAGTGAAGTAATTAGATTTTATGCCCATCAATTGCAGGTGGTGAATAAGTTCAATCGATGACTTCATCCATCAATTTTTAACACTAACCTAAGCATGGCTAAGCATTGGTAAAACAATAAAACATTCCCAAGTACTTCCATCCAGAGGTTACAAGGATAAATGATAATAATAAAACAAGAAAGGATATGCAACAATTAGGTTATAAACAACTCTATCCAATACCGATAATTTTGGAGTAAATCAACACATGCATATATATTGTTTCGAAATCAAACCATTTTAGTAAAAATAGGGATTCTATATGCTTAGATGCTTGCCTTGCAAGGTAGTTTTGTCAAATTCTTTTCATCCAGATTAAAAAGTACATACTTCTAAGATGATCAGCAGTGGTTTCATAATTTTGGAATTAACCACTAATTTTCTAGAGATTTTACAAGTCCTAGGTGCAAAATAAGTGTTTTTGTGATACTCACAATTTTAGTGACATTTTCTGTATAGAAGTTGGAAAGTTTTATTTTACAAACAGAAAGAGCACAAATTTAGGAATACACAGAAATTTGGTTCACTCAAAAATGAGCTCAAATGAATTAGTTATGCATTTTTGAAGTTTGCCTATTTTTCAGTTTTTTTTCAAATTTCCTTTGGAATGCACTTTTGCAAAACGATCCCTGGGATTTTCCAAAACTTGCAACAAAGTCCAGCTTCTTCTCCAAACGTACAGACACAGAAGCATGGCTGAGCTCGATCTCAAGCTCGCCGGCGGCAAACGGCTGCTCGAATGGGGATGAGGTCTAAAGAGAAAATGTAGAGCAAGTCCTTGCGATTCTATTCCTCTATTCGACCCAACCTATGATGGCCGGACCAGCGCAGGTGGCGGCTGCAAGCAGCAGCGCTCGGGATGCCATGCATGTAAGGATGCGGCAGTGTGGACGGCTCGATTTATTGCATGCATGTCAAGAACATCATATGCAGAATGTAGAACACCACCTAAGGTCACTACCAATGCAAGCAATCGACAAATGGCTCACCGGTTGAACGGGAACGACGACGGAGTCGCTAGGTCGGACTTGGAGAAGACGGTGGTCGATCTCCCTCCTCGCTGCACCCATCCATGGGATTCTTGGGGCGTTTTGAAGAGGATGATGAGGCGAAGTTGGTGGCGCAGCAGCTCAGCCGGATTCACCTCGAGGCGACGGGTACGGCGACGCGATCCCGCGGCTGCGTGTTGACGACGGTCTGGCCGCGCTCCAGAGCACCCGTGGCAAGGTCGGCGTTCCCGGAGATCGGCTGCAAGAAACGGCATGAAATCAGAGCAGAGGCTATGGCATGCTGGGGTGAGTCGGGAACGCAAGAAAGATGGCGACGACGATGACCAGATGGGCGGCGGTGAAGGCGTCTTCCCGGCGGCCGGCAAGAAGATGAGGGCGAGAAGGACGAGGAGGAGCTCTCCCCCTGTGGTTTCTTGGCGTTGGGATGAAGTGTGAGTCGAGAGAGCAGCTGGGAGCGTTGAAGTCGAAGGAAGAAGAGAGAAGCGGTGCCACGACATGAGCTACGTGTCGACATCTCTCTTTGAATGTCTCCTATGGGTCCCACGCGAATTTGGTGTGCACCAAGGGTCGAGCTAGCCCAGGAACAATGACATGTGGGCCCAGGTCGTGGGGGTCTAGGCATTTGAGAGGGAGATGGGTGAGGAACAAAGTTAACAATATAATGCTGCTATTTTCAGGAATTTCTAGGGATTTTCTTTCTCTCTTTTTTTGTTAAATAGTTTGACCTAGTTAAAAGTATGCCAAAATTATGTGGTCTGGTGTGGTGATATCCTGAGTTACCTAGTTTCCATTTTTCAAAGTTTTACTCAAAAATTTGTAATATTTTAATTCTGGCAAAAAGATGAAAAGGGGTATGCTGAGATCTAAATTGAATTTTAAAATGGTCAAAACTAAGTGTAAAAATTCTATAAAAACTATATTAAATCCTGATAAATAATCTAGTATTTGAATAAATTATAAAATCTATACCCTTCTATTCAACTTAATTCACTAATAAATGTTGGCTCAATTTGCCGAATAGGATTTTGCTTTGCTTCCAAAATTTTATTTGAATGTAGAAGCTAATGCAATTAATTAAATATGCAACCTACAAAAAGAGATAAGTAATCCTAAATACCTTGTACTAAAATTAGGGTTGTGACATGGTTTGACGGGCACGTCTCAGGCTGAAGTTGACTGGCACGCTAAGTCCCAGCAACATATCTTTTGCTCAATATTCGGCACGACGTAATTTATATTGGATGGTGATTAGTTGTGATCATGGAGCACATTGAGGCTTGAGTGGCTATTATGCGTGTATGGATCCCACTCTCTCAAAATTATGTGGTGATCACAAATGACACCAGACAATATAATTTTCAGGTGCTTGACACATTCACTTCACGCGGAGAGTTGGACCCTGAAGATTCCAAGCTGTGAAGAACAGATGGTTCGCAAGGATCAATATCAATGAATCTGACCATACAATCTGGAGTTTCCATCTCGCTATCGTCCACTGATGTGTCTCGAGGTTGATCTCGATGTTGGTGGATCGGACAATAAGGAATACAGACCATGGATCCGGTGATTTTCAAGAAGATCTTGCAGTCGGTAAAGGGGTGACTTTGATTTGTGGATCGGGCACCACGCCTTGTACGGAGATGTGCGCTGGATCTCCCGATCTTTGCAAGCATCAAGTTCGGCCTTCACTTGAAGTATTACCCGGCATTCCACCAGAGAGTGTTGAGATGTCTTGTAGATCGAACACTAGGTGTCGTGATTTGGAAGGGACTTCCTTGTTAGCACCTGACCCCCAATAGGTGTTTGAGGGTTGGCCGCTTTAGGAATTCTTTGGGAAGCTGAAGTCATAGACCTCTCTTTTCTGACTGGACAGGAGGAACAGCTAACGAAAGATTGTTTTCTGTCGTCCTCATGGCTCTGTTCTCAATTCCAGCTGGTCTTGGCGAAGGCAAGATCGGAGTTGCGGTGAGGACGAAAAAACGATGGATCCAACTTGAGTCCAAATGAACACCGGTTGGGTAGGATCTCCCAGGCTAGGACGAATGTGCACATTGTTGTCAGAAGGCCTTGAAGCCATCTTGGTGAAACCTTGAGCACCAAGTTCCCTTATCTGGCGCGCCACTGTCTTGAAGTCCTTCGTTTGATCATGGATTTTCGAAATCACTCACCGGGAAAATCTGTATTACTGAGATTGGATGGTTTGGGGCTAGGTTAAGTTTTGCCTCTAGGGTTTGGTCACACTTTGCCCTCTCGGTACAAGTTGATTTGATCATTTCAAATATAGTGTTCAAGACCTACAAGGAAAATCAACAAGCCATACTTGGTTACTTTGGGATGTTCTCATCGTATATGTTTAAATACTTGGGTCACAGGAGAATGACTACATATATATATAGCTACAAAATATTTAGGCTCTTTTTTTTTCTTTCTAGCTACAAAATACTTAGGGGTGGTTTGTGAGATGGCATGTGTAGCAATAATTTTGTTTTAAGAGCATGGATGAATGTTATGATGTCATGATGCATGAATGATGCGGCGTATGTATGAAATGGTGCAATGTGATTAAAACATGTGGTATTGCATACATGCCATAGGACAATCCTTTAGGTTCAATTGAGCTCTAGGATATTGTTATAGGATGGCTCATTGGGAAAAACTTTGTTTGTCACTAGAAAAAGTAGAATAATTAGCTTGAGGGATTAAGGTCATGATCTCACCTTGCTGAGCTCACAATTGGCAAATGAAAAATTTAGGGCATCAAGCACAGCAACTAGGAAAGCAAGGATAATTAAGTCTCTAATTACTATTACATTTATCCATCATGTCTCCATACATGAATAGGGATATATGGCAACAATAATACATAATTTACACGGCATATAGCTTCTTGGCAATAAAGGCACCGATATACATGTGGGCGAGTAATCTTGGCAAATTGGAGTATAATCAAAAGGGTATGCTGTATAGTGATCATGATGTGCCCTCCTGGAAATAATTTGGTCAGTAAACAACTGTCATCTTCAAGAATATGACAGGGTTAAGGTTAGAGGCATAAATAAATTTAATAGGAAACTTGTAATAGGAAATAAGTCATGGACATACAATCTTTCGGGAAAATTATTCTTGAAGGATTTATCCAATTCAAGACTTACCATGGGCATAAGAAATATTACAACCCTTTATAGGATACAAGACAAGGTACTACCCCCTTAAAAATCTTAAAAAAATTTTAGTCCAATGATTTGGTGAAAACAAAATAAACAGGCTACGCGATAACTGGTCTGTCCTGTGCACCATTTTGCTTAAACATAGCCTAATGACCAAGCTGGAGTGGTGGTGAGATCAAACAAAATTTTAAAAATTCAGGTTCCTAGCAAAGTTCTCTTTGTTCTAGGAGGAAATTAGGATTTTAGGACGAATAGGTCATTTTAGGAAAGTGTTCAAGATATACAAGTCAGTTTACAAACTATATATTAATTTTAGAAATTACTTTTGTGATATTCAAAGAATACTTGTGAGTTGCTACAATTCACAAATTTTGCATCCAACCATAATGGGGCACAAAACTTGCATATTGAGCCATCTCAATTCAATTTCCAAAATCGTCCATTATTGCATACAATGCGATCTTGAAATTATCTGCCTATTGTCTTTGTTGAATTTTCATGACAGGTTTTGGAAGTACAAAAATTTTGGGCAAGAACCTGGGAGATGCATGATTTAGTTGTTAAGGTATCCTGAAGAAATCAAAACTTTATCACCTATAATTAGGCTAGACAAATTTGTCAACCAGACTAACAATAGACTATAGATTTCAGGATATGACAATGTAATACTATGCATTTTTAAACCATGATAAAAGGATTCAAAAATTCTACCAAATTTCGTGGAGTCTACTGGGTATGTATACAAGCTACTGCCAAAAGATGCACATTTTATCTCTTATGGTCTGGGCTATACAAATTCTTAAATGTTACTGTCTATAGATTTCAGCACATAGTTATGAACACTATTTGAATTATTACCTTAGGATGCAAAGATTCAAAAATCACACAAAAATTCATGAAGCCTACTGGGTTAGTCTACAAGTTGCATGTAAAAGATAACAGGTTTATCATCTATAATTTGTCCTAAACAAAATTAACAAACAGATTGACTCAAAATTTCAGAACATGCACAACAAGCACAAAATGAAACTTCATCCATGTTTTAGGTTGTCTAAATTCACCATCTTTTAATCACATGAAGTTAGAGTGGTCCAAAGGCTATATGAACTTTGGGTGGTCCATCTAAACAAACAATCTAGGGTTTTAAGCACAACAATTTTAATCCTGCCCCCAAAACTACCCGTTCTAGGCCATATCGTCAAAGTTTTGAAATGTCAGGAGAGAAAAGTTCAAATACCCATCAAATTCATTTTCGGTTCAGAAATAACATGAGGAAGAGTTAATCCTACCATATCTATCATGTTTTAAATCTTATCAAACCGTTTTCAAAACTTACAAGCTATAGGCCGTTTCCAACCCAATATTTTGTAAATTCGTACTAGACAATAGGAGGAATTTGCAAATGGATTTCAAAACTTCTCAGAACATTTTGGTACTGATTTGCAATGATTAATAAGTGTTTTCAAACACATTTTTATAGAAGTATCAATTTTTTTCTTCAAAAGGTTTCGGTCCTATAGAGCAAGGATGAGAGTTTAAAATCAAATTGAAGACTTAGAGAAGACATTCTCTAAAGATGGATAAGATGCAAGAGTATAATAGGTTTTCACAAGTAATTTATAGCTGAGAACAAAGTTCTCAAAATAATTTTTTTAAGAAGCGAATCTAAATGACTATTCCAAAAAGGGTTTCCCTTACAGTCGGACAATTGCTCTGATACCATCGCTGTCAAGCACCCGAAAATTATATTGTCCGATGTCATTTGTGATCACCACATGATTTCAGGAGAGTGGGATCCATACACGTATTATAGCCACTCAAGCCTCAATGTGCCCCATAATCACAACTAATCACCATTCAATATAAATAACGTAGTGCCGAATATTGAGCAAAAGAGACATTGCTGGGACTTAGCGTGCCAGTCAACTTCAGCCTGAGACGTGCCTGTCAAACCACACAAAGGCAGTGATACACACCTCAGGAGACTTGACAAATTTGCTAAGCTCTACAACATCTCGTTTGTTCAATATCCATACTCACGTCTAGATAGTTCTATAAGCTAGAACATACCCATACACTTTTATCAAAGCAAATGATATTCATATCATAAACAAGGAGTACTAGCACACTATTAATTTAGAATCTAAGTCTATGATATATATGACCGAACGACCTTATAAATAGAGGTTCGTACGGAAGCTTATTTACCCAAGACCCATCAGCAATCCGACTACGGGTAGACCCTAATGAACCATCCAGAAAGAGAACAACGAAACCTGCAGCACTCAACTATACCTGCAAAACAATGTAGACAAACACCCCACAAAAGATACAAGTGTCAGTACATTAACTATGTTAATGTACTGGCAAGGCAGTACAATCCTACATACATGCAAGCTCTAAATATCAAAGAATGGTTATTTGTAGGTTCATTTGCATAAAGCTAAGTTGTTTCACAATACTTCACAAACGGTAAATTTTTGTAAAGCATTTGTAAGACAAGTGTAGTAAAACATGGTGATCTACATAAATAATTATAGAAATATAATCATCATTTCTCCTCATCATCATCATTGTAAGCCAAAAACATCAACTTGCACCTTTCCAGGTAGCAAGCCATCATTATCATCAAAATCATCATCCAATTCCCATTCCTCAACCATTTTTATAAAGCATTTTAGAAAAGATAAAATTACACTCATGCTATTTCCCCAAGTCGCTCTTGACCGTGAGCACGACTAACCAGTTAGTTTTAACTCTGCAGAGTTCGTACAAGTCCACATGATGTGATAAAAGTCCAGAGGCTACACTCTAGTTGGTTCGGTGCTGGCCTAGCACCCCACACTCTACAATTTAAGTGCGTACTAGAGGTCACAACTTAGCCGTTACATCGCCTAGTGTCTAGCCTTGCATCAGCGATGGCAAGTGTGAATCCACCCTAGGAATGACCCAGAGCCGTTAGGTGGCGGGCCCACGCCTTAAACCTAACGCCGTGGCAGCGAACACATCCGTTCCCCCACGTGGCACTATACCGTTAAATTAGATAGACTTAGACGCCCATGCTGTGAGGCGCAGCATCCGTCCCCTCACAGAACACACCCAGCTAGTAATATTTACTAGCAATAAATTCAACACACACATGGGTAGTTCCTATGAATCATCGCTCAGACTAATTCATTCTACTCCGGCCTACCAATATGCAAGGCTAAACACTAAACAACTTATAAGCTAAGGGCATCCCATACTAACACATGTGGCAGTACTGTATACTTAGTTGGTAACATAGAGTTCGGTCCTTAATCGACTCAGGCGAACGCTCCCCCTATCGGTGCACAACTACTACCATATGCGCACCACTCGCCGCCCAAGTCTAGAAATATGTTTAACTCCATTTTATTTCACAAATAACCAGAGGCTTCACCTCTGTCAAGAAGTCGTTAATTGCCCATTTTCAAATATATAAGGTGATCACAATGTTTAAAATCATCTCACTAGGCATGGCTAAGCATATGACATATAATATAGTAATTATAAGTCCATTTGAGCACATGGAGAGTACTCTAGAACATTCTAAGGTTACAAACATCAAGGATAACAAATCTCAAGGAGAATTATGCAACAAATAGGTCATAACTATCATTTCGTCACATTCAAATAATTTTCCCAAACATAACTATCTAACGTATGCAACTTTGCAATAGAAAACGTTTGCCCAAATAAAAACATAGGATCAAAGTGTTCAAAGGAGGAGGGCACTTGCCTTAGTTAGAATCTCCCTCACGGTCCACAACAGAACCCAAACTCCTCACCGAAAATGATGTCGTTCACTATACGAAATAATGGTAACGATATAAACACCAAATCATACAAAATTCTAAAAATGCTTCTAATATGCATAAATTTATTATAATAGATAGGTACTGACTAAATATGATTTATGGTGAAGGAAATTTTATTTTATTACTTTGAATTTGTGAGTTATGAATTTTATAATTCCATACTAGACATAGGCTAATTATGTCCTAATAATTTTTTAGATGTATTTTAGGTTCAAGTTCTTTGAAGTTGTAGGTTACTGCAGCAAAGAGTACTTTCTCCAAAGCTTAACAAAATTTAGTTTACAATATTTAGAGCTAGCATGAGTTTATTACGAATTTTACAAGTTGTAAAACATATTGTAGTCATTATTAGTTATACCAAGTTTTAGAAATAGTCCTAGTACTGTCAGTGTCATATTTTAATTACTAGAAACTAAGTCCATGTGATTGCTAATTTAACCCATCAGGGATTATATTATTTTGAGTTAGAATAAATTTTGTATGTATTTTATAGTTTGTAGTTTGCATTATTGTAATGAGTTTATTACACAATTATTTAATGATGATTTGTTACTTAGAGTGTCAAGTTTTAGTACATGAATCTTACTACCATGGTTCCGTGAGAACACTAATATTTAGTTCATCTCAAAATGAGTTAACATGATTTTCCTATGGATTTTATAAGTTCTCAAATTAATTATGACCATTTATAATTAATTAAAGGTGGATGCATTATATATACTAGTTGCCCCATAACTCAATTCATCTAAATTAAGTTGAGAATTTGGTGATTCTAACAAATTATAGTTTAATTCATTTAGTACTAGAATTATTTTCCTACAAATTTTATGAGTTAGATTGTGCTTTATGCCAATTATTCTTTATACTAAATTTTAGAGATATTTATTCTACTGTAAGTGGCAAGTTTTATATTACCATATTAAGGATCATAATTTTGTGAATATTTTGGAATTTGATTCATTCAAAATGGAGCTAAGATGAATTTTCTAGGAATTTACAAACTTTGTACAATTTTTAGTTCAATAGAAAAGCTTTTAAACCATTCCTATCATTTCTCTAGATTTTAATTATGTGGGCTCCACATGGCAGTATCTGTTCATTTTGCAAGAAGGTCCCTTGGTTCTCTTGAAACCAACCCGCACTCCCTCGAGTGTTTATGTCATAGTTTGTAAAGAGTCCACGTTTTCTTTTATATTTATGGTTTAGTCCTTCACCCACATGTCAGTATGTTCGAGTATTTATATCTAGAATCCTGTACTTATTCTAATTTACTATGGAGGTCCCTACGATCTGTACAGAGCTGAGCTCCATGGTCGGCGAAGCTATAGGGCGACAAGGCCGGCGAACGGTGGTGATTCACATGTCATGCCCAAAAGAGAAAATGTGCGCAAGGTCCTTTCGAACCTATCTGTGGTTGAATCACTACCGATGGTGTCCGGATTTGATAGCAACGACGACGCAAGCGGCGGTGATTCTCGGGGTGACGGTGCATGTGATGCCAGGGCCTCGATCTATATGTTTTGCTATATGCAAGTGCATCAATGGGTTCCTAGGGTGCTTACCGAGCATCCAATAAAACTTGGTGAGGTCTGGATGATAGGGGCGGCGTGTGAAACTGCTTGGCGATGGCTTCGGGCTCCGGCGAATGGGGACAGATCGATCTGGCCTTCGAGCTGCCATGAATGCATGCACATGGCGTTTGGTAGGTCCTGGGGATACTCCATGCGCAAGGAATCGGACTGTGACTTATCGGAGAAGATGGAATCGCCGATGGAGATGGTGGTCGGAGTCGAGGGGTTGTCCATTCTCCTCGCTCGAGGCTTAGTTCTTGGGGATTTTCGGGGCGTTTGGCTCCTGATGCTGATGCTGTATCGGTGGCAAACCTACTTGGGTAGCGGAGGTTCGACGCAGCGGGAACGGCGATGGCGATGATGCAGCGGCGCTCGGTGCGCGCTCCAAGGCCGGTGATGGCATGGCAGCGTTCCCATCGCTGCAGTGAATAAAATGAGACGGGGTCAAAAGGGAGTTTCTTCGGCATGAAGAGGAGATCTTGGAATGCAGCCATAAAAGAAGAGAAGCTCATCTGAGAAGAGATGCGACGGTGAGGAAGCTTGGCGGCACTGATGAAGATGCCTCCATTCCCGGTGAATCAGGAATGGTTTGTCTTGGTTCTTCCGAAAAATGGGATGGAGGCGAGAAGAAGTAAGTGACGGTCGGCGGCATCGATTATAAATGGCGGCTGGCGATGGAATGGAGGAGGAGGGCGGCTCGGCAGTGGCCGACGCGTGGCTCAAGCATGTCACGCATGGGCTGCGCGATGGGGTGACGTGGGCTCATGTGTGTGAATGACCAGTGGGTCCCACCATGCCCTGGGGCCTGCTTGGCAGTGAGATGTGAAAGGGTTTGAGATCTCTAGAAACAAACTCTGTTCTATGAGCTGCAGTACTGTCACAACTTTAACTCGAACTTTCTTTGTGTTGCTGTGATGAAAGTCCCATTGGCTAGCTTGATGGTGGTTTAGGGATGTTTGGTCTACTGTCTAGACAAGGTTTGAACTCTATTTGTATTATGGTTGAATTTTGGGAGGAGGTCAAAGAAGGGTAAATGAAAACTGTAATTTCCCAGGATTATTTTCTCTCCCTCTAGTTTGTTAATCTATAATTTAATTTGTGGCCTTGATAAATTAAGGTGGATTTTACTGGAGGTAGATAAAAATGCCTAGTTTCCATTTTCCTTGGTTGCACTCAAAAATTCACTATTGTTTATCCTCAGCAAAATTAAGAAATTAGGTCTAGCTGAAATTGGTTTGGATTTTTAGGGGATCAAAAATAATGAAATAAATTCTGTAAAAATTATATTAATTCATGATAAATAGAGTATTATTTGAATAAATTATATCCTCTATATATTTTCATGTGATAAAATACACATATGAGATGTGTATCAATTCTGCCAAGTAGGGCTTAGGATTAACCCGGATTTTCATTTCTTTGACCAATTTAATTGAGGGTCTAGATGTAAAAATAAAATCATGCCAAAATTTCAGTGAGTCTAAACCATTGAGTAGAATCCACATGAATTTTTCCATGATTTTATCTTACACCAATTATTTTTAGATATTCACTAAGCTTATCTTTACATATATGTTTCCTATTATAAAATACGATTAAATGATTGTAATATTGTATTTAAATGATTCTTGATCTGACATGATGTTGTTGAGCATGATTTATACTTTTAGTTACTCAACTTCATATATTATATGTATATACATTTTTGTAAATATATATTTAGCATTTGCCTCAAATTTTTAATTTATGCTCATCCTATTATGAAATGCTAGTAAAATCCAAAAACAAGCAAAAGGACTCAAGTCACAACAATACATTATGCAAATACATGCACACACTATATTTTATTTTCTTCCTTTGAGCTATCAAGTAAAATGTTTTAAATTATTCACGAATTTGTATAGTAAAACTAGTATTATTAGACTCGCCTAGGTCTTTAGTTGAAAAATTTTAGTGTTTCTGATTCACGAAAATCATTTTCAATACTTTAGATGCAAAATTTGAAATTTAGGATTTTGGGTATGTTACAGCGTACCCCCTAGGGGCTTTGTATTTATATCACAAACTGCCTTCGCCTCCAAGTAGAACTCGGAGAATATTTTTGGCCTACGAGATCACAAAGATTGTACTTTCCCCGAATAGGACTCTAACACATTCTATTCGGGATACAATTTCCCTGTTTATTAGCCGAATTCCATAATGTTAAGGCAACCTTCCCGTATACTAAGGGTATTTCATATCCGTATACTTCACAATCCCAAGGATAGGAGGCATGCCTTATCTATTACCTTGATAGATGGAAATGTTGCTAACCCCAGTATAAAGGTAAAACAACTATGATAGATGTATGGCATGTTTTTGCTAACCTCCAGTGGGTCAGGCATATATCGTGGGTGCACGTGTATGATCTTGATCAAGAAAGCATGAAAAGATTCTCACAAGGGTCTCAACAATTTGACAAAGGTCAATGCAATAACAAGCAGCATATATGTATAGGATATTCAATAAAATTATCATATAGTTTGTCATCATTGAGGAACTTATAAATTTTCATTCTTTTGAAAAACAAAGACTCCGGAATTCATGTATCACTTGGAGAAAGATTCTATTTCACCATCTCATATCGCACAAAAACCTAGATGTAGATCTTTCATATGCAACCCAATACATTAATAAACTAAGGTAAAAGCTAAGTTGTAATCTAAGCACAAATGGGAAATAAAAACAGGGCAACTATTCATCATTTCAACAAGAAAAACTAAAACAATCTTACCACGTATGGAAAAGCAAATATTTTTGGTATTTTTATGTTTTGAAAATTTGTATAATTTTTTTTATGATGCAATGCAATGGAAATAAAGATACAAGTTACCTTAGTAGGGGAGGCACTCCCCCAAGCTAGCTTCTTGCTCATGGTGCGTGATGGGAATCGCATCCCTGCAACCGGAAGTAGGCCAACATGTCAGCCTAACCTTGCTACATGGTGGCATTAATATTCGTCAATTAGTTGTTGTAACACCCTGAAAATTTCAAATTTAAAATACAGAAACAAAAATTTGGAATAATCCAAAATCTTTTTCAAATTTCCCTCATGCTGGTATTTATTGGATTTTCTTTTCTTTTTCTTGTGATGCTAATGCCAAACTAAATCAAAGAAAGGAATTAATTTGAAATTCTATATGATATTTATGAAAGAACCATGATTATGAAATAATATTTTTTAAGAAAATATTTGCAAATAATAGCAAATCCTAATTATTTTCCTAAAAACCCTTTTTATAAATTAATATCCCTTTTATGATTTATTATACAAATAAAATCAAATATTAAATATTTTCTAAAAAATCCTTTTTACGGATTAATCCCTTAAGAAGTTATTGTTTTACAAATGAAAGGAACTAATAATTATTTTCCGATAACCTTTTGCTAACTAAAGCTTTAAGAAACTAAATTAAAAGCTTTTTCCGCAAAAGTCTGATTTGGCTCCCTGAAGGGTCTAGCCCACCCTCCTAATAAAACTTTTGGTTCGTTTAGTGTATGTAGTTTTGGTGCCAAAGATCTTGATTAAATCGATTCTTATGAACTCCAAACCCTGCCCTTACACTCTTCTCCAAAATTAAATGTCTCAGGGTTCGAATTTTGTAATTCGAATCCCAACCTCCTAATTAAAAACTTTTCAAAGATTCATTCTGAGTCCACCCATCTTGAAAATCACTCAGATCCACAGCCTCTGTCCGTATCGATAACCGTACTAAGATTTCTTATCTTAATCGAACCTCCCTATTCCCTACCAAATTATCTGACTTCCCTCATAAATTCAAACTTCGGTAAACCTACTGAAAATTTCCTGAATTAGGTCTCTCCCTTGACTTTCTAAGATTTCCGATGAATTCAAATCTCAAACTAACATTCAAATCCTTATTCGAAAATCCATCCTATCCATCAAAACACTTCTTGGGAATACTACAGTATCTCTTGTACATCCAAATACCAAATTTGAATTCAGAAGTCCAATTAAGCAGTCCTTTTACAAATTCAAACAAATCAAATGTCCATTTATACAAATATCAAGAAAATCATCAAAAGACTCTATTACAATAGAACAATTCCTCTCTCTATGCCCAAAACCCCCACCGGGCCGGCCCAGATCCCTTTCTCCCTTAATGGGCCGGCTTCCCCCTTCCTCGGCTTTCACAGTCGACCAGCCCCCTCCAGCTCCTGGGCTAAAGCTACAGCGCTAGCCTAGCCACGTCATGCACCGGCCCACGGCCCAGCCACCTCCGGATGTGACCATGAGTACCATTGATACAACCATTTCTCACATCAGGGACTGATAATCCTTTTTCACAGAAAACCGTCCTTGGTTTTTCCATATGGTGCTCTTCACGTAGTCCATTTAAACCCTGAGCTGCTCTGATACCACTCGATAAACCCTGAGCTGCTCTGATACCACTTGATAAACCCTGAGCTTCACTAGATACGCTTAGTGATCTGGTTGTCCTGATCTTTCGATGAGTTGATGATAACTACGATTTGGGAGAAACGTTGACGACCCGACTACAACCGTACAAGACGTTGTTGTGTTGCGCCTTAGCGATCGATACACCTCTCTGTGGGTTGTTGATCTTGCCGGTGCAAATCAACCTTATTCCTGCAAGCAAATCGAAGAAACAAGCAAGAACAAGATAAAAACAATCTGAATTACAGATAGAAATTAAAGCTCACAATAAGGTATATGGTGGGGTTCCGAAGACAAATAATTAGGTGGTCTAGCCGACACACGTAACTATAAGATAAAGTAGCAATGGCTAAAACTTTAATCTAACAAAACCCAAGAAACCCTAAAAGGGTACCTAGCTATTTAAAGGAGTGGGAGGACGACCAAGGGGGTTCCTAGGTCGTGCTCCATCAGGTTGGGGTGTATCCCACATGGGCCCTACCTGGGCAGGGTCCCATATGAAGTTACAAGACCATAGGCCCATTATAGGGACGTAGCACCTTGTTTCTGAGATTGCGACCGACTAGGATGGAATTTGGAGATGAGGCTGGATCCATTGGAAAGAGGACTCCAAGAGCTTTCCAAGTACTCATGGGCCCAAAACGGAGCAAGTGTGTATCTTTGGCGGCCGTTTGAAGTCAGCACTGTAGCAGGTGGCCGAATTGGATTCCAGCACTTGGGCAACTTGATCTTGATATGAGCAATGGTTGTATTAATGGTAGCCGTGGTCACATCAGGGACAATTGGAAGACATCGAGATTGAGCCACATAAGTTATGGAATCCAATTCAGCCATCTGCTACAACGTTGACTTCAAACGGCCGCCAAATATGCAAACGGGATCTGTTTTGGGCCCATGAGTACTTGATGGAAAGCTCTCGGAGTCCTCTTTCCAAGGGATCCAGCCTCATCTCCAAATTCCTTCTCAGTCATCCATAATCACAAAACTAAGGTGATTGAGGACATCAACGCGATCGATACATCCATGCCAAAACAACGACAACAGATTTTCGGTCCGATTACTCGCGCTTGTGCACATCAAATAAACTACCAGGTGAGTTCGTTCTCAATGTTTCTCCCAACGTTCCCTGATTGCCTTTATCTTGTTCTTGCTTGTTTCTTGGATTTGCTTGTAGGAATAATGTTGATTTGCACCGGCAAAATCAACAACCCACGGAGAGGTGTATCGATCGCTAAGGCGCAACACAACAACGTCTTGTACGGTTGTAGTCGGGTCATCAACGTTTCTCTCAAATCGTAGTTTTCATCAACTCACTGAAAGATCGGGACAACCAGACCCCTGAGCGTATCGAGTGGAGCCCAGGGTTTGTCAAGTGGTATTAGAGCAGCTCAGGGTTTATTAAGTGGTATTAGAGTTTTCGTTGCTCGGTGAGTTTTTATCTACCTATAACCAGAAAATCGCCATAAAAAAAGATTGCATCCATTACCTAGCTATCTTTGTGCCACTGGATTGTTCTTTTCAGTTTTTGCATTGTTGAGTTTTGCGTTGCATCGTCGTGTCGTGTTGCTGGTCTAAGCATCTAGTCCATTTAGAGTTTCGAGTTCTGGTCATGCTTAGTACCACTGTCGTCGCCGCCGTCGTGTCTTTGTTGTTATCGGGACCTACAAAATCAGAATTGTGTCGCCGCTAGGGTTCCGTTTTACTCGTTTCGGGCATTTTCTGTTGGTTGGTTTTGGAGTTGCATCTAGGGTTTCTATCGTGTGGTTGTGTGATGAGAACATCAACGCGATCGATACATCCACGCCTACACAACGATAATAGATTTCCGGTCCAATTACTCGCGCTCGTGCACGCCAAATAAACTACTAGGTGAGTTCGTTCTTATCTTCTTGTCCATCTTATTTAGACCATGGAAATGTTTGCACTCTTATTTTGGTTAGGAATGATGGACAGGATACAAAAGGAAACATATTCGCGCGGGCTGGATTCGGACTACAGAACAGCACCGACTTGTGACGACCGCCAAGACTTCATATGAACTCCATTTTGGGCGTACAAGTACTTCATGGAAAGCTTATCAAGTCTACTTTCAAATGGATCTAGCCTCATGTCTATATCTATTCTGAAACGGCCGCAATCTTTGTTTTACAACCGAGTCCTTTTCTATCAAAGGTGCTGCGTCACCTTATTTGGGCCCAATGGGCTGTGTATCATGTTGGGTCCACTAGGGACGCTTCCTAGGGTAAGAGGATGACCCCAACACCCCTTTAAATAGCTAGGTACCCCTTCAGGGTTTCTTGGGTTTTGTTGATTAGAATTAGCGACTTGCTACTTGCATATAGTGCGTATTGGCTAAACCGTCCGTCTATTTGTCTTTGGAACCCCACCATATTGAGATTTCTTAGTGAAACTTTCATTTTCATCTAGCAATTCAATGCTTGTTCTCCTTGTTCCTCGATTGCTTGGTGGACGAGTGCCCTCGTGGTCGGGTTGTCACGCACCACAAGTTCGTGATAACCATTGGAGGTGGTGTATCGGTTGCTAAGACGCAGCGTCCTTGGACGGTTGTAGTCGGGCCATGAACGTCATCTCCATCCCAATCGAGTTATCCAACCCTCTCATTGAAAGATCGGGCATCAAACCCTCGCGGGTTCACATCAGGTGGTATCAGAGCGTGGTTGATCGGTGAGAGACTTTTTACCCTTCATTGTTTTATTTTCCTATTGTAACATACCCAAAATCCTAAATTTCAAATTTTGCATCTAAAATATTGAAAATGATTTTCGTGAATTAGAAACACTAAAATTTTCCAACGAAAAACCTGGGCGAGTCTAATAATACTAGTTTTAATATACAAATTCGTGAATAATTTAAAACCTTTTACTTGATAGCTCAAAGGAAGAAGATAAAACATAGTGTGTGCATGTATTTGCATAATGTATTGTTGTGACTTGAGTCCTTTTGCTTGTTTTTGGATTTTACTAGCATTTCATAATAGGATGAGCATAAATTAAAAATTTGAGGCAAATACTAAATATATATTACAAGAATGTATATACGTGTAATACATAAAGTTGAGTAATTAAAAGTTTAAATCATACTCAGCAACATCTCAGGTCAAACACAGATTAAATATAATTTTACAATCATTTAATCATATTTTATAATAGGAAACCTATATGTAAAGATAAGCTTAGTGAATTTCTAAAAATAATTGGTGTAAGATAAAATCATGGAAAAATTCATGTGGATTCTAATCAACGGGTTATACTCACTCAAATTTTGGCATGATTTTATCTTTACATCTAGTCATTCAATTAATTTGGTCAAATAAGTAAAAATCCGATTTAATCCTAAACCCTAATCGGCAAAACTCATACCTCATCTAGACATGCATTAAATTATATGAAAGTGTATATGGAACCTAATTTATTAAAATACCAGCTGATTTATCATAAAGTAATATAATTTTTCCAGAATTTATTTTATTAGTTTTGACCCACTAAAAATTCAAATCAATTTCAGCTTGAGCTACATTCTTTATTTTCCTGAGAATAAACTATAAGGGATTTTTGAGTGCAACCAAAGAAAATGGAAACTATATCATTTTATCTATCTGTACAAAAATCCACTCTAATTTATCTAGTCTAGAAACTAAATTATGGTATTACAAAGAGAAGGAAAGAAATAAACCTGAAAAATCATGTAAAATCCTATACCTACTCAAGGTCTGACCCTTACCCCTCTTACTCACCTGGTTTCCATCGGCTGGGCCCACATGGCAGTCTCATCGGCTTGCCCTCACCCTGTCCACCTCTCCCCTCAACTATTCCACTCAGAACACAGCCGAGAGAGAGATCAAGGCGGTGGACTTGGATGATGTGGGCAGCGAGCGTGCTCGACGCGTGGACTCGACGTGGTGACACCGGGCTCCATCCTTTCCTTCTCCCAGCCGCGTCGCCCATCTCCACTCATCAATCTGGAGCCATGCTGTTGGCACAGAATTTCGACCCGTCCTCACTTCAAAAGCAGGTTCCGCGTTACCACGGTGGCCTCGGAGATCTGCTTAACTCCAGTGTAGGTCCAATGGCTTGCCTAGGTGTGTGTAGGGCGTGCCAGTTGATTTGATCTGCAATCAACAAGAATAAACAAGTAAACCATGTTAGCAAACAATGGTTGATCGGCCAGTAGGCCGATGTCGCATCGTGAGGGACTAGCCGATAAGGCAAGACTGTATCGGCTACTTGAGGTTATAACGAAATAAGATTAAAATACAGATCTAATCTCATCGGCCTTCATTGGAATACTTATGTCAATTTGACAACATCGGCCGATGAAGGATACAGGAAGTAAATGCACTAGCTAATACTCTAGTGTAAACTTATACGAACCGATCGGCCGATATAAATATACTGATCACAGAGAAATCCTGAAATTAATCTGTGACAAACATATTTATATCTGTCGATCCACTCATATAATTGGCAAATACATATAAAAACATAAAGTAATCATATGTATTAGGTAAGACCGGCTGAAACCTCGGCACTATCCTTAATTACAATCGAAGACAGGCTTCGAATTAGATCTCAAAACACGACTAAGGTCGATAGCAACTCAAAGTATGAATTGAGAAGTAACACAAAGAAAATCAAGCCATCGATCGCTTTTGGGGATGGTAAATGCCCTAGATGATCTAGACGAGCAAGCTAATTCAACCATCGTCGGCGATAAACTCTAAAATGAGTTCACCGCTGGCAATGTGGAATTAAGATGCCACGTCTAGATCATGCAAGTCATGATAAACGACGATCACGTCATCAGGGCTTAACGTGTCTAAAGCGACACGCTAGCCTCGACGATGTAGATCGTCGGGTACGAGTTCTTACCTTTGCTCTGGGGAAGCAAGAACTCGCCGGAGATTAACCTATTGCGAGGGTAGCGATGCGCTGAAAGTAGATTAAACTGTAATTGTTTGATTGATTGTGAGAGAGTTTCTAAGTACAAACTACCGGGATATTTATACCCGTGATTTACAACATTGTCCATGTAGGACACGATTCTATCCATAACTAACAAACAAGTCCTTATGGCGGACTCTGGCCATAGATTAGATCGAAACTAATTTAAATTCCTAATTAAGAGATATAATTGCCTAAAACTGGGCCTTATCCCTATTTGGCAATCTCCTTTGAAGCTTGACTTAGGCCCAAACCGAGCCCACTCTGCCTCCTTCGGATTCCTGCTTCCATCGGCCGATAGCCGCATGGAACCCACATCAGCCGATACGGTTCCTCTGCTGGCGCTCCACTTGGTCCGATGCATCACTGAGTCCGATACGGATCTTGGTCCGATACCCGGCTTGGTCTGATAGCACAGCCGATCCGACTCGAATCGCTCCTTCTTCTCTGCGTCGGTTTTCTCTTTCCTCTCCGAGTAGATTACAAAAATCTGGTGTTAACACATGCCCCCCAATTCCGCTTCATTATATAATGTGGCAGAATTAGCTCCGATGAACCTCATCGAGCTCATCGCTAGGGTTTGCCCAAAATCCACGCTGATCCAGATTCACAGTGTTCCGCCGCCAATCTCCGCGCGCAGCTCCTCACAGCCGCCTACGCCTTTCAACTCCGGCGATTCCTCGGCGTCTTCTCGACGGCGACTCCCTCAACATCGACCTCTGCAACAGCATCCATGGCAACTTTTCCATTCTACGTCTCTGAGATCCCTGAGGTAAACCAATTCTTCCTCAAATTTGCATTTGCATTTTCCCGCCGAGACTTTTCAAAACTAGGATTCCTGCTCTTGCCTCCCGTGCCTTATTTTTCAATCAATTTCCATATGCCGTAGGTCTTCAAGAAGCAGATTTTGATCCTCACAGACGACAAATCACACCGATTCCTTCTAGGTCCCTCAGGCAACCCTGACCCCGCTTGGCTGATAAACGCAGAGTCAAACAGAGTCCCCTTCAAGCAAGCAAAACCCAGCGTCCCCTCGTGGAAGCACACCTTTAGGTCTTGGCCGTCAAAGCTCAATGGATATAGGACTTGGTACAAGAGAATTGCTGCAGCCAAACAAGTACACTGCGATGAAATCAGAATTGGCCAAAGTCTTGCTCTGTCTTTAGCTGACACCAAGAAGAATGAGCCCCTTATGTCAGCCGCAACTTATTTCTGGTCCAGCACCTTAAATGCTTTTCTGTTCCGGCAAGGTCCGATGACCCCCACACTGATAGACATCAAGATGCTGACTGGCCTGGACATCCTCTCTGAAATCAACCCTTTCAACCTCCTCATTAACAGCACTCATAAATTGAAGACCAAGAAGATTGGGGGCTGGTCTGGATACATTTCTGAGCATATGGAGCAAGGGTCTGTCTCAGACAGAGAACATGTAGCTTTTCTGACCCTATGGCTGGAGAGATACGTCTTCTGTGGGTCAACCTGTGGTCCAACTTTGAACTGCCAACATCTAGCTCAAGCCCTAGTTGAGAAGAAAAAATTCTCACTTGGCCGATACCTCCTTGGAGCTGTCTATCGGCTACTCCATTCTACCACCCAAGATTTAATGCTGAATCGGACAGTGGCTCATGGAGGTCCATGGTGGTTTGTTCAACTGTGGCTAATCATCTACACCAACACCATGGTCGATCGGCCTCCGCTATCGGACTCAGTCTTCCCATCGGACTACAGTGACAACGAAGATCCCTCATCTAGAAGGTGTATGTCCTTTGGAGAAGCAGCCTCAGTTTATCTTGGAGCTGATCAATCAGCCGACGAGATGTGTAAATGGTTTATCCGATTCTACAGCGGTCCACCATCAGCCAAGATGGATATGTTCGTCTAATCCACAGATTCTGACTTTGAGCTTCCTTCTGACCTGACCTTGGGTTTGCTAAATGACGATATCATCTCAAGGGAAATCTTCATGATTGGCGTGTCCCCATGCCTGCTCCCAGTGGGCATATTCCTAGGCAGAAGCACCAGCTTGTCATATGAGTTCTACAATCCAATGGTGGCTGCCAGACAATATGGACTTGGACAACTTCCTGTCAGCCTACACTTCCATCGGCTGTTAGAGAGCAGGGGCACGGTCTCATCGGCGTTGATCATGAGCAAAGTCCTGGAGACCGAAATTCCAACTTTGGGCGCCTGCGACCGATTGTTCTTGAGTGCCTTCGTCCATTTCAGCTTCCAAATGTGGTGGCATGAGTGGGCTACTCATATCTTCCATCAATCGGCCAGGTTTCACCTAATAGAGCTTATTAATGATATTAGTCCTCAAGTCCCTGACGCCCCAATTCCAAGTGTCAGCAATAGTGGGCAAAGAATAGCTTATGTTCCAGTCTTGGCTCCATCAGGAAAAACCGTTATGGAATCAATTATCGACCTCACTGCTCCAAAAGTGTCATCACTGCTCCAAGGGCCGATAATTAAAGAAACTACCAAGAGGAAGGCGCCGGCCAAAGACAAAACTCAAAAACCCGGCAAAAGGTCTAAGACTGACGATCAGGCCGATCTCGACAAGCTGGACCCCTCCGTAGAAGAATTCCTAGACGATCAAGTGATGGAGGAGGAGGTCGACCCAGCAGCTGCTGACATGCCCAAAGATCAAAACCCATCGGTCGCCACTGCTGAAGAGCCATCGGCCGATAAGCCAACTGAAGATCCATCGGCCACAATCACTGTAGATCCATGGGCCGATGATCAATTTGACGCTGCTCAACCCAAGAGAACCAGACACGCAGTCCGCAAGGTTGGTATAGTCTTCCTCATCTATTTCTTCAATTTTGTTTCACTGGTCTATTCTAACTTGATTTTTGCAGGTCATTGCGTCGTCCTTGCTTAAGGAGAGAACTCAATCGGTCCCATTACCCAGGACAAAGAAAGCTACTTTGAAGAAACGCGAACAAGCCAAAGCCCGATTGAGGACTCCATCTCCCTCTCCACCACCTTCTCCAGTTGCTTTGGTAAGTGCTGATCTATTCGCCTCATCTTCCTAATAATGTATATCTGATCATCGCATTTTTGCTCTTTTCCTTAGCCACAAGCTCCATCGCCTAAACCACATCGGCCAACCTCTTCACCTACTGCTGTAGAACAACAAACAGAGGCCGATGTAACCACAGCCGATGTCTCAGTACATGTAAACTAGATCACTTTGAATCTCTTGCCGATTTTCCTTTGACTGAGTTAACCATGTCTTGTTTTAATGATCGTAGACCTTAGCCGATATGTTTGCTTTTGACATCGGCCAATTCCTTGACGATGAAGACAAAGAGCTACCCAGCACAGCCAGGCCATCAAGCTCTAAAGAACTAAAGGGCCAACTGTCGGACATCGCTAATCAGCTGGAAGCATCCATAGAATCTCTGGTGGAGAATTGTAACCCAATCAGGAGCAGAGTCCAAGAAATCCAAGATCAACTACCTGAAAACCTGATGGAAATACTAACACCAGCCATCTTCTTGGAGCAATACCACTTCAAGCTTCACAAGGCTAAAGAAAGAATTGCAGAAAGGCGGGAGTGCGAAGGCTTGGAATCGACCGTGTCTGCCAGCAAAGCTCAAGTAAACTATGATAAAACTAGACTGGATGAGCTGGTCGCTGAACCGCTCGCCTTGAACAAGAAACTTGAAGAACTCCGTCGCCTTGAAGCAGATCTGCTAATGAAGCTAGAAGCCACTTGTGAAGAAATCCAGGAAGTCGAGGTTAAGATAGCTGCATCCCCAAAGGCGATAGAAGACCAAACTACAAAGCTGAAGGCATCGGCTAAGCAGGGCGTTGAAACCAATTCCAGGGTCATTGGCCGATGATGCTCAAACAATAGATGATATTGATCAAATTCGTCGCAATGCCATTGCAGCTATTCAAAACTTTATAGCCTAATGTAATATATTTTATCTCCTCTGTAAACAGTTAATCTCATTTTTGATTAATATATATCTCATCGGCCAATCAGCCGAATACGATTTGAAAAAGTTCATCTGAAGAATCCATCCGAAAAATTTTTTTAAGTCCACAAATTTGTAATCCATTCAATACCCTTTCAAAAAACAGCTGAGTATATATATATGCCCCCCAAGTTTTGGAAGATGAGGGCTCAGGTTGTAAAATTTGAACTAAGGGCGATAGTATATATCGGCCATCTAAAGGCGATGTATCGCACATCGGCTATTATCATTAATCGGTTAGCAAGCCGATCATAAGTTGATCCAAATGCTTGGGTAATATTTCTTTAGATATTTGCCATTAAGCGCTCGGCCAAAAACTTCTCCATCTAATCATTTCAAGAGATATGCATTGTGACGAACACATTGATGAATCTGAAAAGGACCTTCCCAATTAGGTGACCACTTGCCGAATCTGTTATCTCTGGAACCAATCGGCAATATCAATTACCAAACAAGATCCCCTTCCTCAAATGATTTGGCTACAACTTTTTTGTTATAATGACGAGCAACGCGATCTTTATCTCTCTTGATTTTTTCCAAGGCCCGCAATCGTACGTGTGCCAAATCATCCAGCTCATCAACCATAAGATTGTGGTACTCATAGGCCGTCAAATCGTCTTGCAATGCAATCCTTCTTGAGCCGATGTTGGTCTCCCACGGCAGCATAGTTTCATGCCCATAAACTAGCTGATAAGGCGGCACTTGAGTTGCACCATGACAAGCCATCCGATACGCCCAAAGGGAATCGACCAGCGTTGTATGCCACTGTCTTGGTTGTTCATCAATCTTACTCTTGATTAACTTGATTAAACTCTTGTTAGAGGCTTCTGCCTACCCATTAACTTGCGCATAATATGGAGAAGAATTCAACAGTTTGATGCCCATGTTGTCAGCAAACTCAACAAACTCATCGGACACGAAAATTGATCCTTGATCTGTAGTCAACGTCTGTGGAAATCCAAATCTATATATAATATGCTCCTTAACAAACTGGATGGCATCCTTGGAGTCAACCTTTTTATAGGGAATGGCCTCAACCCACTTTGTGAAGTAATCTATAGCCGCTAAGATGTACTTGTGTCCTTTGCTTGATGGTGGATTAATCTGTCCGATCATGTCTATACCCAAGCCACGAAACGGCCATGGCTTTATGATTGGATGCATAGCCGATGCCGGTGCTCTCTGAATTGTTCCAAACTTTTGACAATCTTGACACACCTTATAGTACTTGAAACAATCCTCTAGCATTGTTGGCCAGAAATATCCAACTCGCTTCAAAAGCCATCGCATTTTATGGGCCGATTGATGTGTTCCACAAATTCCTTCGTGAACCTCACTCATAACAACTTTGGCTTCTTCTAAACTCAAACACCTTAGCAAGACACCATCAATCGTCCGATAGTATAAATCATCATCGAGCAGGACGTAATGTAGAACTTTATACTTCATTTTTTGTGACACCGATTGAGAAGGATTTCTCAAATACTCAATGATAGCGAACTTCCAATCGTCGGTGTCCACGGTAGCAACTTCAACGTTAACATCTTTCATCATCAGCTTGTATCCTGATGCTCCCTGAGCTAAATCATTGGCTTCAAAGTTTTGCTTTCGGGGTATATGCCTCATCGTCACAATCTTGAAAGCTTTTAACAATTCCTTGCACTCTTCATTGTAGACCCTTAGAATATCATTCCTGCACTCATACTCCACAGAAAGCTGATTGATCACCAATTGCGAATCACCAATAATTTCTACAGAATCGGCCTTGACCTCTTGTAATAACTGCGAACCCCTGAGAACAGCTTCATACTCTGCTTGGTTGTTAGTATAATAGGGCTTGATAGTAAATGCAAACTCGAAGCTTGCCCCCCGAGGGGATATGATTACTAGGCTGATACCGCATCCATGTCTGCAAACAGATCCATCAAAATACAGTGTCCATGGCATAATATCTGAATATGTGATTGAATCATCTCGATGTTGAACAGTGAAATCGGCCAGGGCTTGTCCTTTGATCGCTTTGGCCGATTCATACCTGAGGTCAAACTCTGACAAGGCGAAAATCCACTTCCCAATTCTTCCTTTCAACACAGGGGCTGATAGCATATATTTCATCACATCGGCCTTACTTACCACAATGCACTCATTAGAAAGTAAATAATGCCTCAATTTAGTACATGAAAAATATAAGCATAAACCTAACCACTCCACTGGCGTGTACCTTGTTTCAGCATCCAATAATCTTCTACTGAGATAAAAAATAGCTCTTTCTTTGCCGTCGATTTCCTGAACAAAGACAGAGCCGACAAACCTCTCATCGGCCGATTTGTACAATTTGAATGGAACACCCTTCTGTGGAGGCATCAAAACTGGTGGGGAACTCAGGTATTCCTTAATATTGTCCAACGCCTTTTGCTGCTTATCACCCCATATAAACTCCTGATCGTCCTTTAACTTCAATAATGAAGTGAATGGTTCTATCCTGCCAAACAGGTTTGATATGAAGCGTCGAACAAAGTTGATTTTCCCAATCAGAGATTGTAACTTGGTCTTGTTCTCCGGAGGTTGGATCTTTTTTATAGCATCGATGTTCTTCTGTGTAATCTCGATTCCCCTCTCGTGGACCAAGAAACCCAAAAACTGACCGGCCGATACGCCAAAAGCACACTTGTTAGGATTCATCTTTAAACCATATTTTCTTGCTCTTTCCAGTACCTTGCGTAGATCGGCCAAATGATCATCATACACTTTTGACTTCACAACCACATCGTCAATGTAGACCTCAATCAAGGAACCGATAAGGTCGTGAAAAATATAATTCATTGCCCTCTGATAGATGGCTCCAGCGTTCTTGAGACCAAATGTCATAACGACCCACTCATACAGGCCGATTGCCCCCGGACATCTGAAAGCTGTCTTGTGAATATCTTCCTCAGCCATGAAAATCTAGTTATAGCCTGCATTTCCATCCATGAAACTAATGATCTTGTGTCCAGATGCGTCATCAACTAGCAAATCGGCCATCGGCATAGGGTACTCATCTTTTGGCGTTGCTTTGTTTAAATCTCTGAAATGGATGCACACCCTAAGCTTGCCGTTCTTCTTCAACACTGGTACTATATTGGAAACCCACTCTGCATATCGGTAGGGTCTGATAAAATTAGCGTCGTAAAGCCTTGTAATTTCTGCCTTGATAGCTTCATACATATCGGCCCTAAATCTCCTGGGAGCTTGTTTAAACGGCTGATAGCCTGGTTTTATAGGTAGCCAATGTTCTACGATCGATCGGCTTAATCCTGGCATCTCATGATACTCGCATGCAAAACAATCCATGAATTCTTTCAAAAGATGTACTAATTTATTCTTGTATTCCTTTGGTAGGTTGGCACTTACATACATCGGCCTAGGTCTATCACCTATCCCTATGTCAACTTCTTCGAGCTCATCGGCCAACGTGAAGCCTTGTCCCAATTTCCCATCTAATTCATCCACCGCATCTTCTGTGTAGTGACTAACTTGTTCATCTTGGCTTGTGGATGTTACACTTTCATTAAAGTAACTGCTTGTCTCCATCTTCGATCGGCTTGATATCACAGTCAGTTACCTTTAGGAAATTGGCCTCCCAAACTCGTCCGGATAGGCAATTGATTCCCTCCATCTCCCAAACTGCAAGATCGACACTGGCCACATGCACTGATCTATCGGCCTGCACGATCTCGACCTGGTCCCCTTGCCACTGAATAAGGCATTGATGCATTGTCGAAGGGACGCAACAATTTGCATGGATCCAATCTCGTCCCAACAACAGGCTATAGGAACCCTTTCCGTCAAAGACGAAGAAGGTTGTAGGGATTGACTTGTTGCCAAGTGTAAGCTCCACGTTCAACACCCCCTTCGCTTCGGACGTGTTGCCGCCAAAATCCTTTAACACCATGTTTGTCTTGATTAGATCCTCAGGTACTTTTTCAAGCTTCCTGAAACTTGTATATGGCATCAAATTCACCGCCACGCCGCCATCGACTAGCATCTTTATCATCGACCGCCCATTAACGTATCCCTTGATGTACAACGGCCGGAGGTGCCTATAGCTAGTGTCGGCTGGCTTGTCGAACACGGCTTGCTCTGGTGAGAACTGTAGTTTAGCCGAAGATTGCTCCGTCTCGTCATCGGCTGTTACTTAATCTGCCATATGTATACTATACTCTGCTGGCAATAGAAAGACCATGTTAACATAAGCCGATGCTATGCTTTTACCTTTTGTAGACGCAGGAGCTTGAGTTGACTTAGTATTATCCTCATCGGCCTTTTCTACTGTAGACTTCAGCTTCCATTCTTTCCTGGTTTTATTAGGCCGATGAGCGATTGCTGCCTGCTGCTCCTGGATCTTTTCTTTCTGTCTTAACCTCTGTACCCGTCACTTCCGAGTTTTACTAAATATATCACCTGGGCACCACTGAGGGTTCTGGGCTTGTTCATCATCTTCTGTCCGACGATCATGGTGCATCGGCCCCAGCCTCTCGTGTACGGGTCTCTTCTGCTTGATCGGCCGATGTGCCTGTCTGCTTGAGCTACCCTGGTAAGATTCCTTTATGTCATTGCATGCAGGACACTCTTGCATCGTCGGCAACCTCATCCCTTCGTTCCAACAAAAACGGAAAAAACTCGCACTCCCAATGAGGATCATAGAAATTATCTTGGTCAGAATAGTCTTGTACTTGCTCCTCACGCCTCCGCTGTTATTTCTTGATGAGGCCTTCTGAAGTTTGATGGGGTTGCTTGTTGGTCCGATAGGCATCGCTATCGGTCCTGTCAGCCCGCACCATGTTAACTGGGAACGGGTGTCCTTCGATTTTCATCGGCCTTTTGGCTTCATCAAACTTGATCCTGCCTTGTTCAATGGCCGATTATATCTGTTGTCGAAAGATTTTGCATTCATTCGTATGGTGAGAGTACGTGTTATGCCACTTGCAATATCTTCTTTTCTTTGTCTCTTCAGCCGATGGCAACACATGACCTACTGGCAACTGTATCTGCTTCTCTTGCAGTAGTAAGTCAAATATTTTGTCGGCCTTGTTGATGTCGAAGTCGAATTTCTCTTCCTTATCGCCCTTCTTGATCCATTGACAGGTTGTTGGCTTCTTCATCCGGGCCCATTTAGCTAAATCAACTTCAGCATTATCTTCATCTTCAACGGAGGCGTATTGATAAACACTGTTAACCTTCTTTGTGAATTTTCTTGCCTCCTGGAACCTTTGCTCATGGGCCGACACCCTCTGTGCTAGCTGAGCTAGACTTTCAAACTCTTGTGACGAGAACCTTTCTCGTATCGGCCCAAGTAGCCCCTGGAACGCCAGATCGGCCAGCTGGGAATCGGTCAAGCTAAGGCTATAGCACTTGTTTCTAATATCCCTGAATCGTTGAATGTAGTCTGGGACCGATTCGTCAACTCTCTGCCTGATGGCGGTAAGATCAGACAGCTTCATCTCTTGTACACCATTGAAGAAATACTGATGAAACTGTTTTTCCAGGTCCACCCATCCTCTGATAGAATTGTATGGCGGAGAGGAAAACCAAGTGAATGCCGATCCTGACAAGGATAAGGGGAAAAATCTCACCCTGAACGCCTCCAAAGTCGATGCCTCACCACATTGAGCTAAAAATCGGCTGATATGCTCATATGTAGAGACGTTGTCTTGCCCTGAAAACTTGGAGAAGTCAGGAAACTTGTATCGGCTTGGCAATGGTACTCTGTCGAACTCCTCTGGATATGGGTGCCGATACACTGTTGCGTTCTCCTTGGGCTTTAAACGGAATTGATCACGCATCACTTCCGCTATCATATCGGCCCAATGCCCTTGAGTGATTCCTGCGGGCTGGTGTGGAAGCACTTGATGATAAGGCTGCTGAAAACCTTCCGGCCGATATTGCCTAGAAGAGTATGGCTGAAAGTGGTGATTCAGATTTGGTGCATCATACTGTCCCGTGGAGGCCTTGCAGCGCGTTGTAGGCAGCTACCTATGGAGGATTGCTTGGTAAGGGGAATTGGGCTTAACCAACCGATGTTGGATTCGCGGGAGCTTGTTGTACCGGCTCAACCATCGGCTGCTGCAAGGCTGTTGGAGCTTGTTTCCCCCTCGTCCACTGCGCTAATTGATCTTCAGTGACATGCTGGGGACTTGCTCCCTCCTGTTTGGTTAAGACCAACGGCATGGTCGATACTGGCTGGGCCGATGGAGGTGGGATTGGCGCAGTCGGCTGTGGAGCCGTACTTAGATCAGTCCTCAAGGTCCGATATGGAGGAAATTTGTTATTAGGCAGGAAGATCGGTCTTTGAGGCTTGTACTGGTGAATGGAACCATCCAGTATCGACTTAACTGTGTTGGTCAACGTATTCACCAAGACTCCGGATTGGTTGATTAGTGCTGACTGAACCGCAGAGTCGATGCGGTCCTAGAGCGTTGGCGTAGCGCAGTGGGTATCGTCTTCAGTCTTGACAGCTTGATGTTGGGCTGCCGCCAACATGCTAGCTCCATCCCCAGGGCTCGGCATTATCACCTTGGACTTTTGAATGAGGGTGCCTTGCCAAGTCCTGGAGTATGTTTGCAAGTACATGTTCTGGAAATGCTCGATCAACTTTGTCATCTTAGCCTTTTGCTCCTCGTTGAGCTGATCAGCAATCACTGGGACAATATTCTCTTCCGAAATTTCGCCCTGCTTGGACATCTTGAAGTGAACTTGTTGTCGGTGTGAAGCTTGTGTTCTTCTTGGTCCCACCGGGCGTGCCAAAAGCATGTTGGCGCAGAATTTCGACCCGTCCTCACTTCAAAAGCAGGTTTCGCGTTACCACGGTGGCCTGGAAGATCTGCTTAACTCTAGTGCAGGTCCAATGGCTTGCCCAGGTGTATGTAGGGCATGCCAATTGATTTAATATGCAATCAACAAGAATAAACAAGTAAACCATGTTAGCAAACGATGACCGATCGGCCAGTAGGTCGATGTCGCATCGTGAGGGCCTAGCCGATAAGGCTAGACTGTATCGGCCTACTTGAGGTTATAACGAAATAAGATTAAAATAGAGATCTAATCTCATCGGCCTTCATTGGAATATTTATGTCAATTTGACAACATCGGCCGATGAAGGATACAAGAAGTAAATGCACTAGCTAATACTCTAGTGTAAACTTATACGAACCGATCGGCTGATATAAATATACTGATCATAGAGAAATCCTGAAATTAATCTGTGACAAACATATTTATATTTGTCGATCCACTCATATAAGTGGCAAATACATATAAAAACATAAAGTAATCATATGTATTAGGTAAGACCGGCTGAAACCTCGGCACTATCCTTAATTACAATCGAAGACAGGCTTCGAATTAGATCTCAAAACACGACTAAGGTCAATAGCAACTCACAGTATGAATTGAGAAGTAACACAAAGAAAATCAAGCCATCGATCGCTTTTGGGGATGGTAGATGCCCTAGATGATCTAGACGAGCAAGCTAATTCGACCATCGTCGGCAATAAACTCTAAAACGAGTTGACCGCTGGCAATGTGGAATTAAGATGCCACGTCTAGATCATGCAAGACATGATAAACGACGATCACATCATCAAGACATGATAAACGATCACTCAAACCATAAAGCAACACGCTCGCCCCAACGATGTAGATCGTCGGGTACGAGTTCTTACCTCTGCTCTGGGGAAGCAAGAACTCGCCGGAGATTAACCTCTTGCGAGGGTGGCGATGCGCCGAAAGTATTTTAAACTATAATTGTTTGATTGATTGTGAGAGAGTTTCTAAGTACAAACTACCGGGATATTTATACCCATGATTTACAACATTGTCCATGTAGGACACAATTCTATCCATAACTAACAAACAAGTCCTTATGGCGGACTCTTGCCATAGATTAGATCGAAACTAATTTAACTTCCTAATTAAGAGATATAATTGCCTAAAACCGGGCCTGATCCCTATTTGGCAATCTCCTTTGAAGCTTGACTCAGGCCCAAACCGAGCCCACTCTGCCTCCTTCGGATTCCTGCTTCCCTCTGCTGGCGCTCCACTTGGTCCGATGCATCGCTGAGTCCGATAAGGAACTTGGTCCGATACCCGGCTTGGTCTGATAGCGTAGCCGATCTGACTCGAATCGCTCCTTCTTCTCTGCGTCGGTTTTCTCTTTCCTCTCCGAGTAGATTACAAAAATCTGGTGTTAACACATGCACACCGAGGGAGACAAACCCTAGCCCCTCCGTCACCCTCAAACTCGCCGCCGGTCGTGAGGAAGATGAAGGTCGCCATCGCCATGGAGCCGTGGTCGTCTCCTCTCTCCTTACATTCCACTACCTCCTCAAGGCGCCGGTTCTATTCCCTCTAACCTCGCTCCCTATCGCAGAGCCAATCACCGGGAAGGCCGCCATGCCGATGACACTCAGGAGCGCGCTCCGGACCGCGCCGCCGGTGACATCATCGATGCGCAAGGCGGAGGAGACCACCGCAAGCCGAGTCCTCTTGCCATCAATACCGCCTCGAGGTCCTCTTCAAAAACCCTCAAGAAATTTCAAGAATCGCGCACCAACGAGGTAGATCACGGTCGTGTTCCCCGGCGCCGGTCATCATCGTCGCCATCAACTCCCTTCGCTACCGGTGAGATATAATCCGATTCCTTTCGCATACATCACCCTCTTGCAATTCATGACCTTGAGCATGCCTTGATTTGGCAGTTGGATGGCCGACCTGGCCTATCCACATCGTCCCGGAGCTCTTTACCGCCGCCGCCGAGTACCTCTATCACCGCCGTCTCACCGAGGTTTTTCCACCATATCAATCCACTCGGTGAGTCTCCTAGTACCCAAAAGAACCACATCCATGCTTCAAAACGGCCGGAACAAGCCCGTGACTTCTCTTTCACTTGCAACCGTGAAACCGTCGTCGCTTGCACCATTGCCATTGTTGATTCCCGCCGTCTCCGGCGACAAGAAGACCACTGTCGGGTGTGCAATGATGCTGCGCATCTTTTCTCCTTTGGCTGCATCATCCAATTCGCCACAGTTGGTCGCCGGCGCCGACGGCAAGCTCGTCGGTGAGCTCTACTGCTACTGCTGCTGCTTCCTTTCTCCCCCATGTCTATGATAGGTGGGCCCCACTTCATCTAAGAGACCGGGACTTGATTAGTAAGGAAAACAAAACTTTCTGTATTAATTTGTAAATGTGTAACCTATGACATGTGGGACCAAGGACCTATTAGCAATAATTCAAAAACTTGAGCACTCTTAATGAATACTCATTCAACACGTGCTAAGGACCTCGGGAACTACTTCTAGAAACTCCAGGGACCTTTTTGCTTAATTACAAGTCACTGACCAGTGGACCCTATATATTTAAATCCTAGAAAACATAAAGAAAATAACTAAAGCAATTCTTGTTCAACTGAAAATTAATCAAACTTGTGAAATCCATAGAAAATTCATCTTAGCTCCATTTTGAATGAACCAAATTCCCGAAGTATCACAAAATGATTCACTTTATTTCTGTAACTGTTGATCTATAAGAATTGGTATATAAAATACCTCCCAATTTGTATAGCATCTATATGACCAAAATTAGCATAAACCCTTCCAAAATTCATATAGGATTAGTTATAAATTCAGATTAAATGGTTTCAGTTTTCCTGGACCAATAATTTTATGATCTTAACTACCATGAATTAAAATGTAAACCATATAGTACTAGAACACTTCCAAAATTTGTGTATAGTAAATTATTAGCATAATATACATTATGATTTGTAAAATATGTTGAAAATTCATTCAAGCACCAAAAATTATGAACTCAAATTTATTAGACTTAGAAAGTTATTCACTTATTTACTAGAAACCAAAGTTTAACACATTATGTATATAAAACACTTTTAAAAGTCTATATAACTTAGAGTTGACTTTATGTACCCTATAGGTTATAAAATTTATAACATATTCATAGTAGCTCTAAAAATAGTGAAATCAACTTTATTAAGCTTAGAAAATCACCCACTTTATTGCTGTAAGTAGAAACCTACAACAACCTGAATAAAGAATTCCTCTAAGTTTAAATAGGGCTTATATAACCTACTACTAATATGTAAATTAAAAAAATTCATAACTCATAAATTCTAAGTGATAAAATAGAAATTATTTCACCATAATTCATGATTAATCAGTACTTAGTCACTTTAGTAATTTCATGCAGGTTAGAAGCATTTTGGATTTTTGAGTGATTTGAAGTTATCTCAGTTGCCGTTATTTTGTATAGTGAACGACATCACTTTCGCTGAGGAGTTTGGGTTTTGTTGCTGACCGTGAGGGAGATTCTAACTAAGGCAAGTGCCCTCCTCCTTTGAACACTTTGAACCTATGTTTTTATTGGGCAAACGTTTTCTATTGCAAAGTTGCACACGTTAGATAGTTATGTTTGGAAAAATTATTTGAAAACGATGAAATGGTAGTTATGACCTATTGGTTGCATAATCCACCGTGAGATTTGTTATCCTTGATGTTTGTAACCTTAGAATGGTTTAAAGTACTCTCCATGTGCTCAAATGGGCTTATAATTGCTAAATATAATGTCATATGGTTAGCCATGCCTAGTGAGATGATTTTAAACATTGTGATCACCTTATATATTTGGAAATGGGCAATTTACGACTTCTTGACAGAGGTCAAGCCACTGGTTTTTGTGAAATAAAATGGAGGAAAATCTTAATTCTAGACTTGGGCGGCGAGTGGTGTACATATGGTAGTAATTGTGCACCGATAGGGGGAGCGTTCGCCTGAGTCGCTTAAGGACCGAACTCTATGTTATCAATTTGGTACACAGTACTGCCATATGTGTTAGTATGGGATGACCTTAGCTTATTAAGTTGTTAGGTGTTTAGCCTTGCATATTGGTAGACCGAAGTAGAATGAATTAGTCTGAGAGATGATTCATAGGAACTACCCATGTGTGTATGTTGATTATAATGCTAGCGAATATTACTAGCTGTGTGTGTTCTGTGAGGAGACGGATGGTCCGCCTCACAGCATGGGCGTCTAAGTCTGTCCAATTCAACGGTATAGTGCCTTGTGGGGGAACGGATGTGTTCGCTGCCACAGCGTTAGGTTTAAGGCGTGGGCCCGCCACCTAACGTCTCTGGGTCATTCCTAGGGTGGATTCACACTTGCCGTCGCTGATGCAAGGCTAGATACTAGGCAATGTAACGGCTAAGTTGTGACCTCTAGGCCGCACTCAACGTGTAGAGTGTGGGGTGCTAGGCCGGCACCGAACCAACTAGAGTGTAGCCTCCGGGCTTTTATCGCATCATGTGAATTTGTACGAACTCTGTAGAGTTAAAACTAACCGATTAGCCGTGCTCACGGTCAAGAGCGACTTGGAGAAATAGCATGAGTGTAATTTTTATCCTTTCTAAAATTACTTTATAAAAATGGTTGAGGAATGGGAATTTGATGATGATTTTGATGATAATGATGACTTGCTGCCAGGGAAGGTGCAAGTTGATGTTTATGGTTTATGATGATGAGGAGGAGGAGAAATGATCATTATATTTCTATAATTACTTATTCTACAAATGTTTACAAAGTTACCGTTTGCGAAATATTGTGAACCAACTTAGCTTATGCAAATGAATCTACAGATAGCCGTTCTTTGATAATTAGAGCTTGCATGTATGTAGGATTGTATTGCCTTGCCAGTACATTAACATGGTTAATGCACTGACACTTGTATCTTTTATGGGTTGTTTGTCTAAATTGTTTTGCAGGTATAGTTGAGTGTTGCGGGTTTTGTTGTTCTTTTTCAAGATGGTTCATTAGGGTCTACCCCTAGTCGGATTGCTTATGGGTCTTGGGTAAATAAGCTTCCGTGTGAACCTTTAATTATAAGGCTGTTCGGCCATATGTATCATAGACTTAGATTCTAAATTAATAGTGTGCTAGTACTCCTTATTTATGTTATGAATATCATTTGCTTTGATGAAAGTGTCTTGGTATGTTCTAGCTTATAGAACTATCTTGACATGAGTATGAATGTTGAACAAACGAGATGTTTTAGAGCTTAGCAAATTCTCAAGTCTCCTGGGATGTGTAACACATCAGGTCGCTACCTTCGTGTGGTTTGACGGGCACGTCTCAGGCTGACGTTGACTGGCACGCTAAGTCCCAGCAATGTCTCTTTTGCTTAATATTCTGCACTACGTAATTTATATTGAATGGTGATTAGTTGTGATCATGGGGCACATTGAGGCTTGAGTGGCTATAATGCGTGTATGGATCCCACTCCCAAAATCATGTGGTGATCACAAATGACACCGGACAATATAATTTTCGGGTGCTCGACACCTATAGTCCAGAAAAAGCCAAAAAAAATAGTAGATTAGTGTCACACCCTGAGGTTCTCCCAAATCGTAAAAATCAAATTTAATAATTTATCTGAGAAATTGTTAATTAAATCTAGAGAAAAACCCAATTAAATAATGCACTAAAGAAGTGAAAATGGCAAGGTGGAATTTTTCTTGAGTTCCCCAAGTCAAAATACAGTAACAGGATTTTTAGTGGAATTTTCAGAGCCCCAGAAATAATTTTAACAAATTAAAAACCCTCAAGCGCAATAAATAAATCCCTGGGAAAAATTCTTTTTCTTTTTCCTTTTCTTTTTCTTTTTCCTCTCCTCGGGCCATCGGCCCATTTCCCCCCCCCGGCCCAAGCCGAGTGCCGTCCCGGCCGCCACTCTCCCTCCCCTCTCCCTCGGCCCAAGACGGCCCAAGCCGCCGCCTCCCCGCGCCTCTCCTCCTTCCCGGGCCGGCCCGAGGCCACGGCCCGAGCCGCCCGGAATGTCCGCGCCGCTTCCCCCGCGCCGCACTCGCTGACGCGTGGGCCCGCACCCGAGTCGTCTCCGACTCAGCCGGCGCCGCCGCGCGACCGCCCCGCCCGCGTTTCCCAGCGGGACTCCCGCCGCGCGCCCCTATTTATTCCCCCCCCGAGGCCGCCGCCCCTCGTTTTTCCCCGCGCCGTTGCCGCCCTAACCCTAACCCTAGTGCCGCTCCGCCGCCGTCGTTTTCCGCTGCTGGTAAGCGCCGCCGCCTTTTCCTTCTCCCCTCTCCCGGCCGCCCCGCCCACTGCCGTGCGCGCCTCCCGCGCCGCCGTCGCCCGTGCGCTCCCGCACCGCCCCGCTGCCGCTCGTGCGCCGCCTCCCGCGCGCCGCCGCGCCGCCGCCTCCCGCGCCGAAACCCTCGCGCCGCCGCGCGCCATGGCCGGCTCTGCCGAGCCCGAGCCCGGCCGCTCGGCCGCCCGCGCGCCTCAGCCGTCGGATCGGCCACTCGGGCCGATCCCGGCCGCCCGCTCCCGCCCCGCGTGGCCGCCACGTGGGCGCCGCGTGGCTGCCGCGTCGGCGCCACGTGTGCGCCACGTGGAGCACAGCCGCCGCCGCCGCGGCTGACGTCAGCCCTAGCCGCTGACGTCAGCAGTGACGTCAGCCCTACGGGTTTATTGCGCAATAATTAATTAAGGATTTTTCTGTTTTAGTAAAAACACAGATAACTTCAAAAATTCATAACTAATTCATCCGGACTCCGTTTTAGTCCGTTCAAGTCTCCGAAAATTCATAAAGATGTCTAGAATCCATTAAAAATAGTGTTGTTCTTTGTTTCAGTAGACTTATAGCAGGTATTTCCGACTCTCCGGTTTACTTCGAAGTCGTTGCCGAAGTCGACCCAGCGCAAGAGCAAGGCAAGTCATACTTGTTCATTTGATCATGTTGTACCTAAATTGTGAAACAGTCTTATTTTCCCCTAAATACTGCATTGTTTTATAATGTCATCTATGGGTTAATTTACCTATTGTACTCAGCCTTATATTGCGATTACCTTATTTCTTTGATAGCTTGGGAAATAATTTGAGTAGTTGCTACAATAGAACTTGCTTAGCCCTGCTTAGAAACATTAGTTCCCTAATGGGATAATTAAAGCTTCATTAATATTTAGTGATGGTTATTTTATGTTGGCTCGCGATGGTTAATCGTGGGTGATTTAATCATTGTTTCAACTAAAATATTGATTAATGGTGGGTTGTGAGCACATGGTTTTGATGGTCGTGCTCATGACAATTAAGGACCGGTTCGCGGGAAACCCTGGAAGAATTACCGTACTTTCCACAAGCCAGCGTGGGTAATGGCTGGATTTGGAGTATAGCTTTTTCCTAGCCGACGTTCCCCGGAAAGGGTGGGCGTGATGGAGTTGAGTCGGCCGGGGATATACCGGTTGCTTGGCTGCCGGATTCACCAAGGCACGAGAGGGGGCTGCCCGCTGCTGGGAGAGGGAGCGGGGGCGAAACCTGAGGTGTGGTGCGATTGGTTAGAAAGGGTTATGCGAAGGGTCCTGTCACAGCTCCTTTTCCGGTGTACCGTGGTGGTATGTCGGCGCACGGTAACATGTTGTAGGACTGTGTCTTGTGGGTACAGTTGTACACCTCTGATCAGAGTAAAACTATTCGAATAGCCATGCCCGCGATTATGGGCGATCAACCAGATTCACTGTGATTAGTTGAACTCTTTAATAATTTGACTTAATGGAAATGGTTTAGTTCAGGTGGATGGTTGGGCCTGTCGCAACGTGGTGTAACGTTGGACAGTGATGGTTTAATTATGACTAATTAATTCAACTGTTTTACTGCTTTCAACTATTGTTTTTAATGCGTATTTTATGCAAAGTAACCATTGCAGCTCTCCTCTGTTATTACCTGCATCATTATTTTCCTTTCCGGTATGACTTGTTGAGTACAGTGGGTAGTACTCAGTCTTGCTTTATTTTTCCCCACATCAGAGTTGGAGTATGTTTCAGAGGAAGATTTTTCAGAATAGTAGGCTTGTTGCTACCATCGAGGAATGCCTGTGGATTGGAGTCGCTACGTTACAAGTGTTTAGTTTATTAGAATAGTTTGTTTTCTTTTACCGCTGCAGTTTTGTAAGAGTTTTTTTATTGTTTTGTAAGACGTGGATCTGTATGGCAACTTTGTCATTTGTGTACCCTGGCTGGTCCTGGACAGGGATTTTAATACACAATTTGCTTTGGAAATTCTGGTAGTGAATTTCTGGGCGTGACAAGTTGGTATCAGAGCCGACCTTGACCGTAGGACAAGCCAACTGGAAACCCTAAGAGCCCTCTAAAACTTTTTCATGTGCATTTTCCCTAAATTTTAAATTGCTTTGGGAAAAATTTGGGAACTGTGGTCTTTGGGATTTTTGAAAAAAAATGTGTTCCTTGCATCAAAAATTTTCTTGTGTAACCTGTGTTCTTTAAATTTTTTTTTTAAATTGGTTTTGAGCATATGTTGAGTCCCGTTCCTTTGCTCTCTGTAGATGGCAGGTCATCCCCCGATGCACCGTGGTCAGAATATGGAAGGCTTCGTGGCAGAGCTTGCCCGTATGACTTTGGTTGTAGGGTACCTTGAAGCGCCGGAGTACACCACGATCGAGCCTCTCAGTGGCGAGTTCCCGTTCCGAGTCCGTTTGGAAGTACATGGCTTCGTGGGCACCAGTCTTCCCAATATGGTGGTCACCGCTTCAGGAGGATCTGACGAGCACGCCTGTCAAGAGGCGGCTTACTTGATGATGGCCAGGATGCGAGAACTGCACGACTACGCCCTCCACAGCTCAGCGTACCGCTATCATCCTCGTTGCGGTAGCTCTTCCACCAGTAGCACCTACCGATCTGCAGCGGAGGAGAATGACACTACCTTTGGACGGATGGTCATAGTGACGAAGGGTCTGGACAAGATGCACGCCGATCTCCACAAGGCATCCAAGGCTCTTAATGACCAGAAGTTGATCAAGATTGCCCGCTTGGAGGATGAAGTCGCGCGACTCAAGGCCGATAATGCTAGGTTGCGAGGACACCCAGCGTCAGGAGGACTCAGGATTCGCACCATGCCAAGGAAGAGGACCACCGCTCCTGTACGTATCCAGCTTGCGCCAAGGAATTCACCACCCGCTCCAACGCCAGTTCCGCCGCCGCCACCAGGGTTCGCCATCACCTTCGCCCCGGCGTCTGCGTACCAGGGTCTAGCCAGTGGTAGCGGAGGTTGGTTGCACGCCACACCCAGTGGTAGCAACGGCAGTGGTTCAAGTTCAGAGCCAATAAGTGGAGACACTGCCATGGCGGATTCCGGAAACCGTTCTGAGCATTAGGCTCGTTACCCTTAGTTTTTCGTTTTTCTTAGTTTGATTTCTTGTTAGATGCTGTGTGTTAGGTTTGTTGTTCTGGGGTTCAGCCGATGGTCGATACCATGTGCCTATGGTATGGCTATCTTATTAAGGATTTTTGCGTGCTGTTTTGGAAGTGTTTTAAGTTAGATCACAACAATTACAGTTAAATTAATAATATATTAAAGCTTTGTTCTGAGTAATCTGTTTTCTTTCTTGTCCATTTCTTTCGGCTGGTTTTTCTCCTTCAGATGGTCAACACCAGGACAAGTGGTAACAACAACGGACAAGAGGGATCCCAGGCTAATAGAACAAACACCAACGCTCCTCCTCCACCACCGGATAACCCCACTCTTGCTCAAGTGCTAGCTAGCCAGACGCAGATGATGGCGGCTATGATGCAGCAAATGCAGCAGCAACATCAACAAATGCAACAGCAAATGTTGCAACAGATGCAACAACAAGCTCAACAGCAGCAGCAGCAGGCCCAACAGAATCAACCACCACCCCAATCCAAGTTGCCAGAGTTTCTTCGTGTCAGACCGCCGGTTTTCTCAAGTACTACCAATCCCATGGAAGCGAACGATTGGCTTCATGTTATTGAGAAGAAGCTTAATCTACTCCAGTGCAATGATCAAGAGAAGGTCGCTTTCGCTACCCATCAATTGCAGGGTCCCGCTTCGGCTTGGTGGGATAACTATCTGGTTACCCGTCCACCCGGAACGGAGGTCACTTGGGCGGAGTTTTGCCGCAGTTTCGGAAAGCCCAAATCCCTGACGGCATAGTAGCCCAGAAGAAGAGAGAGTTTAGGGTGCTCCACCAAGGTAATAGAACAGTGACGGAATACCTCCATGAGTTCAACCGTCTCGCACGTTACGCTTCGGAGGATGTGCGCACTGATGCGGAAAGGCAGGAAAAGTTTATTTCTGGCCTGGATGATGAATTGACCAACCAGCTAATCTCAGGGGATTATGCTGATTTTGAGAAGTTGGTTGATAAGGCGATCCGTCAAGAGGATCAACGCAACAGGATGGATCGAAAGAGGAAGGCAGTCCAATTCAGGACGCAGCAGGGAACTCAACAGAAGCCCCGGTTCACCGCCGGACAGCAGGGTGGACCTTCTACAATGATTGTTCGTCAACATCGACCTTACCAGCCTGGTAATTTCAACAACAACAATTCCGGCAACCGCAACAACAACGGGGGACAGCCCAACCGCAACCCGGTTCCGCGTCCGCCAACGGCCGCAGCTCAGCCAGCTCTATCGACTCAACCCAGGAAGGAGTTCGGCGGAAAATCATTTGTCTGCTTCAACTGCAACGAGCCCGGACACTTCACCGGCAAGTGCCCGAAGCCAAGGCGTGCAGGACCCAAGTTTGTTCATGCACGTGTCAACCATGCGTCAGCAGAGGAAGCACAGGCTGCACCAGAAGTGGTACTGGGTACGTTTCCTGTTAATTCAGTTCCAGCCATCACTCTTTTTGATTCTGGTGCTACACATTCCTTTTTATCAAAGCATTTTACTGGGACATATGGGTTGTCAGTAGTGAAACTTAGAACGCCTATGTGGGTTCACACTCCTGGGAATGAGATGACCACAACCCACTATTGCCCCTCTGTGGAAATAGAAATCCAGGGTTCTAAATTTCTAGCCAATCTTTTCCTTCTTGAATCCAAGGACCTAGATGTCATTCTTGGGATGGATTGGTTAACAAGGCACAAGGGAGTTATCGATTGCGCTAGTCGCACTATCACTCTGGTTAATGAGAAAGGAGAAGTCGTGACGTTCCAGTCGCTGACACCCTAGAAGCAGAGAGTGTGCTTGAACCAAGTCGATGGGACGAAACAGATCGCAGAAGAAGGGAAAGACAATAAGAAGTTGGAGGATATTCCTATTATTAGAGAATACCCTGAAGTCTTTCCGGATGACATAACCACAATGCCACCAAAGAGAGAAATTGAATTTCGGATTGATTTAGTACCGGGAACTGCCCCGATACACAAGAGACCCTATAGGATGGGAGCCAATGAACTGGCGGAAGTCAAGAAGCAAGTTGATGAGCAGTTGCAGAAAGGATATATTCGCCCGAGTACGTCACCTTGGAGTGCTCCGGTGATCTTTGTGGAGAAGAAAGATAAGACCAAGAGGATGTGCGTCGACTATCGCGCCCTCAATGAGGTGACCGTCAAGAACAAATACCCGTTACCTCGGATTGATGATTTGTTTGATCAGCTAAAGGGAGCAACATGGTTCTCCAAGATAGACCTGCGATCAGGCTACCACCAATTGAGGATTAGAGAGGAGGACATTCCGAAGACAGCATTCACTACTCGGTATGGGTTGTTTGAGTGCACAGTCATGTCTTTTGGACTTACTAATGCACCGGCCTTTTTCATGAACTTGATGAATAAGGTGTTCATGGAATTCTTGGACAAGTTTGTTGTGGTCTTTATCGATGATATACTTGTTTACTCTAAGTCCAAGGAGGAGCATGAACAACATCTTCGCCTGGTACTTGAGAAATTAAAGGAACACCAGTTGTATGCCAAGTTTAGCAAGTGCGACTTTTGGCTCAAGGAGGTACAGTTCCTAGGCCACATCATCACAGCTCAAGGAGTGGCAGTAGACCCGTCGAATGTGGAATCGGTTATGAAGTGGACCCCACCGAAGACAGCCACGCAAATCCGAAGTTTTCTTGGACTTGCGGGTTACTACCGTCGATTCATTGAGAATTTCTCCAAGATTGCCAAGCCAATGACACAGTTGCTGAAAAAGGATGAGAAGTTCAAGTGGTCAGCAGAATGTGACAGAAGTTTTGAGGAACTTAAGAAGAAGTTGGTAACGACACCAGTCTTAATTCTGCCAGATCAGACTAAAGATTTTCAGGTTTATTGCGATGCGTCTCGCCAAGGGCTAGGATGTGTATTGATGCAGGAAGGCAGAGTGGTTGCGTACGCTTCGCGTCAACTGCGCCCACATGAGAATAATTACCCTACTCATGATTTGGAATTAGCAGCAGTGGTACATGCCCTAAAGATCTGGAGGCATTACCTTATTGGGAACCGTTGTGAGGTGTATACGGATCACAAGAGTTTGAAGTATATCTTCACCCAACCGGACTTAAATCTTCGTCAGCGAAGATGGTTGGAATTGATTAAAGACTATGATCTGGGAATCCACTACCATCCTGGTAAAGCTAATGTAGTGGCAGATGCTTTAAGCCGGAAGAGCTACTGTAACTCCACCAGTATGGAAGAGATGAGCAGCCAGTTGCAGCGAGACTTCGAACGGCTGAACCTCGGTATTGTTGAACATGGGTTCGCGTCCGCTCTAGAAGCACGACCAACGCTCGTGGAGTAGGTCCGAGTAGCTCAAGCTAAAGATCCCGAGATAGCAGAGCTCAAGAAAAACATGAGGGTTGGAAAGGCCCGAGATTTCTCCGAAGATGAGCATGGCATGATATGGATGGGAGAAAGACTGTGCGTCCTAGAAGACAAAGAGTTAAAGGAGTTAATACTCACGGAAGCCCATCAAACTCAGTATTCAATTCATCCTGGCAGTACCAAGATGTACCAAGACCTTAAAGAGAAGTTTTGGTGGGTTAGCATGAGAAGAGAAATAGATGAATTCGTCACACTCTGTGACGTGTGCCAGCGAGTCAAGGCAGAGCATCAAAGGCCTGCAGGACTGTTACAGCCTCTCCAAATTCCGGAATGGAAATGGGAAGAAATTGGAATGGATTTCATCACAGGTTTGCCAAGAACGTCGTCTGGACATGATTCTATCTGGGTCATCGTGGATCGACTCACGAAGGTGGCTCATTTCATTCCTGTGCATACTACTTACTCGGGGAAGAAGCTAGCAGAACTCTACCTCGCAAGAATCATGTGTTTACACGGAGTGCCTAAGAAGATCGTATCGGATCGAGGAAGCCAGTTCACCTCAAAGTTCTGGCAGAAATTACAAGAAGAATTGGGAACCCGTTTGAACTTTAGCACGGCTTACCATCCGCAAACTGATGGCCAGACTGAGCGAGTGAACCAGATACTTGAGGATATGCTCAGAGCCTGTGCGCTCGATTTTGGAGGAGCATGGGATAAGAGTTTGTCATATGTCGAGTTCTCCTACAACAACAGTTATCAAGCCAGCTTGCAGATGGCACCATTTGAGGCGTTGTATGGCAGAAAGTGCTGTACCCCGCTCTTTTGGGATTAGACCGGAGAACGACAACTATTTGGGACTGAAGTCTTGAGTGATGCGGAAGAAAAGGTCAGAACGTCAGAGAAAGGTTGAGAATTGCGTAGTCTCGGCAAAAAAAGCTATGCCGACAATCGTCGAAGGGAGTTAACTTTCGAAACAGGGGACTACGTGTACCTTCGTGTCACACCGCTTCGAGGAGTACACCGTTTTCAAACTAAAGGAAAATTGGCAGCACGCTTTGTGGGACCATATAAGATCCGCGAGCGTCGAGGAGAAGTTGCCTACCAGCTTGAGCTTCCACCCAACATAGCTGGTATCCATGATGTGTTTCACGTCTCGCAATTGAAGAAATGCTTGAGAGTACCGGAAGAACAGGCCAGTCCCGATCAAATTGAGATTCAAGAGGACTTGACTTATGTGGAGAAGCCGATTCGTATTCTCGAAACCAGCGAGAGGAGAACCAGAAACAAGGTTACCGGGTTCTGCAGAGTTCAGTGGGGCCATCATTCCGAGGAAGAAGCTACATGGGAAAGAGAGGATGAATTGAAGGCTGCCCATCCGCACCTCTTCGCCAGCACCTCCGAATCTCGGGGTCGAGATTCCGTTTAAGGGGGGTAGGTTTGTCACACCCTGAGGTTCTCCCAAATCGTAAAAATCAAATTTAATAATTTATCAGAGAAATTGTTTAATTAAATCTGGAGAAAAACCCAATTAAATAATGCACTAAAGAAGTGAAAATGGCAAGGTGGAATTTTTCTTGAGTTCCCCATGTCAAAATACAGTAACAGGATTTTTAGTGGAATTTTCAAAGCCCCAGAAATAATTTTAACCAATTAAAAACCCTCAGCACAATAAATAAATCCCTGGGAAAAATTCTTTTTCTTTTTCCTTTTCTTTTTCTTTTTCCTCTCCTCGGGCCGTCGGCCCATTTCCCCCCCCCGGCCCAAGCCGAGTGCCGCCCCGCGCGCCGCTCTCTCCTCCCCGCCCAGACGGCCCAAGCCGCCGCCTCCCCGCGCCTCTCCTCCTTCCCGGGCCGGCCCGAGGCCACGGCCCGAGCCGCCCGGAAAGTCCGCGCCGCCTCCCCCGCGCCGCGCTCGCTGACGCGTGGGCCCGCGCCCGAGTCGTCTCCGACTCGGCCGGCGCCGCCGCGCGCCCGCGCCGCCGCGTTTCCCGGCGGGACTCCCGCCGCGCGCCCCTATTTATTCCCCCCCCCGAGGCCGCCGCCCCTCGTTTTTCCCCGCGCCGCCGCCGCCCTAACCCTAACCCTAGCACCGCTCCGCCGCCGCCGTTTTCCGCCGCTGTTTTCCGCCGCCGTCTTCGCCGCTGGTAAGCGCCGCCGCCTTTTCCTTCTCCCCTCTCCCGGCCGCGCCGCCCGCTGCCGTGCACGCCTCCCGCGCCGCCGTCGCCCATGCGCTCCCGCACCGCCCCGCTGCCACTCGTGCGCCGCCTCCCGCGTGCCGCCGCGCCGCCGCCTCCCGCGCCGAAACCCTAGCGCCGCCGCGCGCCATGGCCGGCTCGGCCGAGCCCGGCCCGCGCTCGCCCCCGCGCGCCTCAGCCATCGGATCGGCCACTCGGGCCGATCCCGGCCGCCCGCTCCCGCCCCGCGTGGCCGCCACGTGGGCGCCGCGTGGCTGCCGCGTCGGCGCCACGTGTGTGCCACGTGCAGCGCAGCCGCCGCCGCCGAGGCTGACGTTAGCCCTAGCTGCTGATGTCGGCCCTAGCCGCTGACGTCAGCAGTGACGTCAGCCCTACGGGTTTATTGCGCAATAATTAATTAAGGATTTTTTTGTTTTAGTAAAAACACAGATAACTTCAAAAATTCATAACTAATTCATCCGGACTCCGTTTTAGTCCGTTCAAGTCTCAGAAAATTCATAAAGATGTCTAGAATCCATTAAAAACAGTTTTGTTCTTTGTTTCCGTAGACTTATAGCATGTATTGTTGTTTGCTTTGTTTGTCGTATAGATTCCGGTATTTTCGACTCTCCGGTTTACTTCGAAGTCGTTGCCGAAGTCGACCCAGCGCAAGAGCAAGGCAAGTCATACTTGTTCATTTGATCATGTTGTACCTAAATTGCGAAACAGTCTTATTTTCCTCTAAATACTGCATTGTTTTATAATGTCATCTATGGGTTAATTTACCTATTGTACTCAGCCTTATATTGCGATTACCTTATTTCTTTGATAGCTTGGGAAATAATTTGAGTAGTTGCTACATAGAACTTGCTTAGCCCTACTTAGAAACATTAGTTCACTAATGGGATTATTAAAGCTTCATTAATATTTAGTGATGGTTATTTTATGTTGGCTCGCGATGGTTAATCGTGGGTGATTTAATCATTGTTTCAACTAAAATATTGATTAATGGTGGGTTGTGAGCACATGGTTTTGATGGTCGTGCTCATGACAATTAAGGACCGGTTCGCGGGAAACCCTGGAAGAATTACCGTACTTTCCACAAGCCAGCGTGGGTAATGGCTGGATTTGGAGTATAGCTTTTTCCTAGCCGACGTTCCCCGGAAAGTGTGGGCGTGATGGAGTTGAGTCGGCCAGGGATATACCGGTTGCTTGGCTGTCGGATTCACCAAGGCACGAGAGGGGGCTGCCCGCTGCCGGGAGAGGGAGCGGGGGCGAAACCTGAGGTGTGGTGCGATTGGTTAGGAAGGGTTATGCGAAGGGTCCTGTCACAGCTCCTTTTCCGGTGTACCGTGGTGGTATGTCGGCGCACGGTAACGTGTTGTAGGACTGTGTCTTGTGGGTACAGTTGTACACCTCTGATCAGAGTAAAACTATTCGAATAGCCGTGCCCGCGGTTATGGGCGATCAACCAGAATCACTGTGATTAGTTGAACTCTTTAATAATTTGACTTAATGGAAATGGTTTAGTTCAGGTGGATGGTTGGGCCTGTCGCAACGTGGTGTTGCGTTGGACAGTGATGGTTTAATTATGACTAATTAATTCAACTGTTTTACTGCTTTCAACTATTGTTTTTAATGCGTATTTTATGCAAAGTAACCATTGCAGCTCTCCTCTGTTTATTACTTGCATCATTATTTTCCTTTCCGGTATGACTTGTTGAGTACAGTGGGTAGTACTCAGTCTTTCTTTATTTTTCCCCACATCAGAGTTGGAGTATGTTTCAGAGGAAGACTTTTCAGAAGAGTAGGCTTGTTGTTACCATCGAGGAATGCCTGTGGATTGGAGTCGCTACATTGCAAGTGTTTAGTTTATTAGAATAGTTTGTTTTCTTTTACCGCTGCAGTTTTGTAAGAGTTTTTTTTATTGTTTTGTAAGACGTGGATCTGTATGGCAACTTTGTCATTTGTGTACCCTGGCTGGTCCTGGACAGGGATTTTAATACACAATTTGCTTTGGAAATTCTGGTAGTGAATTTTTGGGCGTGACAATTAGTTCTACGTAATCCCATATACCCTTGAGCCTTTTTACTAGTATTGCTTAGTTAGGGTTTGTTGAATCTTTGATTGCATCAGTTGTGTTAAGTTGCTGGTCTTAGCGTTTGGATTTAAAATCGCCAAATTCCGCTTGCAAAATCCTGTATTCGAGACAACAAGCTTCGTGACTCCTTTGGATTGATTTTTGAAAAATTCTATAGGCTTCATATTTTGTACATTTGAGCTACGAGTTTTTGTGGTTGGTTCCGATGTGCTCCTAGTTGTGAAAAAAATACCAAAAAAATAAAAATAAATAAATAAAGTCGCATCTCTCTTCTCGGCACTAGAGAGAGAAAGCAAAAAAAAAGAGCCGACTTGTGAGCACCTCCCACCATTGCCTGTTGTCACCATTGTCATCATTCCTGTTTGGGTTTGTGTCTTGTGGCATCCTTTGTGGTTAGGCTCGCGTCTCTACTTCGGTTAGCTTAGGACCAGCACGGTATCAACCTTTGAATGATTTTTCAACTTGCTTTGACTAACGTGGTTTCTAGTTGTTCCTTGTGCATTGCTTTCAGCCCACCCACAGCTCCACACACTCAGCTACAGCTTGACAGGTCTTGTTGCTACGACACCGATACACCTCATTCCACGGATTCAGACTTGTTGGCTGCCGTCTCCCTCATGTGAGCAATTGTTAAGAATTGGTAAGACCTTGTGAAACAGGTTGAAAGTGAGCGAGCGCCTTGCATTAGCTACATCCTAATAGTTGTAGGGCTTGTTTTTCCTCATCTGTTGTTTCGTTGTCTTTGTGTTACTAATCATGGTAGGGTCAGAGGACGATCATGGTGCGTCCCATTCTCCACGCACCAAAGGCATCATATGGCATTTTGAAAGGCAAGTGAAACGGCACACGGAAGGACTTGATGCAGATTTGGAGATGACGAACGACAAGATTGGACAATTGGAGGCCACACAGATTGCTACCAACACCAAGCTTACAGGGTTGGAGGCTTTGGTTGCTCGTATTGATGCCTTGCTGCTCTCCTGAGGCACTTTGACGACCAAGCTGGGAACAATGGTCGGTGTAATGAAGATGACATTGATGATGAGCACGTCGATGATAATTTGGATGATGATTATACTGCTGACACTGAACAGGATGATCGAGATGCTCGTGATCGTCGATGGCTTCGTCATAATCATAGAGGTATGGGTGGACACCGGCAATGATGATGCTTTAACTAAGATCAAAAGTTTTCATGTCATGAGTTCCCTGACGATAAACGGGTTAGGGCTGCTACCAGTGAGTTCACTGATTTTGCTTCTGTTTGATGGATAGAGCATGGCAAGAAAAATCCTAATAACATGCTATAGACTTGGGATGCTTTGAAACGGGTCATGCGGGCTAGATTTATTCCTTCTTACTATGCACGTGACCTGTTAAATAAGTTGCAACAATTGAGACATGGCGCTAAAAGTGTAGAAGAATATTATCAGGAATTGCAAATGGGTATGTTGCGTTGTAACTTAGAGGAGGATGAGGAACCTGCTATGGCTAGATTTTTTGGTGGTTTAAACAGAGAGATACAGGACATCCTGACTTACAAGAAATACACTAACGTAACCCGTTTGTTTCATCTTGCTTGTAAAGCTGAAAGGGAAGTGCAGAGACGACGTGCTAGTGCCAAGGCTAATTTTTCTGCAGGAAAATCTACATCATGGCAGCCACGCACGACTACTCCTTTGGCCGGACGTACTACTTCCACATCTTCCACACCAAGCCAATCAGCACCTTCTCCGCCTAGCAACAAGCCATGTGTTCCTCCTCCTAGTTCAGCGACCAAGACTGCCCAACAGCCAGCAGCAAGTGCTTCTTTAATTGCATCCACGAGCAGAACAAGAGACGTACAGTGTCATCGCTGCAAAGGCTTTGGGCATGTGCAACGTGACTGTCCTAGCAAGCGTGTTTTGTTAGTCAAAGATGATGGTGAGTATTCATCTGCTAGTGATTTCGATGAGGATACACTTGGTTTGCTTGCAGTTGACCATGCAAATAAAGAGGAGCGTCCAGAAGAGCATATTGGTGCTGATGATGCAGAGCGCTCTGAGAGCCTCATTGTGCAGCGTGTGCTCAGCGCACAAATGGAGAAGGCGGAGCAAAATCAGCGACACACATTGTTTCAACCCAAGCGTGTCGTTAAAGAACGTTCTTGCCGCATGATCATTGATGGGGGTAGCTGCAACAACTTGGTTAGCAGTGAGATGGTGGAGAAGCTTGCACTTAGTACCAAACCACATCCACATCCATACTACATCCAGTGGCTAAACAACAGTGGTAAGGCAAAGGTAACAAAACTAGTACGCATTAATTTTGCAATTGGATTGTACCATGACGTTGTTGAGTATGATGTTGTGCCTATGCAAGCTTCTAATATTCTGCTAGGTAGACCATGACAATTTCATAGAGACTATATGCATTATGGTAGGTCAAATCAGCATTCTTTCCTGTACGATGATAAGAAAATTGTGTTGCATCCCATCTCTCCTGAAGATATTGTGCGTGATGATGTTTCTAAGGCTGCCAAATCCAAAAGTGAGAACCATAACAATGCTCGGTCTGTTGTTGATAAGAAAAATGAAATAAGCTTGAAAGGAAAGTGCTTACTTGCTACCAAATCTGAAATTAACAACTTAATTGCCTCACCATTGGATGCCTATGTTTTGGTATGCAAACCCTTGCGGATTCACATCATTGTGCCCTATCCCGTGTCCGTGCTGCTGCTATGAGAAAGATGAAAGCAGGAGATTACATTAGGTTAGATTGGTTTTAGTTTGGTTCAGGAAAGAAATAGTAGATTGGATCAATTTCCTTTTTCTCATCTTAGTAAAAAAAATTTTGGTGTCGGATTCGAGTTTTGTTTGTAAAAATGGAATCCATACGAGGAGAGCAATCCATATTTGTATAGATTCAAATTTTAGGGTTTAGACTTTTACATTTGAGTCCCTGTAATTTTTAGATTTACATTTGAATCTCTGTAATCTTGCATTCAGGTCCTTGAGTCGTTTTTCCTAAAAAATAAAAAAAAGAAAAATAGGTTAAAGGTGCTTAAAAAAAGAAAACAAAAGCCGCACCAAAGAAAGGAAAGAAAGGAAAAAAATAAGAAAGAAAGAAAGAAAAGAGAAAATCAGCTGTTATCTTTGAGATTTGTTTTGTATACTAGAGTTGTGCTTGAGTTGTTTCTAGTGCTATCTTGCATTATTGTTTGTGTCTAGGCTCGCGTCTCTAGTACGTTCTAGCCTAGGACCAGCACAGTACTAACTTTGAACGATTATTCAACATTGTATTCTTCGATTTGAGCATTTGCTATTCCTTTGCTACATATTTAAGCCTACCCAGAGCTCCACATATTTGATTATAGTCGTACATCAAGTGTTTGCGAAGGCATCAATACATCCAACCTCCATTGGGTCTAGATTGAGTCGGTGTGGTCACTATTCTGCTTGCATTGGTAAGAACGTGTAAGAGCTTGGTTAAAAACTTGAGTGTCTGTGTTTTGAGCCTCCACTACCTACTAGTTAATAGGAACATGTATACTTTTGAATTTGTTTCTTGTTTTCAACTAACAATGGCAAGGATACGCAAGATAATTGGGGATAACTGTGCTCAACGTCCACATCTTCATCGAGACATGAGGAGTGATCAATATGACACATATAAGGTAAGTGACGTTGTTCTAGCCAAGATCAAATCTGCACTACCTCATTTTGAAGGAAATTATGATCCTCATGCTTACATTAAATGGGAGCTAGCAGTTGAAAGAGAATTTAAAAAGCATGATTTATCTCAGAAACAAATGGTTATCTGTGTCTCTAGTGTTAGTGAAAAATGCTTCTTATGATTGGAACATGTTTATAGAAATAACAAAATACCTAAATCTTGGAAAGACCTGAAACGATATTTGAGAGATGTTTATGTTCCCATGTATTATGCTGATATTCTTCTCAACAAACAGCAAAGTTTAAAACAAGATACCAGAACTGTTATTCATACTATCATGATATGCATGTTTTTTTATTACGTTGTGGCTTAGATGAATGCAAAGAAGCTACAGATTTGAGGTTTTTACGTGGGCTTAACAAAGAAATTCAGGACATGCTTGCTTGTCAAAGTTCTAAATCTCTTTCTCATTTGTTAGAAATTACTTGCAATGCTGAAAGTCAAATTGAGGAGGACATGAAAAAGCAACACGTTATGTTTTTGCCTCCTATTACTAACCATTTGTAGGAAGTGCATATTCACGTAAAAAAGGACAGAGACATAAATGAGCCGCCATTTTCATTGTTCACACTAAAATTCGATGCACAAATTTTACTTGTTATCAAATTCAAAGAATAAGAGAAGGGAATAAAGAGCAAGCTGGCTTGATATTTGGAGAAGAGATCAACTTGAATTTTGCTTGCTTGCAACATGTACAATATATCTTAGGCTAGATATTTCAGAGGTGAAATTGCACTAGAATTTTGCTACATGTAAAAGCTAGCTAGCTTCAAGTTGAAGCATGCTACCTGGACATGTACCATTGCGCCAACCTGGTACTGTAGCAGGTGACGTACTGTAGCACCGACAAGACACTGTAACTCCACTGTCATACTGTAGCAACCGCCCTGATAAGCCTATATAAAGGGTAGCCCACCTCATATGTAAATCAGATATTGACATTTTGAAATATAGAATTCTTGTTCTAGGGTTTGTGTGTGATACTACTCCACTCCCATAGAAACAGGAATTGATTTTGAGTGTCATGCTTCGTCCTTCTTGTGGTTTGCTTTGCTAATTGCGACACGTTTACTCCACGTGAGAGAGTAAACAAAAAAGATCGAAGCATGTGGTTGGGTGAATCGAGTGCCGCAGGTTGCCGTGACCAAGACGGTGGTTGGCGGTGTCATTCATGAGGTTGCACAGGTCCAGTTACCCTTCAATCCTACGCCGTGAAGATCGAGCCAAACTCCGTTGTCTCGTATCATTTGGTATCAGAGCTCACGTTTACACGATAGGATTTTACCCTAGCTACTTTATATTGTTGTTTTTAATTCCTATCCACAAAAAGCCTTACAACAAAGAAATTGTCATTGCCTTTTGATTCAATTGAAAATCTTTGCTTGCTTGCTGATCTAAAGTTCTTTTGCGCTTCTTTTACTTGGAACCAATTTCATTTCATACCATATTTGATGATGAGGACATCAACGCGATCGATACATCCACGCCTACACAACGACAAAATATTTCCGGTCCAATTACTCGCGCTCGTGCACGCCAAATAAACTACCAGGTGAGTTCATTCTTATCTTCTTGTTTATCTTATTTAGATCATGGAAACGTTTGCACTCTTGTTTCAGGTAGGAATGATGGACAGGATCCAAAAGAAAACATATTCACGCCGGTTAAATTCGGACTACAGAACAACACCAATTTGTGACGACCGCCATGACTTCATACGGACTCTGTTTTGGGCGTGCAAGTACTTCATGGAAAGCTTATCAAGTCTACTTTCAAATGGAGAGGCCGCAATCATCATTTTACTATAGAGACCTTATTCTATCCAAGGTGCTGCATCACCTTATTTGGGCCCAATGGGCTATGTATCAGTTAAGAGGATGACCCCAACTCGTCCTCACACCTATATATTTACCTTAGCCATCATAGATCAACTTGGGTTTTGTTTAGATTAAAGTTTAGCTTCGCTACTTTGCCGTGTAATCCCGTGATCGGTTAGATCGTCGATTTGCTCGTTATGGAACCCCACCTTTGATACTTTTGTTGATTCAATCCTACATCTTTAATCCGCAAATTGAGTTGCTTGTTCATCTTGTTCTTGCCAGTTCTCAATTGCTTGTAGGAACAAATACCCTCGTGGTTGGGCTGACCATGCATCCGTCGAGATTCACGACTGCCTCTGGAGTTAGTGTAACGATTGCTAAGGCGCAACGTCCCTGGAAAGTTGTAGTCCAATCGCCAACGTCGCACCATCCAATCGACTTATCCTCTCATCGAAAAATCGGGACACCCTTGCGCACATCATTTGATCTATTGTCTATCTTGGTTTTTCTATTCCAAAGCTTGTTCAACATATCAAAACAATATTTTCAGTGAACCATCTCTATCTTTCACAAATCTTTGATCCTAACAAAGAGTAGCCTTAGGAATATTGCTTGAGCTTTGTATTTTCATATAGATCAAAGTTTGATACCTAGGGGAAACTTGATTTAAAAAAAATCTGGGACCAACCAAAAAAAGAAAAAAGTTTAAAAGAATAGAAAACAAAGGCAAGCAAAGAATTGAAAAAAAAGTGACTTCCATCCGATTACAAATTCAAGTTTCTTACATAGGACCAATCCATGCTGTCATAATCTAAAGTGCAAATCAGTAGCTCTTTTTCAGCAATTGCAATCAGGCTATTGTCTTTCTATAACTTGTGCGGCACGAGCTATTTACATTTTAAAACATACTGAAATAGCTTATTCCTTTGGTTGCCTCAAGTTCCATTATCCACGTGCATTAAGTCACTATAAACATCCCTTGCATCAAAGATCAGTAATTGGTTATCGGATTTCTACCTAGGATCACTACTTATCATTACAAAATCCTGAATTTTCAGTTGCATAAAACTAACCCTCCAAGCTCCATAAAATAGCCACTGTTTGTTATAGCATTTGGGTCTCGATTCACTTAATCTATCACCTTTGAGTGTTTGTGTACCTCCACTGGAATAATTTGTGGTTCTTCAATTTGTGAAGCAATCATAAGAACTTCGATAAGTAAGAATAGAGGCTAAGTGATTCCACTTAAATAAATCCTATTGTTCTATATATATTTCTTCTTGTACTAACCATGTCAGAGGGAATTGAAAATTTCAACGTTGATGAGGTTGTCCATGGAGATGAACCTATTACTCAAATGCAGTATAACGCCTTAAGGGATGTTCTAAGAAGGGAAATGAATTGAGTAAACCCTGACCTGCTCTGATACCACTTGATAAACCCTGAAATCCACTCGATACGCTCAGGGATCTGGTTGTCCCACTCTTTCGGTAAGTTGATGATAACTACGATTTGGGAGAAACGTTCACGACCCGACAACAACCATACGAGACGTTCTTGTGTTGCGCCTTAGCGATCGATACACCTCTTCGTGGGTTGTTGATCTTGCCGGAGCAGATCAACCTTATTCCTACAAGCAAATCGAAGAAACAAGCAAGAACAAGATAAAAGCAATCTGATTTGCAAATAGGAATTGAAAACAAATGATAAGTTGGGATTCCGTAACAAGCAAACCGGCGATCTAACTGATCACGGGATTACACGGCAAAGTAACGAAGCAAAACTTTAATCTAAACAAAACCCAAGAAACCCTGAAGGGGTACATAGCTATATAAAGGGGTGGGAGGACCACCAAGGGGGTCCCTAGGTCGTGCTCCACCAGGTTGGGGCGCACCCCACATGGGCCCCACCTGGGCCGGGGTCCCAGATGAAGTTACAAGCCCATAGGCCCATTATAGGTGACGTAACACCTTGTTTCTGAGATTGCGACCGAACATAGCCCAAAGTATTGAAAGAAAATATCAATTCATGTTCCTCTACTCCATTAGCAAGGTGAACAACATGCTTAAAATCAACACATAAAGAACTAACACTGAAAATAGCATGTTCATTTACTAGTTGTGGCATGGATATAAGTGAAGCATTATCACACAACTCTGTTTTATCACAAGGAACAGCAAACAAATCAACTTGTGACAAAGAAATCTCAGCAATTGGTTTTACTATTGGTTGCTCTACTATAGCATGAAAAGTGGACATGTGTACTACAGCTTGAGAGTACTCACCTTCATTTATCTCAACACCATTTGATTTACCTTGCAAACTTTCTTCAAACATTGCAGGTGTTTCAAGTTTCAACTTTTCTTCTTAAGAACATCATTCTCCATCTTTTGTTTAATGTTGTGAACTCCCTGCAAAACGTTAGTAACAGGAGACACAAAAGATTGCTCCTTCAATGTTTGCACATCATCATTACATAAGGATATAGCATATTCAGAAACGGGAGATAAATCACATTGTTCATGCTTTCTTGCATTTGATATTATTTGATTCTCAATGCTACGAGCAAGCATGAATAGGTGTCCAATATGATTATATGTCACATTAGCAAGCATAACCTAAATTTCAGACTTAAGACCCCTGAAAAATCTACACATTGTGTTCTCATTACATTCTTTTAGACCACTGTAGATGACACAAACTTTAAATTCATAGATGTACTCTCTAACAGTTTGATCACCTTGTTTCAGATGTTCTAATTTCTCAAGAAGAATACATTTGTAATAAGAACTCACAAAACGCTTTCTCATTATGGTTTTGCACTCATCCCAAGTTTTAGGTTTATTACTAACATGACTTCACCAAAAGAATGCAGAAGAGATAAACTTATTACTAGCAGCCTTAATCATTTGAGCATCAGAAAAATTATATTTATCAAATTTGTTGTCTACTGCTAGCTCCCAATCAACATAAGCAATAGAATCGTACTCACCATCGTAGAATGGTAACTTAGATTCAACTCGTGCAAAATTATAGTCAGGTACCTCATATGCATCACGTGAAGAAGTCGTCACATTTCGTCGAAAGTGAAGAAATTGATGTTCATCAAAACCATCTTGTATCCCCTTGCGTAACCCTACCATGGTTAGTAGGAAACAAGAAACATACACAGGAATATGCACGCTTCTATCAACTACTAGGTAATGGAGGCTCAAATATCACACACTCAAGCTTTTAACCAAGTTCTTACAAGTTCTTACCAAAGCAAGCGGAACGGTGACCACACCGACTCAACCCAGACCCAATGGAGGTTGGATGTATCGATGCCTTGGCAAACACTTGCTATACGGCTGCATTCAAATCATTGGAGCTCTGGGTAGGCTTAAATATGTGGCAAAGGAATAGCAAATGCTCAAATCAGAGATTGCAAAGTTGAATAATTGTTCAAAGTCAAGTACCGTGTTGGTCCTAGACTAGAACGTACTCGAGACGTGAGCCTAGACACAAACAATACCACAAGATAGCACTAGCAACAACTCAAGCACAACTCTGATATACAAAAGCAAACTGAAAGGTAACAGCTGAAAGCAAACTTAAAGATAACAGCTGATTTTCTCTTTTTTTTCTTTCTTTCTTTCTTCTTTTTTTCTTTCTATTTTTTGGGTGCGGCTTTTGTTTTCTTTTTTAGCACCTTTTTGCCTTTTTCTTTTTTTGATTTTTTTTAGCAAAAACAACTCAAGGACCTCAATGCAAGATTAAAGGGATTCAAATGTAAATATGAAATTTATAAGGACTCAAATGTAAAAGTCCAAACCCAAAAATTCGATTTATACAAAAACGGAATGCTCTCCTCGTATGGATTCTGTTTTTGCAAACGGAACTCGAATTTGATACCAAATTATTTTTTTACAAACAAAAACCAATCTAATCTAGTCTAATCTCCTCCTTCCATCTTTCTCACGGCAACATCACGGACACGGCGGTGGCGACGACAGTGGTACTAGACGTGACAAGAACTTAACACTCTGAACGTACTAGACGCTAAGACCAGCAACACAACACGACGATGCAACGCAAAACTCAACAAAGCAAAAACTGAAAAGAACAATGCAATGGCACAAATAAGGCTAGGTAAAAGATGCAATTCTTTTTTATAGCTATTTTCTGGTTATAGGTAGATAAAAACTCGTCGAGCAACGAAAGCTCTGATACCACTTGATAAACCCTGAGCTGCTCTGATACAACTTGATAAACCCTGAAATCCACTCGATACGCTCAGGGATCTAGTTGTCCCGATCTTTCGGTGAGTTGATGATAACTACGATTTGGGAGAAACATTGACGACCCAACTATAACCAAACGAGATGTTGTTTTGTTGCGCCTTAGCGATCGATACACCTCTGCGTGGATTGTTGATCTTGCCAGTGCGGATCAACCTTATTCCTGCAAGCAAATAAAAGAAACAAGCAAGAACAAGATAAAAGCAATCTGAATTGCAAATAGGAATTGAAAACAATTGATAAGTTGGGATTCTGTAACAAGCAAACCGGCGATCTAACTGATCACGGGATTACACGGCAAAGTAACGAAGCTAAACTTTAATCTAAAACCCAAGAAACCCTGAAGGGGTACCTAGCTATTTAAAGGGGTGGGAGGACGATCAAGGGGATCCCTAGGTCGTGCTTCACTAGGTTGGGGTGCACCCCACATGGGCCCCATCTAGGCCGAGGTCCCAGATGAAGTTACAAGCCCATAGGCCCATTATAGGTGACGTAGCACCTTGTTTCTGAGATTGCGACTGACTAGAATGAAATTTGGAGATGAGGCTAGATCCATTGGAAAGAGGACTCCAAGAGCTTTCCATCAAGTACTCATGGGTCTAAAACGGAGCTCGTATGCATATTTGGCGGCCATTTGAAGTCAGCACTGTAGCAGGTGGCCGGATTGGATTCCAAAACTTAGACTGCTTGATCTGGATGTCTTCCGGTTGAACTATGCTGTGAGCAATGGTTGTATCAATAGTAGCCATGGTCACATCATGAACTGATACGGGGCAACAGAGTTTGGCCCGATCTTCACGGCGTAGGATTGAAGGGTAACTGGACTCGTGCAACCTGATGAATGACACTGCCAACCACCGACTTGGTCACGGCAACCTACGGCACTCGATTCACCCAACCACACGTTTCGATCCTTTTTGTTTACTCTCTCACGTGGAGTAAACGTATTCTTGCAATTAGCAAAGCAAACCACAAGAACAACGGAGTAAGATACTCAAATCAATTCCTATTTCTATGAGGGGTAGAGTAATATCACACACAAACCCAAGAACAAGAATTCTATATTTCAAAGTGTCAAAATCTGATTTACATAAGGCTGCCCTTTATATAGGCTTATAAGGGCGGTTGCTACAGTACGACGGTGGAGCTACAGTGTCTTGTCAATGTTGCAGTGCGTCGGCTACTACAGTACCAGGTTGATACTACAGTACATGCCCAGGTACATTGCATGCTGAAACTTGAAGCTAGCTAGCTTTTACATGTAGCAAAATTCTAGTGCAATTTCACCTCTAAAATATCTAGCCTAAGATATATTGTATACTGATGTTGCAAGCGAGCAAAATTCAAGTTGATCTCTTTTCCAAATATCAAGCCAACTTGCTCTTTATTCCCTTCTCTTCTTCTTTGAATCTGATAACAAGTAAAATTGGTGCATTAGGTAGTAATCCACTCTCACTAAAATTAGTATCTTTTAGGAGAAGATTCATCTGGTGTTTTAATTCTCTTGCTCTTGCTTGCGTGATTCGTCCTGTTGATGTGGGTGTACTACTGATGTATTCATCATGAACAATGGACTGAGTTGGTTAGAAGAAAGGACAGAGGAGATCGCTGCTGAGGTGAAACAGGCCATGGATAATTTTGACAATGCAGTGAACCATAGCATGGATCAACTCAGGCAAGAATTGCTCAATGATATGGCACATCTCTTGAAGAAACAAGGTGACAAGGCAAGTATCCAACAACCTACCTTTGACGCAGATGAGGAAGCTGATGAGAAAATTACTACACATGATGCACAACCACGACGAAACCATGTTGCTGCTGCCATACGACCACCTCCACCTCCACCTGGTCGTAGGGGAAACAACATAAGGAGATGTGAAATACGTCATGAAGTTGATCAACTTCAGGAAGAGAAATTTGGCAAACTCAAATTTACCATTCCAAAATTTGAAGGTAACTCTAAACCCGATACTTACCTAACATGGAAATTGAAGGTTGATAAAATCTTCCAAATACACAACTATTCAAAGGAAAAGAAGCTTGCGATGGCTGCATTAGAGATTGATGACTATGCACTCATTTGGTGGGAGCAAGTCCAAAATTAGGGAGAGGAACATAATGAACCATCTGTTGCCTCTTGAGCTGAAATGAAGCGTAAAATGAGAGCAAGGTTTGTGCCTAACCATGATAAACGTGATATCTTTGATAAATTGCAAAACATGAGACAGGGAACTCAACCTGTGGAAGAATACTACAAGGATATGGAGAAAGCCATGATTCGAGCAAGAATACATGAAGATGAAGAACAAACCATGTCACGTTTTCTATTTGGGTTAAATAGAGATATTAAATGCATCGTGGTTTACCAACCATATAACAGCATAGTGGAATTGGTCCACCAAGCTGAAAAGGTAGAAAGACAAATACTTGAAGATGCCAAGACAACAAAAACACCTTCTTTTAGCTTAAAAGCACAAGCCAGCACACCAAGGGCTCGCTTTAGCTTGGGACGAGGTACAACTTCTACTGGTACTTCATTTAAAACTAATGCTAGTTCCGCATCTATGTCAAACTAGCATCTACACCTAACGAGAAGAAGCTTACTACATCTTCATCATCATTGGGATCAACTGCTAGAAGTAGTGCAATTCAATGTTTCAAATGTTTGGGACGTGGGCACGTGTCCAAGGAATGTCCAAACAACCGATCAATGATAGTGGCTGAAGATGGACAATACGAGTCAGCTAGGAAGATGAAGAGAAGGATTTTAATACAGATCCTGAAGTATTTGGAGACGTTCATGAAGAGAAGGAAGAATATGATGATTGCACAATTGAAACTGGAGCTGCCCTTGTTGTTAGCAAAACTCTTAGTGTACAAATCAAAGATGATGAGCATACACAAAGATCCAACCTCTTCCAAACACAAGCCAAGGTAAATGACAAGGTAATCAAACTTATTGTCGATTGTCGAAACTTGGTTTCGGCAATAAGAAATTGGGGGTAGCAGTTAAACGCCAAACACGATGGGTTAGTATGCAAGACGATTTAGATAGGTTCAGGCCTTCTATAAAGAAGTAATACCCTACTCCTGTTTCGGGGATTCGATCCGCCGAGTGGTTTATTGATCTCTTGATCTCTTTCAATCTATGTTCTCGTGTGTTTGAGTATTTTCACTATATTCTCTATCTGATTCTTTCTATCCCTCAAGGGACGCCCTACCCTCCTTATATAGTCTTGGAGGGTAGGTTTACAAGTCGGAGACCTAATCACACTCTATGTCGAACTCCTCAATTTTACCAACTTTGGACTATAAGCCGTTACCTTATCACAATGGTAACGTAATACCCAAGCCCTCAGCCGGTTTACATAATCATGGGTCATAACCTATCCCCTATGGTAAGTCAGATAAGCCAGCCGTGAGGGTATCCGGTACCCATAATCTCCACAGTAGCCCCTGAGACCTTCACAGTTGACGAGATAACTTTGCCTCGAACCAAAATAACACATAGCCGAATAATTCCCTAGTCGAGTGCTTCTATCGCCGAGTGCTTGCATCATCTCTGCCTAAGTCTCCCGAGTGCTTTATCATTCAATAGAAAGGCTATGAAGGGCTGAAAACATCTCAAAAAATTTCTTAAGAATAGATATTTAGGTGCATCGACTGATGCACCTAATTAGGTGTAGCCCCCTGACTATGTGTTTAGTTAAAACAAACTAAGCATATAGTCAAGAACTATAATAATCACACTCATCTTAGCGATATAAATAAATGCCTAGCCTAAGCCAAAAGCAATCATAAAAAATCATATAACACATAACCTTATAATCAAGGCATAGTGTATAATGAATCTGAGTACTGGTAAGCTCATGCTTATCTGAGTCGCTATGCCCGAGTCCTCTCGGAGCATACAACTCAGTCAACCTCAAGAATAAAAAATCCGAGTTAATAAACTCATAATTTATCAGTCATTTGAAAAATGTGACCAAAAATATTAAATAGCTCTTGCCATAATATTGGTCTTAACAAAAAGAGCACACCAAGGTGGTAAAATAGCATTGATATAATAGAAGATCAAATGCTTTGTAAAAAACCAAACAACTCCTGCAACTTATAAAAAAGTTACCAGGACAGTTATAAAAAACTCAGGACAGTTATAAAAAACTTTACTATTTGTCACCTTCCAAGTTGCATCATACCAACCTTCAACAAGTTGTGTAACTACTGTATGAAAGGATTTTAGAGGCATTGAGCAATAAGACACGTGCATATTGCCAGGGCAAATCTGCTTAAGTCCCTAAAGACACGTGTCAAGCCACACCTGTAGTATGGGCCTAAGCTTCTCATGGATCTTGGCCCAAACACGAGAAAACCTACCGATACCCTAAAATCTCTGAAGCGCCGTTGTCTTCCCCGCCACTTCATCTTCCGAAAATTTCCCCTTTCGCGCTTCTATTCACAGGCTCTTCGTAGAAACCTAGAACTTGTGCACATCCAAATCATCCATCCGAAAGCTCAAGCTCCATTAAGATTCATCGCGTGCAACAAGTCTCCCGACATCTCCTCCAAAATCTCCACTCCTGCTCCAGATCCACCTTCCTCAATCCGCATCCATGGCAGAAGAGAGAGAAATCCTCTTCGACCAATGGGCAACCACAGATGTGAAGGAATCAACACTCCGAGAAATGGTGAAGGACGGAGTTCTTCCGGCCAAGGAGATCATCGGTTGGCGCCCAGCGTTCGGCGAAGAGTTCCCAACCCCAAACACCGGTGAGATCGTAGTCTTCACCCACTTCTTTTATTGCGGATTTGGTCTTCCCACTTCCGAATTCTTTCGTGGCATCCTCGAATACTACGGTCTCCAACTTTATCATTTGAACCCAAATTCTATTCTGCACATTGCCATTTTCATCCACGTGTGCGAAACTTTCTTGGGCATCCTTCCACACTTCAATCTTTTCCGTCGCATGTTCACTCTCAAGGCGCACCCAACCAAAGACAATCCTTGTGTTGTTGGTGGTGCCGACTTTCAACTCCGCGGGACTCTCTGCAAAGATTACTTCCCTCTTCCTCTAAAATCTTCCAATAAGGGCTAGCATGCGAACTGGTTTTACATCTCAAACCCAGCCCCCAGCTTGCCTGACTTCATCGGCCTCCCTCCCATCCAACGGGCCAACTAGAACACCATGCCAGAAGGGCAAGACTGGTTTGAAGCAAACAACCTCCTGGCTAAAATCCTTGAGCTGAAGAATAAAGGCCTCCAAGGAGAACAAATCACCCGGCACTTCATCAAAAGCCGATTGGCTCCCATCAAGGATAGATCTAAACCAGCGTTCGAATACGAAGGCCAGAGTGACCCCAACCAGGAGGATTGTGAATCCTTGAACTTCCAGGTCCTGTGCGCTTGTATGTACAAGATTTTTTCTTCTGGAATTGCAGTGGAGTATAGCAATAAGCTACCAGTTGCTCCCTTTAGTCTTCTTCGACCACCTCCTCCGCTAAGTAGACTCTGCAACTCGTATCAGTCTTTAATCTATTTATATTCTTCAATATAACCCCAGAGTACTGCTTGCAGGTAAACGCTTTGATCATCTCTCGGCCGTACAAAGTCTTCCACGAAGATACAACTGCCCAGCCAACTACCAACAAGCCAGCAGGCGGCCCGAAAATCAAACCGCAGACCAAAAAACAAGAGAACTGCTGCCGAAGAAGAAACCAGCAAACGTGCTAGCAAAAGGAGGCTGGTTGTGGATGAATCGGATGAAGAAACAGAAGAAACCCAGACTCCAAAGGCTAATATAAGCTCGCCGAGGCCATCCACAAGATCTGCTCCAAAAATCAGGAAGTCCAATAGGTACCCTTCATATAACTGAATTTATCTTCTCATTGAAATCCTGCTTGTCTCCATCTTGATCATCTTTGTCTTCTTCTGCAGAAAACCTCAAGATATAGATCCCACCGGGCAAACAAAAAAAATAAGCGCATCTGCAACGCCAGAAAAATCAAAATTTGCTGAAGAAGGGTCTCATGACTCTCTCCCGAGTGAGGATATCCCAGAGCAAGAGCCCCCGACTGCCAGCCAGGACATCCCGACTAGAAACCAGCCAGACGAGGACAAACAAGGCTCATGTAATCAAGAAACACCAGTTGAAGACCCAGCTCCAAGGACAGGTAACTCTTAATAATGCCAAAACTCTTGTTTTAAACATACCTTCTTATTCTTCATCTTCATTCACCTTCCTTAGAGCAAACAACCGAAGAGGAGGAAATTACCCGACTGAAGTCTTCAGAAGACTCAGTTCCTCCAATAAAAATTGAATGGCGAGATGCTGAAGGCAAAAAGCAGGTCATCATCTTGAATAAACAGAAAGAAGCCGAAGAACGCGATATGCTCGTCGCCAGCCTTACCGAAGCAACTCGTCTAATGAATGTATGTGTAAATCCCTCATATCTTAACCACATAGTCTTGTATAGTCGGCTGACTCAATCTTCGTAATGCAGAGAATACATCGTCGCTCAATGGCCAAGTCAGATACTCTCGAGAAGCTGGTGCCTCACGTGAACTCTTTGGAGAATATTCGGCAAGATCTCAAAAATGCCAGAGAAGAAGCCGCAGTTAGAGAGGTCGTCTTGCGAGAAGAGATCAATAAGCTTCGAGATATGAACCTGGAACTCCGTGGTTCAATCGGAGGTGAGAATAAACCAACTCGTCTTGTTCTTGCATAACTTGTTTGATACTGACAATTCCAAATCTTCATGCTGTAGCCAATGTATCTGAAATCGATTCCCTCAAGGCTCAATTAAAAAAGGCAGAAACTGACAATGCCAAACTCAAGTCTGATAAAAATAAAGCCTTGGAAGAAATTGAAGGTAAGCCTTAAGACTCGTATTCCTTGATCTATCTGATCTTGATTATTTGTGTAATCTGAAGCATATCAAACTTGTAGCTAATAAGATAAAATCCCATGCTCAATTTGAATTTTTTGCCGAAAAAGTCCGAAGAGCCGAAAGAATCAAAGATGACATTGCCAACGCTGCGACGCCAATAGTGTCGGCACCTTATGAGAACGGCCTTGGGACAAGCTCTTTGGATGCTGTTGAAGTCTTCGATAAACTCAGGACAGTGCCGAAGAGGTATATGGAAAATATCACGGATGCTGCTACCATGAGTGCGAGCCATACCCTGGCGATGACAAAGTCACTCTATCCTCGGATAGATATAAACTTAATAGGAGATGGCTTTGCTGATGGTGCCACTGATGAACAGGCCATTGAGCTTATAAATGAAACACAGGACTCGGCAAAAGAGATTGCTGCCGATGTAGTCGAAAACTTCCAAGGATAGACTTGCTGATGTAACATAACCTGTAATAGCTTAGTTTATTTATGCTTATGTTCTAATTCAAGTCTTCACAAATAATTTCTTAAAAATTTTCGTCCGACTGTCACCAAGCCTAAACTTGATTAAGCCAGCAAAAAAATTTTCAGTCCTTATCTGCTGAACTCAAACTAGAACAATAAACAATGATAAACCAAGCATGCACAAGTCATTATTGATAAAAAAACGTCACACTTTATTGATATTCATAGCCCCCGACTGACAACTCAAGAAGTCATATTACTTGAAGTCGGCAGTCGAGAAAAACATGATACAATAAGCTTAAGTATAGTATCGACGAAGATGCTCAATATTCCAGGAATTCGCCACCATGGTTCCATCTTCACGCTTCAAGCGATACGCTCCTGGCCGAGTGACCTCAGCAATTATATAAGGGCCTTCCCATAGTGGAGATAACTTGTGTCGATCCTTTGTGGTCTGAATCTTTCGTAAAACCATGTCGCCAACAATAAAAGCTCGTGACCAATGCAGCCTCACTAGCCTCTTCCGGTCAGGTCAAGTCGTCAACTCTGTCTTCATCATAGTGTTCGTCGTTAAAACTACGAACTCGAAGGGATTCGAACTCCATCTCACTCGGTAACATTGCCTCGGCTCCATAAACTAAGAAGAAAGGAGATTGGCCGGTAGCCCGACTGGGTGTAGTCCGCAGTGACCACAATACCGAAGGCAATTCTTGGACCCGTCATCCAGCATAAGGACTTAGCCTGTCAAAAACCCAGACCTTGATTCCATTGGTGCGTTCGACTTGTCCGTTGCTTCTGAGGTATGCTACCGATGCATAGCAAATCTTGATTCCAAAATCTTCACAGAACTCTTTGAAAACGCCTCCAGTGAACTGAGTCCCATTATCAGTTATAATCCTGTTCGGAACACCAAACCGATGCACAATGTTTAAAATAAAATCCCGCGCCTTATCCGCAGTTATTGTAGCAACCGGCTTAGCCTCAATCCACTTGGAGAATTTGTTAATCACGACGAATAGGTGTGTAAATCCTCTTGGAGTCTTTTTAAAGGGACCCACGCTATCCAAGCCCCATACTGCAAACGGCCACGACAATGGGATTGTTTGTAACTCTTGGGCTAGAACATGACTTTGCCGAGCGAAGAACTGACAACCTGCACATGTGCGGACCACCTTGTCAGCGTTGGAGACCGTCGTGAGCCAGAAAAAACTATGCCTGTATGCCTTGCCCACCAAAGTACACACCGCAGCATGACTGCCGCATATACCAGAGTGAATATCTTGTAACAATTGTCGTCCTTTCTCAGGCGTGACGCATCTCATCAAAACTCCAAAAGGGCTTCTCTTGTATAACTCCGAATTGATCATGACATAGCTTTGACTACAGCATCGAAGAAGCTCCGCATCATCCCGGTCCTCCGGCAGCTCTTGCTGAGTCAAAAACATGATGAATGGTGTCCTCCAGTCGGCACCGAGCATGGCAACCTGGTCTGTGGCTTCTTCATTGGGAACTGATTTCTTTGCGACAGTCGGCTCGTAGAGGTGCTCTATAAAAACATCAGTCGGGGCTGCTTCTCGCTTGGACCCAAACTGCGCTAACTCGTCTGCCGCCTCATTGTTATGCCTCAAGACGTGAACTCCAGTCCGTCAAACTTGTCCTCAAGTTTGCGAACTTCTTGTCGATAGTCCTCCATGTTGTCGTTCAAACAGGACCAATTCTTCATTACTTGATTGACCACCAGCTGGGAATCTCCTCGTACAATCATCCGTCGTATGCCAAGCGACATAGCGATTCGTAGGCCATGTAGTAAGGCTTCGTATTCAGCGACATTGTGTGAGGCAGGAAAATGTATATGAAGAACATACCGTAGCCTCTCCCCGGTCGGGGAAATCATGACGACTCCTGCTCCTAAGCCGGTGACTCGTTTAGATCCGTCAAAGTGCATGGTCCAGTATTGCAGCTCCTTCCTAGGTATATCTTCTTGAAGCTCGGTCCACTGGGCCACAAAGTTCGCCAAGACTTGAGATTTTATACACGTCCTCGCTTTGAAGGTAATATCCAGCGGCATCAACTCCAGGGCCCACTTCGCAATGCACCCAATAACCTCCCGGTTATGGATGACATGACTTTGTGGGAAAGACGTGACCACGGTAACCGAGTGACTCTGAAAATAATGGGCCAGCTTCCTTACGGTAATTAGGACTCCATATAGTAGTTTTTGTACCTGGGGATAGCGGGTTTTGGCTCCTGCCAGCACCTCGCTGATGAAGTAGATCGGCCTTTGAACTTTGTGAGCTCGTCCTTCCTCCTCGTGTTCGACGACCAAAACCGTGCTGACCACCTAGTGAGTCACGGAAACGTAAAGCAACAGAAGTTCTTGAGGGTGAGGTGACGCCAACACGGGTGGCGTTGTGAGGAATGCCTTGAAGTCTTCAAAAGCTTTCTGGGCCTCGGTAGTCCATTGAAAATTGTCTGTCCTCTTTAGCAACTTGAAAAAAGGCATGCCTCGTTCACCAAGTCTGGAAACAAAACGGCTCAGTGTCGCCATGCAACCAGTAAGCTTCTGGACGTCCTTCTGGGTACTCGGGGGCTTCATGTTCCGAATAGCGTTGATCTTTTCTGGATTTGCTTCAATGCCATGATGAGACACCATAAAGCCAAGTAGCTTGCCTGACGGCACACCGAAAGTGCACTTCTCTGGGTTCAACTTCATTCTAAAGGCCCGAATATTTGCGAAGGTTTCTTCTAAGTCAGCGATCAGGTCTTCTCTCTGCTTGGTTTTGATGACGACATCGTCGACATTGGCTTCCAAGTTCCTCCCTATTTGGGTCTGAAGGCATCACTGAATCATACACAGATAAGTAGCTCCGGCGTTCTTCAGGCCGAAGGGCATCATGATGTAGCAATAAGCTTCGAACGGGGTAATGAATGATGTCTTCAGGCAGTCGGACTCTTTCAAGCTGATCTGAAGGTATCCCGAGTAACAATCCAAGAAGCTCAGAAGCTCGCAGCCGGCTATTGAATCGACAACTTGATCAATACGGGGCAATCCAAAAGGATCCTTGGGGCAAAACTTGTTGAGGTCGGTATAGTCCACGCACATGCGCCATTATCCTGTCTTATTCCGAACCAGGATCGGGTTGGCTAACCAGTCGGGGTGGTAAACTTCCTTAATGAATTCAGCCGCCAAGAGCTTGGCGAGTTCTTCCTTGATGGCATCCTTTCGATCTTGGGCAAAATGGCGGAGTCGTTGCTTTGTAGGTTTCGCGTCTTCTTTCACATTCAATGAGTGCTCGATCACCTCCCTAGGAATACCCGGCATGTCAGACGGTTTCCATGTAAATATATCTTTATTATTCTCTAGGAAGGTGATGAGCGCGCTTTCCTATTTGGGATCTAACTCCCGCCTATTACAGCAGTTTTAGAAGGATAAGAGGGGTCAAGGGGAATCTTCTTCGTCATGGCGTCGCCTTCTCCCGACTTGGCTATCTTCTTTGCGGGGATCTCGCCTTCTCCTGATGTGGATGCCGCCAGTCGAACCTCTTGTTGGCCGCGTAATCTCTCATGAGTTTGGGCCATGTCGCAGCTTTCCTTATCGCAGGTGAAGGCTTGCCTGACGTCGCTACGCAAGGAAATAGCTCCATTGGGACCGGGCATCTTCATCATGAGGTAGGTGTAGTGTGGTACCGCCATGAACTTAGCAAGCGCAGGTCTTCCGATGATCGCATGATAGGCTACTTCGAAGTCGGCAACCTCAAAGCTGATGTTTTCTGTCCGGAAGTTTTCCCGAGTGACCAAGGTGACGGGAAGGGTGATATGCCCGAGTGGCATAGACGACAGCCCTGGAATGACTCCATGGAAGGGGGCTAAACTTGGCTTCAATTCTGCTCTCGGGATTTGCATCTCATCCAGCGTCTTGGCGAAAAGGATGTTGAGGGCGCTACCGCCATCGATGAGGACGCGCTTGAGCTTTATGTTGCGGACCACTGGGTCTAGTACTAGGGGATACCGCCCCGGGTGAACCACTCGGTCAGGGTGATCCGAGCGGTTGAACATGATAGCCACCTCCAATCATCGTAAGTAGTGTGGGACTTCGGGTTGTACCGCGTTGACTTCTCTGTCGGTCAGCTTTTGCTTCCTCTTGGACTCATACGCCAGCAGTCCCCCGAAGATGTGGTTTAATTTGGCCCTGTGATCTTGAAAAGGTTCAGAGCTGCCAGCCGGGTCGTCCCTCTTGGTTCCTGAAGTGCCAGCTCCATCTGACGGCTTCTGGCGTAATAGAGCTACGTACTGCTCGGCGAACTGCTTGTAGATGAAACAATCTTTGGCCGCGTGCTTGTGATTTGGATGATGGGTGCATTGGGCATTCATAATCTTGTCGTAGGCAGCGACTCAGGGACGCTGTTGTTGGTAGTTTGACGTAGTGGCGACCAGATCCTTGGGCTTATGCTCGCGATCTTTTTGGCCATTGTTGTTGTCGTTGTCCTTCTTAGGACGCCAGCCGCTTCCGGATTGCTTGTCGTGCCTGTCTTGTCGTGAGGCCTTGATTGCATCGTCAGATTTGGCGTAGGAGTTTGCTGTCTCGAACATCTTCTTGACCGTCCTCGGTGGCTTACGTCCGAATTTGCCGATCAGCAACTCGTCGCGGACTCCTTTCTGGAACGCGGCTATGATAACGTCGTCGGTGATGTCTGGGATATTGTTTCACTTCTCCAAGAAATGTCGGATGTAGTCCTTCAATGACTCATCTGGCTCCTGAATCACGTTGTAGAGATTGAAGTGGGTCCCGGGCCTTTCAAAAGTACCCTGGAAGTTGGCGATGAAGTGGTCCCAAAGCTCGCTCCACGAATCGATCGAGCCTCTTGGCAAACTCATGAGCCAGTTTCTGGCTGAGTCGGCGAGAGCAACGGGCAGGTAATTCACCATGGCCTTGCTGTCTCCTCCTGCTGCGCGGATGACGAGGGTGTAAACGGTCAACCACGACTCGGGGTCGGTCTTGCCGTCGTATAGCAAGACGCCAGCCAAGTCCAAAGACCCTCGCCACAACGCAGCATGGAAGCATCAAGATCAATTGGCCGATTCTCATGAGAGAGGTCACGGCCGGCCAGCCGTCCACGATAGGGTTCATCATCAATCCAACTACCAGAGCAGCTCTCGAAGGCCCCCGCCGAGTGACTTGAGGGAGGTGCTTGACCGGCGCCATCGGGAGCACAACAGACCCTCCTATGAAGACCAAAGGAGATCGCCCAACAACTACGACAATGGAGTGCCCGCGTTCACTTGAAACCTGCGTCGAGTGGATTGGCCGAGTGGTTTCAAGCCCATAGGGATTGTAGTCCTTGGATCGCATCGGTGGTAGGCGGCTGCCCTCGGGTGTCTCGGCGGTGGACTTAGTAGCTCTCCGTACGGAGCTAGAGGGAGTGCCGTTGGCTGTGGCTGCGACGATGGTCTTGATCTTGTCCAGAAGTGGTGTTATCGCAGCGGGTGCTGCTTCGATGACGGTGTCGATGAGGGTGAGGGCAGCGACGGCGTATTGTTGAGGCGTGAGAAAGATGTTGGCGTTGTCGACTCGTGTCTGGCGTATGGCCTCACGGGCGGAGCGCCCTGTCGCCCTCAGATCTCGTCTTCTCTTGTCGACGTCTTCTTTCCGCCTGAGCTCCTCCTCTTTGCACTTGTTTTCCTCCTCCATACGCTTGCGCTCCAACTCGAACTTGGCTCGCTCCTCTTCTGCAACCCTACGGGCCATGGCCGAGTCGGTCTCGGCTATTTCGGCCATGAGAACGTTGACTAACATTGGATCATAGTCCTTGTCGAACTCGGAGTCGTTGAATTCGTTCGTGGAGATGTCGTAGAGGTCGTCGAAGTCGGAAGAGCTGAGGTAGTCATTGAGCTCTGTAGATGAGCACGACCCAAGCGATTGAAGTATGACGGTGATTTTCCTTGAGCCTGGATCGCAGCATGATATTGAAGATTCTCCCAAGTGGATCGATTCCAACTTGGAAGACAAAAGAATATGATAGATCTCAGCGTCGTCCGGTAACCCGAACGGCGTTGAGTGGTTTCCCCCTCTCAACTGGTCCGAATCCGAGTCGAGGAGAGAGAGCTTGCCGAATTTGTCGGTGACAAAGTCGAGGCTGCCGAAGCAAAACGCTTGCCCAGGGGCGAAGGCGAAGTCATCGAAGCCTGATGAAAATCCCATCGCGCTTGTTGGCGAGATGATGAAGAAAACTTGACGCACAACCCCTACCTAGCTAGTCAACAAATATGTGATAAACTTAATTTGAAATTGTTGAGACATCCTCATCCTTATCATGTACAATGGTTTAGTGATTGTGGTAGTGTTAAAATACAACACACGGTACAAGTCACTTTTAAAATTGATGATTATTATGTTGACACTGTCACTTGTGACGTGGTGCCTATGACTGTATGCCATTTATTATTAGGACGACCATGGCAATATGATCGTAGTGTGATACATGATGGACGCAATAATACCTACACCTTTAAGATTGGTGGTCAAAATAAGAAACCGACACCAATGACACCTAATCAGTTATCAGCTCAAAACATGCAAAGGAAAGTATAATTCACTTTTGGAAATAAAAAGAAATATATATTTGAGAAACCTAGGTGCAACATAGGAGCCAACAAGTCTAATCAGGAAAAAAAGTTGCTACTGATTGCTACAAAATTTGATATAAAAGAAGTGCAAAACAATCCAAATTTGATACATGTGCTACTTGTGTACAAAGGCAACTTGACAGTTACTAATGATATCACTAGCCTTCCTAGCGCTATGTTAGAACTATTACAGGTATTCAAAGATGTTTTTCCAGAAGAAATACCTACTGGTTTACCTCCTTTAAGAGGCATAGAGCACCAAATTGATCTTATTCTAGGAGCATCTCTTCCTAACCGTCCACCTTACCACACTAATCCCGAGGAAACAAGAGAAATACAACGACAAGTGCAAAAACTTCTTGATAAAGGGTACGTACATGAAAGTCTTAGCCCTTGTTCAGTGCCTATAATTTTGGTCCCGAAGAAAGATGGTTCATGGAGAATGTGTGTAGATTGTCGTGCCATAAATAATATAACTATTAGGTATTGTCATCCTATTCCTAGGCTTGATGATATGTTAGATGAACTAAGTGGTTCAACTATTTTTTCCAAAATAATTTAAGAAGTGGTTACCATCAAATAAGAATGAAACTAGAAGATGAATGGAAAACTGCTTTTAAAACAAAATTTGGATTGTATGAATGGTTAGTTATGCCATTTGGGTTAACTAATGCTCCTAGTACATTCATGCGATTAATGAATCATGTTTTAAGGGCATTCATTGGAAAGTTTGTTGTCGTATACTTTGATGACATTTTGATATATAGTAAGTCCGTGGAAGAACATGTTAAGCATGTCAAAAAAGTCCTAGATGTCCTTAGAAAGGAAAGGCTATATACTAATTTTGAGAAATGCACCTTCTGTAAAAAGTTATATTCTTGGGTTTGTAGTATCAAATCAGAGTGTTGAGGTTGATGAATCTAAAGTAGAGGCAATTAAAAATTGGCCTACCCCTATGAATGTTGTCAAGTTAGAAGCTTTCATGGATTAGCAAGTTCAATTGCAGCCCGGGTTTGTAGTATCAAATCAGAGTGTTGAGGTTGATGAATCTAAAGTAGAGGCAATTAAAAATTGGCCTACCCCTATGAATGTTGTCAAGTTAGAAGCTTTCATGGATTAGCAAGTTCAATTGCAGCCCCACTCAATGAATTAATGATAAAAGAAATTATATTTCAATGGGGTAAATCACAAGAGAGAGCTTTTCAAGAATTAAAGAAACGATTAACAGGAGAACCATTGCTTGTTCTACCAGATTTCACTAAAACCTTTGAAATAAAATGTGACGCTAGTGGAGTAGGTATTGGTGTTGTCCTTATACAAGAAGGAAAACCCATACCATATTTTAGTGAGAAATTAGGAGGAGCCCAATTGAATTACTCTGTTTATGATAAAGAGTTGTTTGCATTAGTACGTGTGCTAGAAACCTGGAAATGTTACCTTTGGCCTAAAGAATTTGTTAGTCACTCTGATCATGAAGCATTAAAGTATTTGAAAAGTCAGACTACACTTAACCAACGACATGCTAAATGGATAGAATTCATTAAAACTTTTTCATATATTGTTAATATAAGATAGGAAAGAAAAATATAGTTGCTGATGCTTTATCTCGAAGGAGTACTTTGCTAAATCAAATGGAAGTAAAAGTTCCAGGTATTGAAAGCATAAAGGAATTATACCCTTCTGATCACGATTTTTCAAAACCATATTCCAAATGCAAGGAAGAGAAGGGTTGGAATAAGTATCATATACATGATTGATTTTTAGTTCATGCTAACAAATTATGTGTTCCCGAGTCGTCCGTTCTCTTATTATTGTTGCAGGAGTCACATGCGGGAGGATTGATGGGACACTTTGGTCACGAGAAAACTTTTATGATGCTTACAGATCATTTCTATTGGCCAAAAATGAGAAATGATGTTGAACGATTCATGCAAAGATGTGAAACCTGCCACAAAGCTAAGTCCAAATTAAATCCTCATGGCTTATATACTCCTATTTCAGTTTCACATGCTCCTTGGGAAGATATTAGTGTGGATTTTGTTTTAGGATTACCAACAACTAAGAGGGGGATAGATTCTATTTTTGTGGTAGTTGATAGGTTTTCTAAAATGGCACATTTTATTCCTTGCCATAAGAGCGATGATGCTTGTCACGTGGCTGATTTATTTTTCAGGGAAATAATCAGATTACATGGAGTGCCAAGGACTATTGTTTCTGATCGTGATGTGAAGTTCATGAGTTATTTTTGGAAGACTTTATGGGCAAAGCTTGGACCTAAATTATTATTCTTAACAACTTGTCACCCACAAACCGATGGCCAAACAGAGGTGATGAATCAAACTCTCTCAACACTTCTAAGAATGATGATCAAGAAGAATATAAAGGAGTGGGAAGATTGCTTACCACATGTGGAGTTTGCATACAACAGAGCGGTGCATTCTACTACTCAACAATGTCCGTTCAAGGTGGTGTATGGTTTCAAACCAATCACACCACTTGATATACTTCCATTGTGTACATAAGAAAGAATAAATATGGATGCAGAAAAACGGGTTGATTATGTGAAGAAAATCCATGTCAAGACTAAGGAAGAGATTGAGAAGAAGGCACAATACTACGCAAAGAAGGAAAATAAGCATAAGAAGAAGATGTTATTTGAGCCAGGAGATTTAGTATGGGTGCATCTTCGAAAAAAATGTTTTCCCGAGAAGCACAAATCCAAGCTCTTGTCTAGAGCTGATGGTCCATTTAAAGTACTCGAAAAGATTAACGACAATGCCTATAAGATTGAACTTCCAGGCGATGACTATGGGGTAAGTAGTACTTTCAATATTTCAGACTTATCTCCTTTCTTTGGTCTAGAGAATGAAGTGTCGAGGATGACTTTTTCTCAAGATGGGAAGAATGATGAAGACATCACTAGTACACCCACACCAATAGGACCAATCACACGAGCAAGAGCAAGCGAATTAAAACACCAGGTGAATCTTTTCCTAAAAGATACTAATTTTAGTGAGAGTGGATTACTACCTAATGCACCAATTTTACTTGTTATCAGATTCAAAGAATAAGGGAAGGGAATAAAGAGCAAGCTAGCTTGATATTTGGAGAAGAGATCAAATTGAATTTTGCTCGCTTGCAACATATACAACATATCTTAGGCTAGATATTTTAGAAGTGAAATTGCACTAGAGTTATGCTACATGTAAAAGCTAGCTAGCTTCAAGTTCAAGCATGCAATGTACCAGTTGATCCCAATGATGATGAAGATGTAGTAGGCTTCTTCTCGTTAGGTGTAGATGCTAGTTTGACATAGATGCGGAACTAGCATTAGTTTTAAATGAAGTACCAATAGAAGTTGTACCTCGTCCCAAGCTAAAGCGAGCCCTTGGTGTGCTGGCTTGTGCTTTTAAGCTAAAAGAAGGTGTTCTTGTTGTCTTGGCATCTTCAAGTATTTGTCTTTCTACCTTTTCAGCTTGGTGGACCAATTCCACTATGCTGTTATATGGTTGGTAAACCACGATGCATTTAATATCTCTATTTAACCCAAATAGAAAACGTGACATGGTTTGTTCTTCATCTTCATGTATTCTTGCTCGAATCATGGCTTTCTCCATATCCTTGTAGTATTCTTCCACAGGTTGAGTTCCCTGTCTCATGTTTTGCAATTTATCAAAGAGATCACGTTTATCATGGTTAGGCACAAACCTTGCTCTCATTTCACGTTTCATTTCAGCTCAAGAGGCAACAGATGGTTCATTATGTTCCTCTCCCTAATTTTGGACTTGCTCCCACCAAATGAGTGCATAGTCATCAATCTCTAATGCAGCCATCGCAAGCTTCTTTTCCTTTGAATAGTTGTGTATTTGGAAGATTTTATCAACCTTCAATTTCCATGTTAGGTAAGTATCGGGTTTAGAGTTACCTTCAAATTTTGGAATGGTAAATTTGAGTTTGCCAAATTTCTCTTCCTGAAGTTGATCAACTTCATGACATATTTCACATCTCCTTATGTTGTTTCCCCTACGACCAGGTGGAGGTGGAGGTGGTCGTATGGCAGCAGCAACATGGTTTCGTCGTGGTTGTGCATCATGTGTAGTAATTTTCTCATCAGCTTCCTCATCTGCGTCAAAGGTAGGTTGTTGGATACTTGCCTTGTCACCTTGTTTCTTCAAGAGATGTGCCATATCATTGAGCAATTCTTGCCTGAGTTGATCCATGCTATGGTTCACTGCATTGTCAAAATTATCCATGGCCTGTTTCACCTCAGCAGCGATCTCCTCTGTCCTTTCTTCTAACCAACTCAGTCCATTGTTCATGATGAAGACATCAGTAGTACACCCACATCAACAGGACGAATCACGCAAGCAAGAGCAAGAGAATTAAAACACCAGGTGAATCTTCTCCTAAAAGATACTAATTTTAGTGAGAGTGGATTACTACCTAATGCACCAATTTTACTTGTTATCAGATTCAAAGAAGAAGAGAAGGGAATAAAGAGCAAGTTGGCTTGATATTTGGAAAAGAGATCAACTTGAATTTTGCTCGCTTGCAACATCAGTATACAATATATCTTAGGCTAGATATTTTAGAGGTGAAATTGCACTAGAATTTTGCTACATGTAAAAGCTAGCTAGCTTCAAGTTCAAGCATGCAATGTACCTGCACATGTACTGTAGCACCGACAAGACACTGTAGCTCCACCGTCGTACTGTAGTTACAGCCCTTATAAGCCTATATAAAGGGCAGCCCACCTCATATGTAAATCATATTTTGACACTTTGAAATATAGAATTCTTGTCCTAGGGTTTGTGTGTGATACTACACCACCCCCTATAGAAACAGGAATTGATTTGAGTGTCTTGCTCCGTCATTCTTGTGGTTTGCTTTGCTAATTGCAAGAACACGTTTACTCCACGTGAGAGAGTAAACAAAAAGGGTTGAAGTTTGTGGTTGGATGAATTGAGTGCCGCAGGTTGCCGTGACCAAGACGGTGGTTGACGGTGTCATTCATCACGTTGCGCAGGTCCAGTTACCCTTCAATCCTACGCCGTGAAGATCGGGCCAAACTCCGTTGCCCCGTATCATCCTTCCTCCTCTCCACCAAGCCGGTGCGCTCACACGCCACCCGCTCGACAAATGTTGAGCCAGGCAGGGTAGCACATCGAGCTGTCTTGCACCGCCTGCACTGCGTCGTGCACCGCCCCAAAGTTGCCCGTGCATCGCACCACGCCGCGACAAGGCGAGCACGCGCATCCCAGCGGTCGATACTATTCTTGTGGTCCCCACCTGATGACTTCCCCGTCTTCCTTGTACGCTGCCCTATCGCAAGAATCATCACCTCGCACGAATCGTGCTGATGAGACTGACTCATCGTGTGGCCCGTGTCAGTCGTCGGTGCTGACCCCACCTCTTCCATGCGCCATCTCACCCTACCCTTGCCTTTTCTCCGCTTTTCCCGCCCTGCCCACTGCTACCCGACAACCATTCATGTGCCAAGATCCCAGTCGACCGAACCCACCCCAAACACCGGCATCGCCATGAGCCATGCAACCACACCGAAAGATGAAGACCACGTCCACAAGCCATGCTTACCTTGTACTCCCTTCCCTGTGCCGCCTCTCTGCTTCCTTCAGCCGAGAAGTCCAGCCGGCCCCGCTTGGCCAAGCCCGCCAGCTCTACCTTTGTTGCCATCCACCAGCCACGACGACTATAAAAGCCGCTATCTTCGCCCACTGGCCTCCAAGCTCCACCACCACTTCCACTGTCGTTGCCTCTTATCCACCCAAACCAACGCCACCCTGACCCCTTCCCGACCACACGCCATCCCTGGCCAAGCCGCCCTACGCCGCCCCGGCCTCTGGACGCCACACGCCCCGAGCCACCCTATGCCCCCGCCGCACCGATCCAGCCCAAGCCGCCCGGCTCGAGCCAGCATCACGTCGTCATGCCGCCTCCGCAACCCTAGCTACCTCCTGTCCGAGAGGAAAGGGGAGCGAATAGGAGAGAGCAAGAAGAGGATAAGTGAAGAAAAGAATGGAGGAGAGAACAAGGAAGAAAGCATAAAGAAGAAAGAAGGAGGAAGAGACTAACAGGTAGGATCCATGCGGACCTCACATTTCCTTAATCAAACCTGTACAGTAATGATAACACTGATCCCCTTCCTTTCCCACATACAAGTGGGCCTCACCATGTTTAATTTCTATCAAAACCTCATCTTAACTTTTGATTCACTTACAGATGGGACCCACTATTACCATCCAATCGTCTGCCTGGTCCACCGTCCCGGGCTCGCTGACACGTGGGTCCGCGGGCTTGGTCCATCACTCTGGTCCACACCCATGAGCCTAGTCCACCACTTAACCGTCCCGTGAGCCACGTAGACCCGGTCTACCATGCACCTGTGCCCCTATCTCTATGACAGTGGGACCAACGAAGGAATATTCCTCCAAATATTCTTTTGCAATAAAGAAAATCCTTTTCTTTTGCTTATAAATCCTTTTAAACATCAAAAAACCGTAAATCCGCTTCACTCCGTTCAACTTCCAGAATTTCTCTAAAACCGAGATCTATCAAATGGCGCTATTAGTTTGTAATAGATAGTATTTGCTTTGTATGGTTTTGTGTGGTTCTCTCTTGTCAACCGCGTAGTGGATATTCCGGAAATTAAACGGACGCGGATTTCTCGAAGATTTACAAACCTAAAGAAAGGCAAGTCACTACGATCCCCTCCTTGAGCATGTGGATCCTATTTTTATAAATGTGTTGATTGCAAATAAAACTGCATATATCCTTGAAAATGTGTACTTCTTGTTACCCATATATGAAAATGCGTACCTAAACTTGTTAGTAAGCCATCTTTGAAATTGTTACCCATATATCCTTGTTGCCTGAGTCTATTATTTATGTGTGGTCAATAATTGACTTAGTTTAGCATTGCTTGTTTATACGAATATACACTCCATGATTGGTATATGCATGTGAATGCGCTGATCACTTGGTGTGAGTGATTGTCGAAAGATGGGTGGAGATATGAGCGCCACCCATAGTTCAAAACCTTTATGAAAACCAAAAACTTAATAAAACAAAAGAATTTCAACACGAACGGCACAGATAGAATATGGGTGGTTCTATGAAATGGCAAGCCATCGACCCTGGTCAGTTAAGGACCAAGTCAAGAAGCTATGCAGGAAACGAACCGAGTACGACCACATTTCTCAAATAGGTATAGACCTGGCGGATTAGGTAACCTAAGTAGGGTGGCACCTGTCATGGTAGTTCTGTAGTTGTTACAGTTGTGATGGAAGATGTGTTGGATTTATGGAATGTCATGACAAGAACCTAAAACACACCTAAGTATAATTACATATTATGTAAACCCCCTAGTACCTCGGAAACACCAGGACTCTTCTCACTGCTCGCTCGAGGTAGGGTTGGGTGCTGGGGCGCAATGAGGATCCATAGTCCTTGGAGCGGGTGCCACAATGTGAAGGTAACCGAAAAACCATGTCGTGACAAGTCTCATGTGTTGGGTGCGTCACGGAGTGCAGGATTAAAAGCATACATCCACTACAGTGTGAGTAAACAAATCTATTCGAATAGTCATGCTCACGGCTAATTGAGCACCGTGACTTGTACTACTCTTGACTAGCCTCATAAGTTTTAATCTTGCTTAGAATAAGATTGGGAGGGAATTTTGTGACCTTGCCCAGCGTGCAAGAAGGTCGTAATGATGGAGATGATGTAATGTGACCATGACTACTATGGATATAACCATTGCTCACATCATGGATCAACAAGAGACATCAAGATCAAGTCCTCCAAGTGCTGGAATCCGATTCGGTCATTTGCTACATTACTGACTTCAAACAGCTGCCAAATCTGCATACGAGCTCCGTTTTCAGCCCGTGAGTACTTGATGGAAAGCTCTCAGAGTCCTCTTTCCAATGGATCCAGTCTCATCTCCAAATTCCATCTCAGTTGGCAGCAATTATAGAAACAAGGTGTTGCATCACCTATAATGGGCCTATGGGCTTGTAACTTCATCTGGGACCCTAGCCCAGGTGGGGCCCATGTGGGGTGTGTCCCAACCTAGTGGAGCACGACCTAGGAACCCACTTGGTCATCCTCCTTCCCCTTTAAATAGCTAGGTACCCCTTCAGGGTTTCTTAGGTTTTGTTAGATTAAAGTTTTAGCCATTGCTACTTTATCTTGTAGTTACGTGTGTCGGCTAAACCACCTAGTTACTTGTCTTTGGAACCCTACCTTATCATGAGCTTTAATTCCTATTTGCAATTCAGATTGCTTTTATCTTGTTCTTGCTTGTTTCTTCGATGTGCTTGCAAGAATAAGGTTGATTTGCACCGGCAAGATCAACAACCCACGGAGAGGTGTATCGATTGTTAAGGTGCAACACAACAACGTCTTATACAGTTGTAGTCGGATAATCAATGTTTCTCTCAAATCGTAGCTATTATCAACTCACCGAAAGATCGAGACAACCATATCCCTGAGCGTATCGAGTGGAGCTCAGGGTTTATCAAGTGGTATCAGAGCTTTCGTTGATCTGTGAGTTTTTATCTACCTATAACCAGAAAATAGCCATACAAAAAAATTTGCATACATTATCTAGCCATCTTTGTGCCGCTGCATTGTTCTTTTTAGTTTTTGCTTTATTGAGTTTTGCGTTGCATCGTCGTGTCGTGTTGCTGGTCTTAGCGTCTAGTACGTTTAGTGTTTCGAGTTCTTGTCACATCTAGTACCACTGTCGTCGCCGCTGCCATGTCCGTGCTGTTGCCGTGAGAAAGATAGAAGGAGGAGATTAGATTAGATTAGATTGGTTTTTATTTGTAAAAAAAAATTTGGTATCGGATTCGAGTTTCGTTTGCAAAAAGGAATCCACACAAGGAGAGCATTCCATTTTTGTATAGATCAAATTTTAGGGTTTGGACATTTACATTTGAGTCCCTGTAATTTTCATATTTATATTTCAGTCCCGGTAATCTTGCATTTAGGTCATTGAGTCGTTTTTGCTGAAAAAAATAAAAAAAATCAGAAAGGTGCAAAAAAAAGCCGCACCAAAAAAAAGAAAGAAAGAAAAGGAAAAGAAGAAAGAAAAAGAGAAAGAAAAGAGAAAATCAGCCGTTATCTTTGAGTTTTCTTTTGTATATCAGAGTTGTGCTCGAGTTGTTCATAGTGCTATCTTGTGATATCGTTTGTGTCTAGGCTCGCGCCTCTAGTGCGTTCTAGCCTAGGACCAGCACGGTATTGACTTTGAACAATTATTCAACTTTTTATTCTCTAATTTGAGCATTTGTTATTCCTTTGCTACATATTTAACCCTACCTAGAGCTCTAGAGATTTGATTGCAGCCGTACAGCAAGTGTTTGCTAAGGCATCGATACATCCAACCTCTATTGGGGTGCTTGGTTGAGTCGGTGTATATCACCATTTCGCTTGCATTGGTAAGAACTTGTAAGAGCTTGGTTAAAAGCTTAAGTGTGTGTGATATTTAAGCCTCCACTACCTAGTAGTTGATAGGAGCGTACATATATTTTTGTGGATGTTTCTTATTTTCTACTAACAATGGCAGGGATATGCAAGACAATTGGGGATAACTATGCTCAACGTCGACATCTTCATCGAGACATGAGGAGTGATCACCATGACACATATGAGGTAAGTGACGTTGTTTTGGGTAAGATCAAATCTGCACTACCTTATTTCGAAGGAAATTATGATTCTCATGCTTACATTAAATGGGAGTTAGCGGTTGATAAAGAATTTAAAAAGCATGATTTGTCTGAAAAACAAATGGTTATGTGTGCCTCTAGTGCTTTAGTGAAAAATGCTTCTTATGAATGCAAACATCTTTGTAGGCATAACAAAATACTACAATCTTGGAAAGACCTAAAATGATATTTGAGAAATGTTTATGTTCCCATGTATTATGCTGACATTCTGCTCAACTAACTGCAATGTTTAAAACAAGATACCAAAACTGTTACTTCATACTATTATGATATGCATGCTTGTTTATTACGTTGTGGTTTAGATGAATGCGAACAAGCTACAGAATTGCGGTTTTTACGTGGGTTTAATAAAGAAATTCAGCACATGCTTGCTTGTCAAAGTTATAGATCTTTTTCTCATTTGTTACAACTTGCTTGCAGTACTGAATGTCAAATTGAGGAGGACATGAAAAAGCAACACGCTATGTTTTTGCCTCTTATTACTAACCATTTGCAGGAAGTGCATAATCATGAAAAGAAGGAGAGATACATGAATAAGCCGTCATTTTCATTGTTTACACTCAAACTCAATGCACCTCCATCATTGGAAGAGAGCATCAAAGGTAAACTAAATGGTGCTGAAATTAATCAAGGTGAGTGTGCAGCTAATCAGTTGAATATGTCCACTTTTCATGCTATAGTAGAGCAAACATTAGTCGAACCAATTGCCGAGTTGCCTTTGTCAGAAGTTGATTTACTTGTTGTTCCTTGTGATAAAGAAGAGTTGTGTGACAATTCTTCACTTATATCCCTGCCACAACTAGTGAATGAACATGCTATTTCTAGTGTGAGTTCTTTATGTGTTGATTTTAAGCATGTTATTCACATTGCTAATGGAGTAGAGGAACGTGAATTGCTATTTTCTTTAAATACTTTGGGCTATGTTTTGTTTGATGATTTTTGTGAGCTCGATAATATGAAGGAGAAATTATTTGCTAAGTCTGATTTGCCATGTCCAAGTAATGCTATTTTTCGTATCTTTGACGAATATAATGATAGAGAAATATATTTGGTGCAAAGAGTTTACATCTGTTCAGATATAGAAACTCCTGTTGATGTGGATAAAAAAAGCAAGTTAAAGAGACATGTTATTGCTAATCATATTATCTCGAGTTTGTATTGTTTTGATTCGAAGAAACAGGTTGTTTTAAATGGACTATGTGAACAGCACCATATGAAAAAACCGAGAATGGTTTTCCGTGAAGAAGGGGACGATGATCTGACCATGGCTACTATGGATATAACCGTTGCTCACATCATATCTCAACAGAAAGATGTCAAGATCAAGTTGTCCAAGTTCTGGAATCCAATTAGGCCACCTGCTACAGTGCAGAATTCAAACGACCGCCAAATATGCATATGAGCTCCATTTTGGGCCGATGAGTACTTGATGGAAAGCTCTTGGTGTCCTCTTTCTAATGGATCTAGTCTCATCTCCAAATTTCATCCTAGTCGGCCGCAATCACAGAAACAATGTGCTACGTCACCTATAATGGGCCTATGGGCTTGTAACTTTATCTGGGACCCGGCCCAGGTGGGGCCCATGTGGGGTGCGCCCCAACCTAGTGGAGCACGACCTAGGAACCCCCTTAGTCGTCCTCCCACCCCTTTAAATAGCTAGGTACCCCTTCAGGGTTTCTTGGGTTTTGTTTAGAATAAAGTTTAGCTTCGCTACTTTGCCGTGTAATCCCGTAATCGGTTAGATCGCTGGTTTGCTCGTTACAAAATCCCAACTAATCATTTGTATTCAATTCCTATTTGCAATTCAGATTGCTTTTATCTTGTTCTTGCTTGTTTCTTCGATTTGCTTGTAGAAATAAGATTGATCTGCATCGACAAGATCAACAACTCATGGAGAGGTGTATCGATCGCTACGGCGCAACACAACAATGTCTCGTACGGTTGTAGTTGGGTCATCAACGTTTCTCCCATATAGTAGTTATCATCAACTCACCAAAAGACAGGACAACCAGATCCCTAAGCGTATCAAGTGGATGTCAGGGGTTATCAAGTGGTATTAGAGTTTTCGTTGCTCGGTGAGTTTTTATCTACCTATAACCAGAAAATAGCCATAAAAATAATTGCGTCCTTTACCTAGCCATATTTGTGCCATTGCATTGTTCTTTTCAGTTTTTGCTTTGTTGAGTTTTGCGTTGCATCATCGTGTCGTGTTGCTGTTCTTAGCGTCTAGTACGTATAGAGTTTCAAGTTCCTGTCACGTCTAGTACCACTATCGTCGCCGTCGTCATGTTCGTGCTCTTGCCGTGAGAAAGATGGGAGGAGATTAGATTAGATTAGATTTGTTTTTGTTTGTAAAAAAAATTTGGTATCGGATTCGAGTTCCGGTTGCAAAAACAGAATCCATATGAGGAGAGCATTCCATTTTTTGTATAGATCAAATTTAGGGTTTGGACTTTTACATTGGAGTCCCTATAATTTTCATATTTACATTTAAGTCCTTGTAATCTTGCCTTCAGGTCCTTGAGTCATTTTTGCTAAAAAAAATCAAAAAAAGAAAAAAAAGGCAGAAAGGTACTAAAAAAGAAAACAAAAGCCGCACCAAAAAAACAAAAGAAAGAAAAAAAGAAAAAGAGAAAGAAAAGAGAAAATCAGTTGTTATCTTTGAGTTTGCTTTTGTATATCAGAGTTTTTCTTGAGTTGTTCCTAGTGCTATCTTGTGGTATCGTTTGTGTCTAGGCTCGCATTTCTAGTACGTTCTAGCCTAGGACCAGCACGGTACTTGACTTTGAACAATTATTCAACTTTGCATTCTCTGATTTGAGCATTTGCTAGTCCTTTGCTACATATTTAAGCCTACTCAGAGTTCCATAGATTTGATTGCAGCCATACAGCAAGTGTTTGTCAAGGCATCGATACATCCAACCTCCATTGGGTCTAGGTTGAGTCGGTGTGGTCACCATTCCGCTTGCTTTGGTAAGATCTTATAAGAGCTTGGTTAAAAGCTTGAGTTTGTGTGATATTTGAGCCTCCACTACCTAGTAGTTGATAGGAGCGTGCATATTCTTGTGTGTGTTTTTTGTTTTCTACTAACCATGGCAGGATTACGCAAGGGGATACGAGATGTTCATGCTCAACATCGACTTCTTCACCTTCAACGAGATATGACGACTTCTCCATGTGATTCATGTGAGGTACCTGACTATAATTTTGCACGAGACTTCTCCACGTGATTCACGTGATTCTTGCTTGTTTCTTCGATTTGCTTGCAGGAATAAGATTGATCTGCACCGGCAAGATCAACAACCCACGGAGAGGTGTATCGATCGCTAAGGCGCAACACAAAAACGTCTCGTACGGTTGTAGTCGAGTCGTCAACGTTTCTCCCAAATCGTAGTTATCAACTCACCGAAAGATCGGGACAACCAGATCTCTGAGCGTATCGAGTGGATGTCAGGGCTTATCACTTAGGATGATCAAGTTAGAACTAGAGCAACCCATCAAGGTCATTGGACCAATACCGTAGCATAGATCAACTAGCTTAATCAAGTGAAGCATATCAATGAAGTATATCCTATGCATAAGCATATAACTACTGAAGCAGCATATGAATTATGAACACAAGAATATAAAGAAGATAATTATATTAATTCAACTATAGTATTACAAAATGAGTAAAGGACTAAAGATATATCGGAATATCCGAAAAGACTATAGGACCGAAGATACTCTAAACCTAGTTTACACTAATACTATTGAAATACAATGTAGAGTAGAGAGAGTGAGTTGCAAGTGAGGGAGTGATCTCCTTTTATAGTTGTTTATGACGGTTGGGGGAGGTCGGTAACTCCCATAATCATCATTGAGAGCCAACCAGGAGTCGCCACATGGAGGGCTAGGATGAGAGGAGGCATTGGGAGTTCTCTTGGTTCGGCCAAACCATGGCCCTACCTTCTCTCAACTGCCTTTCTACAGGGACTTCCAGGTGGGCCCTATGGCGGCTAAGGGTGGTTTGGTCCCACTTCAAGTGGGTTTGAGCTGATTGTGGGCCCCTTAATCTGTGTGCTCACACGTGATTCGCCGAAAGTGTGTTTCCTTGCAAGCCGACTTTATTTCTCCTTCACTTTCATGTTTATTCTCTGCATACATGTTAATCCTCTAAGTATAGTAGAACTACATTATTTATTGATGACGTACGTGTACGATATGTTAGTTCTCCTTTATTTATTATGGTAGTTGGCGATAGAAGTTGGCACTTAACGACCGTCAATACTAGGCACCGAGGCAAGAACTTGTAAGAGATTGGTTAAAAGCTTGAGTGTGTGTCTTTTGAGCCTCCACTACCTAGTAGTTAATAGGAACGTGTATATTTTTGTGTATATTTCTTGTTTTCAACTAACTATGGTAGAGATACGCAAGACAATTAGAGATAACTGTGCTCAACATCGACATCTCCGTTGAGACATGAGGAGTGATCAACATGATAAATATGAGGTAAGTGACATCGTTCTAACAAAGATCAAATCTGCACTACCTTATTTTGAAGGAAATTATGATCCTCATGCTTACATTAAATGGGAGCTAGCGGTTGATAGAGAATTTAAAAAGCATGGTTTGTCTGAGAAACATATGGTTATGTGTACCTTTTGTGTTTTAATTAAAAATGCTTCTTATGAATGAAAACATCTTTGTAGGCATAACAAAATACCTCAATTTTGGAAAGAACTGAAACGATATTTGAGACACTTTTATGTTCCCGAGTATTTTGCTTATATTCTGCTCAATAAACTGCAATGTTTAAAACTTATATCCATGTCGAAACTAATGATGCTGAAATTAATCAAGGTGAGTGTGTTGTTGATGAATTAAATTTGTCCACTTTTCGTGCTAAAGTAGAGCAACCATTAGTTGAACTAATTGTTGAGATTCCTTTGTCACAAGTTGAATTGTTTGTTGTACCTTGTGATAAAGAAGAGTTGTGTGATAATACTTCACTTATATCCATGCTACAACTATTGCATAACACATGGTATTACTGTTGATAATTCTTTCCACACTGATTTTAAGCATTTTGTTCACATTGCTAATCAAGTTGAGGAACGTGAATTGCTATCTTCTTTACATACATTAGGCTATGTTATGTTTAATGTTTTTTGTGAGCTCGATAATTTGAAGAAGAAATTATTTGCTATTAATTTGCCATGTCCATCTAATACTATAGTTCATATCTTTGACAAATATAATAATAGAGAAATATATTTGGTGTAGAGAGTTTACATATCTTCACCTTTCGAACCTCCTGTAGCCATAGATCCATATTGCAAGCTAGAGAGTTATATTATTGCAAATCATGCTACTTCGAGTTTCTCTTGTTTTGATTGGATGAAACAAGTTGTTTTAAATAGGCTACGCGAAAAGAACCATATGGAAAAGCCGAGGACAATTTTCCGTGAAGAAGGGGAGAATGATGTGACCATGGCTACTATGGATACAACCATTGCTCACATCATATGTCAACAGGAAGAAGTCAAAATCAAGCTGTCCAAGTTCTGAAATCTAATTCGGCCACCTACTACACTACTGAGTTCAAACGGCCGCCAAATATGCATACGAGCTCCATTTTGGGCCCATGAGCATTTGATGGAAAGCTCTCGGAGTCTCTTTCCAACGGATCTGATCTCATCTCCAAATTCCTTCTCAGTCATCCGTGATCACAAAAACAAGGTGTTGCGTCACCTGTAATGGGCCTATGGGATTTAACTTCATCTGGGACCCTGGCCCATGTGGGGTGCGCCCCAATCTAGTGGAGCACAACCCTAGGGACCCCTTGGTCGTCCTCCTACCTTCTTAAATAGCTAGGTACCTCTTTAGAGTTTCTGGGGTTTTGTTAGATTAAAGTTTTAGCTATTGCTACTTTTTTTGTAGTTACGTGTGTCGACTAGACCACCTAATTACTTGTCTTCGAAACCCCACCTTATCGTGAGCTTTAATTCCTATTTGCTTATTCTTGCTTGCATCTTCGATTTGCTTGCAGGAATAAGGTTGATTTGCACCGACAAGATCAACAACTCACGGAGAGGTATATCGATCGCTAAGGCGCAACACAACAACATCTTGTACAGTTGTAGTCGGGTCGTCAATGTTTCTCTCAAATCATAGTTATCATCAACTCACCGAAAGATCGGGACAACCAAATCCCTAAGCGTATCGAGTGGAGTTTAGGGTTTATCAAAAGAAGTCCGATCTAGAGCAGGACTCACCCGCGTTCGGAAGACCAAATGGGACCGAGTGAGTCTTGAGCTCTGCTGACTAGTTCAAATCCTAGTCTAAGAGGGAAAGCTTGCCAAACTTGTAAGCAAGGAAGTCAAGATCGCCAAAACAAAACGCATGCCTTAGCGGGAAGACGAACCCAACGACTCCTGAAGATGATTCCATCGCGCTTGTCAACGACAAAATTGACGCCCCTTATCTGGCACGCCAACTGTCGATATTTTATATCGACAATAATTAAAGGGGGTAGCGAAAGAGATCTAAAAGTGGATGGATTGATGGGATAAGGGTTTAGACAGGTTCAAGCCCTCTCGATGAGAGGTAATACCCTACTTCTCTTTGAGGATTTGTATCCACCGAGTGTATTATGTTGATCTGATGATCGAGTTGTGGTATATGCCCTTGGAGGGCTATCTACCCCCATTATATAGGTTAAGGGCTAGGGGTACAGGTAAGAGACCTGGCCTGATTCGGCTCAGGCTCCCTTTAGTATTACAAAAGCTAACTTAGCCGTTATATAGAGTCCTACCTTAACCGGCAACGAAACTCTAACAACTAAAATACACACAACTCCAAATACCATTGCCAGGATCCACCTCCTTTAGCAGTTGAACATACTAACCATTTAGATAACTAGTACCTATAATCTCCACAGATATATGTTTTGTACTGGCTATGTATGTTTGTACCAACTATTAATCTAGGGATTGGTACACGAAAACACATGAGATTTTCGGTGTTCAAAACCAGTGGACAATAGTAGTGCTGCAATGCTTCACGTAGCACAACAGATCATTGTTGATGGCAAAGCTAAGGTTCTATATTTGGTCCATGGTCAATGGATGATGAGATGCATGAAAACCCATGTGAGAAAGAGAGCCACATAGGCACATCAGGTGAGAGTACTGAAAAGAGTAAGTTGTGTGATTCCACTAAATGTGAGGTTGAGTGCATCCAAAATTTGATTGTGAGAGATATATCAAAAGAAAATCCCTGTTTCTAGTGTTGTTTCTCACAAAAGGTAGGATGAGCGAGAAGAGGACATAACCACGGTGGGAGATTGATGCTTGTTTTCCCGTTGTCAAAATTTCATGAGAACGATGGTATATATCTTGACATGCCTCCTACAACACCTACGTCTTCCATGCAGAGCTTATCGGTGAGTATGAAGGTGTTCGTGTACTATTGCAGCAAAACATGGTTAGCTACTTTGAATGTGCAAATGTTGAAATTGATCCATGCTTTTTTTCTTGTGATGAATTCATAGTTCCACGTTCTGAATATTGCATGCTTAATTTATATAATGTGCAATTATTTACTCACAAGGAAGTGTTAGTTAGAATTCCCATATGCTCAATTAAATTTTCCAACGGATGCCATATGGAAATTTTTTTGGCACCACTGGTTACGAAAAAATACTCTTTACACGAGTGGGTGGACCTGTGAGAAAGTGTGTAGTACGCGCGAGGAATCACTCAAAACCTCTCACAAGTATTTTTGCACTTATGGAAATGTTTTGGTACCATTGATTTTAAAAATTATTTTTTCCGCGAGTGGGTGGGCTCGTGAGAAAGTTTATGGCGCGCTTGAAATAGCTCAAAACCCCTCACAAGTGTTTTTTTTTCATATATGAATGTTTTGGCATCATTGATTGCCGAAAAAAATTTTCAAGCGAGTGGGTGAGCCCTCATAAAAGTTTGTTGTGCACGCAAGGAATCACTCGTAACCCCTCTAACGTGTTTTGTAAATTTTTCTTATGTGAGTAGGTGGGCCCGTGAAAAAGTTTGCGGTGCACGTATGGAATCACTCGAAACCCTACGCATATGAGAATATTTTGGCACCGTTGATTATAAAGAATTATTTTAGATGAGTGGATAGACCCGTGGAAAAGTGGTGCATAAAATTGCTCGAGATCTCTCATCATTATTATTGGTATATGGGAACGTTTCATTGGTATATGGGAACGCTGATTTCAAAAATTATTTTCTAAATTATTTTCTACACGAGTTGTTAGACCCATAAGAATGTCTACACATGGAATCGCTCGAAACTCCTCAGATGTATTTTTCTTATATGAAAATGTTTTGATACCATTAATCGTGAAAAATATATTTGACACGTAAAAGCATGGACTATTCTATGGAAAAACTATGGCACAAATTATTCCCGTGCAATGGGTCAGAATGTAAACAGAAAGAAGCCAACTAATCAAAAGGTTGATGGGACCTGCAATTTCAGGGGTAGATATTGGCCAGGACAAGCTTTTCCAGGTAATTACACTTGGCAAAGAATCTGAATGAATCCAAAACTATAGACATTTTCTATAATGCATAATCTAATTACATGTTGAAAGATTAGAGAACGAAAAAAAAAATAAAGGGCTGATGCTATCAAATAACAGTGAGATAATGCGTAGGAACAAAACTTCTACAGGATAGAAAACCAATTGACAGGGCACCAATTCCTCTTCCTTCTGAACTATGGACTGAAGCCATCACATTTCTAGGTATGAAAGATTTTAGATGCCGTTCGACGTATACCCCCTAGACCTTTGGGATAAAGCATTACAATATTGATCCAACAGCATAAAACATCATGTTTTTGTTGTTTCGGTATCAAGATGGTTCCCATTCTCAATGTGCTTCCCATTCATTTGTGTCCATGGTCTCTGCACGCATCACAGCAATATTCCTCAATGTCAAGCTAATGCATCAATTGAATTTCCAACAATATATTTTCGGAGGTAACGACTCATACCCAATCAGCAGAATCAACAGAGTTACCATTCAACAATCTAGTCTTATCCTCTTTCAACTTGCTGTCTTTCTCCTTTATGCTCACAGGTAGTACAGATGTTGATCCAGCTGATCGGTCAGGAAGTTCTGTACAAAAGAATTTGCAGTCTGACTATGGAAGAGAGTAGGAATAAAACTAAAAAATGTCAAGAAATTCTTTTTCTACCTGTAAGCTTCTTGTCCATAAAGAAAACAACCAAGTTCACTGTATACCTGAACAAGGAATATGCATTAAAACAAGGAGAAAGAGGCACAGCAAAAAAAAAAAAATCAATATTGACATACTACCCACCATGCAACAACAACATCAACACTGTAATGCTTGCGAGAGGCTATTATAAGAAGACTCTGGGCAATAGCTATGCACCATGCAAGCATCTTTATAAACCTGAAATGAATTTTTTAAAAAATACAGAATATTAGATTGTTGTATTTCCAAGACAGACTAAATTTCTGGCAAGAATTCCAGTGAGGGAACCTCTCAATGCAAAAACGTCACCTTATGTTTCCATATTTCTGGTATGTTACGACGAAGACTATAGTGAAAATCATGTGAGATGAAAATATCAAGTCACCGCACCCATAAATTACTCCTCTTGGGACTGCAGTGATAGAACACAACAAATTTAAGTATCCAAGAAAAATATTAGGGGCAGTTCAATTTGATAGGTTGGAAAACAGAAAAACATCAAGGTGGGCTCTTACAATTAATGAGAAGCACCTCTGCTACATTTTGAGGATGTGGTAATCTGGCAAGAGCTGAGCCCTGCATAAGATATATGAAGTGCCCATTAAAACCTGGTTTTCATCTAAATCTGCCATTATGAATGGATGTCAGCCCTGACAAGCCGCCTTACCTCACGGCAATGATAGTTGGGCCCTGGAAGTTGTGTGGAATAGAATGTGACTATCCGTAAGAATTGAGAAGCCTGAGAAACACAATAGGCATCGGAAATACGCTAGTAACAGATCAACATATATGGAAACACTTACACATAAGAAGGCAAGAACTCTACGCCAAATAAGAACAGTGTAGAACCGCTTGGTTTGAAGGATGAAAGGATGAAATGTCCACTGCAAGGTAAACAGTCTGCTGTTACAGTGGGCAAATTTAAACTTGTAGGTAGAAACTAAAAGTTATGGGCCTGCTTGGAAGCCGGTATTTAGCCACTGTTGTAAATTGCAGGCCCGAAATATTATTCCTCGCTAGACTCAAATTCGCCCAACACCGGTATGGGCTGTAACACACTAAATTTACCCATGTTTATGGCCCAATCCAACGGAAAAGAAACTGTGGCCTAAGGAGGCCACACTATTTTTCTGAGAAATGTCAAGCTCTTGGCTGAGGCCCAGCAAGCGAGCATGCTCTCTTGGTCGCATGTGCGTCCTTGCATCTTCCACCATCACCGCCTCTGCCTACTCTGCTTCCGGTTTGACCGTCTCTACGCTTTGTGCTGCCGCCGCCAACTCAGGTGCCGCGCTCCGCCACCTAAACCAAGGCCGAGGCCATCAGTGTCTTCACCGCTGCCTCTTCTGCTCGGGTGGCAACTAACACTGCACATCGAGATTGAGGCGTTGTTCGATGGCTCGACTTCTCGGATCTACACATGATATGGAGATCAACAACGACCTCCATGCCCTGCATCATCAGTGGGTTTGATAGGAGTTTTGATGCCTTATGATTTGGAACTTGTTGCCTCACAATTTCTCTATCTTGTGGTGAATACTTTTTCTCTAATTTCTGTGTCATCAACATGAATTCATTTTAAACGTCTTGTTCCCTATCTCAAAATTTTACCTCGGTAATCATGTTGATTTTCATTTAGCTCCTCAAAGCAAGGATTGAGTGATGTTCATTACCATCCTTGTTTTTTAACAGAGTGTTCATTTTACAGAATGTTCAATTTCTGCTGAAAATCCTGGCAATCTTCTCCCAAACAGCATTAGTTGCAGGGGTTTTTATTTCACTTGTAATTTCAGGTACCCAAAGATAAAAAATGTATTTCTATTACAGGGGAAAAAACTTCCAGAGCTCCCAAGCAGGCCCTAAGATGGAAATATGAATGGGAGATGCCCTAAGAACAGTACATCAAGAAATACACGTACATTGCATATGAAATCATGAAGGAAACGAAAACCATCATATAAATTCAACTAGGGGATTGCCCCCATGCAGTTTTACACAGAGCTAGATAATTTACATACAATTAGATTTAATAGAACTCGGTACCATTAGATGTAGAAGTACATTGGGATTTCATATATAACTCTTAACTTCTATTTCTATAGGTATAATTGTATTTTTCTTTTTTCTACGATTAATGTGAGAATTTCTTTGCTCTAAACCGATCATGATGCCTCCTTTCAAATCTGTCTTAATAATATAATAGATTTGCATGGTGTTGTCATCATGTTTGGATCATAGGCAAGCAATAGGGAAATTACCAGAACAAAGGAAAAGAAGATAGAGCAAAGGAAGTGAGCTGAATGGAGAATAGAATAAAAAAATAGAAAAAACTAACAGAGAAATTACCAGAACAAAGGAGAGGAAGATGAAAGTAAACAGCGTCTCACTGATGTAGCCCCTTTCTTTCCCAAGCTCCTGGAGTGTGCAGAATAACCAAAAGCAATATAAGAAATCATTTCCACTATAAGGTAATTGGCAATTACTTGCTGTTGTCAAACCATCTGCGACGGAGTCAAAAAATAGGGTAGTATATTGCACATACGGGAAGAATCATGAATCCAAGATCTTGGAGGGTAGGCCCTGGCCGGTGCAGATAATGGACCCCACGAGCAGCCAAACCATGAATGTACTGCTTGCAACAAGAACGCAGATTAGTGTTGAATCCAAGAAATTCCAAATACCATGCTCAGTATATGTGTATGCAACCCCTCCAATCTAGAAAGCTCGATGTTCGTAATAATACGAGGAAAGGAAGAGTCGAATATTCGAATTTACAACATTTTTGAACTCTGATTGTTGGGACTCATCACATGCTGGCACAGAGGAGGGAGAAATTGTAATCTTGGGAAAAAATCATATACCGCAAGAGCGAAGAAGACATAATTTATCGGACGAAATACCTGGAAGACGAGGCCCGCAAGTAGGAGTTGCCATTTTTCAGTGAGAATCTTGAGCTCGACCGACGTCTCCGAGGTGATTCTCCTGACCACCTGCGTACAGCGACAACACGATCCAAAGCCAACTCAATCTCCTCCGAAATCTTCCACACAAGAAAACGGCAAAGAAATCAACACAAAACGAAAACGAACAATCCAATCCAGCATTCCACACTCACCTTGGAAGTACCGCGAGCAAGGTACACGGCCGACATGCCCAATCTGGCAAGCGGCGGCGCTCTCCTCACGAACGGACCGAACCGAGGAAGGAGGGGGAGAGCGCTATGCTACTCTCTCCAAGGATTGCTCCCGTTCCTCCTCCTCGGCGTGCTCTTCCCCTCTTTCCCTTCCTCTTTACAGCAGAGGAAGAGGAAGAGAGAAGGGGGGAAAAATAAAATTAATTAGAAACGGGAACGCAGGGCTGGCCGGACCATACAGGCACGAGCTAAAAAACAGCAGCGAGAAAGGGGGAGCCGGCGGATTGTTCGGGGGAAGAGGAGCGGATGCCGCATGCGCTAGCTGGAAGAAATTAGGCCTCCGCTCCGCTTGTTTTTATATCTTGGAGTTGGAGCCAGCCAGGGATTCCAATGGCCTTTCCAGATAGAGATTTCGATTCCCTCTCTTCGATCTTCCCTTCTCTCTGCCTCTTCAATCGTCTACCTTCTCTCTGCCCTTGTTTTTAATTTCAGTAATGATAGTAAATAAATTTGATTAGTGTAAGGGAAGGAAAACGACATGTCTGGCGCTGCCAGAACAGAAGATACAGACAGAACAAGCAAGACACTTCTAGAAGAAAAGCGTCCGCTGGCAATGGAATTGACAGGTTGGACCGACTACGCGGCTTGGCCAGCCTAATTTGACTTTGACCGTTTTGCTGTTGGGGCGGCTGACGCCTGAGGCAACTACCACTGCAGAGAAACAGGAGTACAGCTTTTGTGCATTAGCGCTAATCTGCTCCGTCTATCTGAAATGAACAGCCGTGATTTCCTCTTCTTCTTCCACCCACTTCCACCTTTGTCTATTTTGCTCCAGCAACCAAAGATGGGCCTTTTCAGTTTATCGTCAAAATTCTTCGGAGAAGACCTGAATTTTCCACTAACATTATTACTTTTCCTTTACTTTTGTGTAAATGAAGAGCGAAATAGCATGTGCGGAAACATAATGCCGAACCACATAATGTTAAGTTAATGCCGTAAATTTAATAATCTATTTTAAATCCTGGTGGTCATGATGAAGTAGTAGTTCTTATTTATCCTAGCGGTCTCTGGTTTTATTCCCATCAACCTCATGTTTTTTCTTCTTTTTACCTTTCTTACCTACCTACTCTTCTAATTTTTTAAAAAATGACGTTTGGATACAAGTAACACTGTTTGCTATGCTTTTATCTGTAAGGAGGCTTTGTTTTCTTTTGAGAATATACCTGTCCCTTTTCCTCCTGCCGTCACTAACTTTTTACAGGAGTATGTGGATGTTTTTCCCAATGAAATGCCACCGAGGCTGCCACTGGTGCGTGGAATTGAGCATCAAATCAATTTGATTCCGGGAGCTTCACTACCCAACCGTGCGCCATATAGAACCAACCCGGAGGAAACTAAGGAGATTCAGCGTCAAGTTCAGAACTTGCTTGATAAAGGGTACGTAAGAGAGTCTCTTAGTTTGTGTGTTGTTTCGGTGATTTTGGTTCCTAAAAAAGATGGATCGTGGCGTATATGTGTTGATTGTAGAGCTATTAATAACATTACCTAATGATATCGTCATCCTATTCCTAGGTTAGATGATGATGAGGACATCCCTTCCAACGATACAACCACACCTACTACACAGCAAGGACCAATGACAAGAGCCCGTGCACGAGAGCTAAATTATCAGGTAAACTCGTTCCTCGCTGTCCATAAACCCTCATCTCAGAATTGGATGCTACTAAATCATCGTGATGATTTTATTGTTATTAGGAATGATGGAGAGGAAACTAATGGGTCAACCAATCAGTTTGGGCATCAAGATCACATAATAAGGAAGCACAAGATCGGACATCAAGTTCAGACTTCAAGTTCGTACAGCCAGGCAACATCAAATTGACGTGGCAATATTTCTCAAATCCGGATGTTTTTTGAGGGACATGAGTACTCATTGGAAAGATCTTGAAGTCTACTTTCAGGTGAGTCCAACCTTATTACGAAATTCCACCGAAGCTGAGCAGAATTGGCGAAGAGACGTTCGACCTTCCAATCTTGGGCCGAAACCCTTGTATCTCGTGCAGCCCACTAGGGGCCCATTCTAGCTTAGGGTTTACACCCCCCACGTCTCCTTGCTATTGCCCATGTATAAATACATGCAGCAGCCGCCAGGATGAACTTGGGTTTTGTTTAGATGCAAGTTTAGCTACTGCTACTTCCTAGTGAACGCGTGTGTTGACTAGACCACCCGATTTGCTTGATTCAAGACCCCAACTCGTGATTCAGGTTTCATTTGGTTCAGATCCATGAGTTTATTTGCTTGTGCATCTTGTTCTTGCTTGTTCTCGATTGCTAGCAGGTTCAAGGGTGTTCTTGGCACGGCAAGAACAGCCAACGTTGGAATCGGTGTACCTGTTGCTAAGGCGCAGCGTCCTGTGATTGTTGTAGTCGGACAGCCAACGTCGATTCCACCCCCAAATCGAAGTTACCCCTCCTCTCATCGAAAGATCGGGATCAGCCCCTGCCATATCATGTGGTATCAGAGCAAGGTTAATCGGTGAGAGTATTTACCCATTCTTTACTTTACCTACAGTCCAAAAAAAACCAAAAAAAGGTTAGATCTAAAATCCTACAAACAAGCTTTGAGCCTTGCTGTTCTACTTAGTTCTTTGCTTGTTGAGTTTTCGACTGCATCGACATGTAGAACTGCCAGTTCTAGTGTTTAATCCTTCAGAGTTTCGAGTTCTACCACGTTTTTGTCACCACAAGATCCACCATCACCATATACATCTCTGCTGCCATTTTGCCCCCACGAATCCATCTCCATTTCAGGATTAAACGTATCATAGTTCTTTTGTTTGATGTTGGATTCAGGTGTTTAAATACAATCTAGAAAGCTAGATTTGTGATCTTTCCAACGAATCTGACCTTGCCCCAAAATTCATCCTAAGCGCGTTGTAATCGCCGTAGAGATCTCTGCTACTCTGCTGTGTGCACAAGAATTGTTAATCCGAATACAATTGTTTGTGTGAAGTGGTTGCCTTGTTTGGGTTGTTCCTGTACCAAACATAGTTTTTAGGCCCCGCAAAAGAAAAAAAAAGAAGAAAGAAAGAAAAAAAAGGGAAAAAAAGGAAAAGAAAAGGAAGAATAAAAAGAAAGGGCTGAAGTTGTTGTTATATCTTTTGTCCTAGTTCTCTTTGTGTGACTACGTTTGTGACCAGGCTCGCGTCTCTAGCAATGGGTTAACCTAGGACCAGCAAAGTACCGTCGTTGAATGTTTATTCAACTTGCTTTGACTAACGTGGTTCTAGCTGTTCCTTGACTTTTCTTGTAGCCACCTATAGCTCCACAAATTATCTACTATGTCACAGGGCTGTGCTTGTGTAACGTTTTGTGCTGTTCTTGCCGGCTGCCAACACCAACTCCCTAGCGTGGTAAGAACATGTAAGAACTTGATGGCACAAGATTGAGAAAATGGAGTTTGCTGCCACCTAGTTCCACTAGTTGATAGGTCATTTTTTTTCTCTCTTGATCTTTTTCTGCAAGTTAACCATGGCAGGAAATGAGGATGATGGACGTGCTCATTCACCTCGAACAAGGGGCATCATTCAACACTTTGAACGCCAAGTGAGGGTGCATGCTGAACACCTTGATGAGGATGTTCGAGTCACCAACGAACGCCTTGGCCAATTGGACGCCACGCAAATCGACACCAACACCAAGCTGACCTCAATGGAGAACATGCTTGGGGCACTTAACACCTCCCTTGTAGGTATTTTGGAGCGTTTGGACAAGATGGACCAGGAGGGTCGTGATGGTACGGGACGGCGCAACAACAACAACAACAACACCGAGGGCAGCATTGCTGGGCAAGATGAGGAAGAATATTCGGCTGGCACGGAGCTTGATGGGGAGGTAAATGGTCAGCACGGCCAGCAGCAGCGCCGTCATCGACATGGTGGACGTGCTCGTCAACCACGACGTGAGGTACGCGATAATGATGATTCTTTGGGGAAGATTAAATTTAGTATGCCCTCTTTTGATGGAAAATATGACCCCAATGCATATCTTACCTCGGAGCTAGCTGTTGATCAAAAATTTGCATGTCATGATTTTCCTTAAAACAAACGTGTTAGGGCTGCTACTAGTGAGTTTACTGATTTTGCTTCTATTTGGTGGAGTGAATATGTGCGTAGCCACCCAAACAACACTCCACAAACTTGGGATGCTATGAAAAGAGTTATGCGCGGTAGATTTGTTCTCTCTTATCATGCACGTGATCTTTTGCATAAGCTTCAGCTTTTGAGACAGGGAAACAAATCTTTAGAAGAGTACTATCAAGATTTGCAAACAGGGATGCTTCGTTGTGGTTTGGTAGAAAATGAGAATGCAGCTATGGCTAGGTTCATGGGTGGGCTGAATCAGGAAATTCAGGATATTTTAGCTTACAAAGAATACAATTCGATCACCCGTTTGTTTCATCTTGCTTGTAAAGCTGAAAGAGAAGTACAGGGACGAAGAGCTAGCACGAGAACTAACATTTCTGCAGGTCGTGCTACCTCTTGGACGCCATCCAACCCCGCTGCCCAACTGTACCGAGCCGCTGCCCCATCTTCATCAAGCAGCAAACCATGACCATCGACAACGAACTCCTCACCATGCCCTCCCGAAACAACAAAGGGGGCAGCTGCTGCACCAACCAAGAGTTCATTCTCGATTGCATCTTCGGGGCGAACGAGAGACATTCAATGCCTCCGCTGCAAAGGTTACGGTCATGTGCGCAAGGACTGCCCAAGCGCACGTGTGCTAGTTGTGCGTCCTGATGGTGAGTACTCCTCTGCTAGTGATTTAGATGAAGAAACATATGCTTTGCTTGCAGCTAACAATGTAGGGGAAGATGGGGAGCACGACAAAAATAAGGAGCACATTGGAATAGAGCATGCTGAACACTACGAGAGCCTCATGGTGCAGCGAGTGTTGAGTGCACAAATGGAGAAGGCGGAACAAAATCAGCGCCACACTTTGTTTCAAACCAAGTGTGTGATCAAGGAGTGTTCTTGCCGGGTCATTATTGATGGAGGAAGCTGCAACAACTTGGCAAGTGCTGAAATGGTGGAGAAGCTTGCATTATGCACCTAGCCACATCCGCAACCTTACTACATTTAATGGCTGAACAGTAGCGGAAGGGTGAAGGTAACACGGTTGGTGAGAGTTAATTTTGCTATTGGTTATTATCATGATTCTATTGACTGCGATGTTGTCCCTATGCAAGCGTTTTCTATGTTGCTAGGTAGACCATGGCAGTTTGACATTGATTCTTTGCATCATGGTAAAACTAATCAATACTCTTTTATGCACAATGACAAGAAACTTGTTTTGCATCCAATGTCTCCTGAAGCTATTTTGAAAGATGAACTTGCTAAAGCTAGTAAAGTAAAGAATCAGGAGCATGCTAAGAGTGAAAATCCGATTGTGGCAAATGAACATGAAAAGCACAAAAAGAAGAACACTAAATCTGGCCACAATAATAAAAATGAGATCAAGCTAAAAGGGTCATGTTTCATTGCAACCAAATCTGATTTGGATGAGATTGATGCTAGTACTGCTGTTTGCTATGCTTTGATTTGCAAACAAACTTTGTTTTCACTTGAAGAGGTACCTTCTTCGTTGCCTACTACAGTCACTAACCTTTTGCAGGAGTATGCGGACATTTTTCCAAAGGAGGTGCCACCGGGGCTGCCACCAATCCGTGGGATTGAGCACCAGATTGACCTTATTCCCGGAGCCTCATTGCCCAACCGTGCACCATACAGGACCAACCCCGAAGAAACTAAAGAGGTCTAGCGCCAAGTGCAAGAATTGCTCGATAAAGGTTATGTGCGTGACTCTCTTAGCCCCTGCGCTGTTCTTGTTCTTTTGGTTCCTAAGAAAGATGGATCTTGGCGCATGTGTGTAGATTGCCGAGCGATTAATAACATTACAATCAAATATCGTCATCCTATTCCTAGGCTAGATGATATGCTTGATGAATTAAATGGCTCAATTGTGTTCTCAAAAATTGATTTGCGTAGTGATTACCACCAGATTCGCATGAAGCTAGGAGATGAATGGAAAACCGCGTTTAAAACTAAATTCGGTCTATATGAGTGGTTAGTCATGCCTTTTGGTCTCACTAATGCACCTAGCACTTTCATGAGATTAGTGAATGAAGTTTTATGCGCTTTCATTGGCAGATTTGTTGTGGTATATTTTGATGACATCTTGATATACAGCAGATCACTTGAGGAACATCTTGATCATTTGCGTGCTGTTTTTAATGCTCTACGTGATGCACGTTTGTTTGGTAACCTTGAGAAGTGCACCTTTTGCACGGGTCGAGTCTCTTTTCTTGGCTATGTTGTGACCCCGCAGGAAATTGAAGTGGATCAAGCCAAGGTTGAAGCAATACATAGCTGGCCGGTTCCCACAACGGTCACACAAGTAAGAAGCTTTCTCGGGCTTGCTGGATTCTATCGCCGTTTTGTGAAGGATTTCAGCACCGTTGCAGCCCCATTGCATGAACTCACCAAGAAGGGCATCACATTCACTTGGGCTGCAGCACACAAGAGTGCTTTCGACACATTGAAAGATAAGTTAACCCATGCCCCTTTGCTTCAACTTCTTGATTTCACTAAAACTTTTGAACTTGAATGTGATGCTAGTGGAATTGGTTTGGGAGGTGTTTTGTTACAAGAGGGAAAACCTGTAGCATACTTCAACGAGAAGTTGAGTGAGCCTAGTTTGTACTATTCTACTTATGATAAAGAATTGCTTGATCTAGTTCGGACTTTGGAAACATGGCAGCATTATTTATGGCCTAGAGAGTTTGTTATACATTCTGATCATGAATCATTGAAACATATTCGAAGTCAAGCAAAATTGAACCGTAGGCATGCTCGCTGGGTTGAACTCATTGAGTCTTTCCCCTATGTCATCAAACATAAGAAAGGGAAGGAAAATGTAATTGCTGATGCCTTGTCTAGACGTTATACCATGCTTTCACAACTTGATTTCAAAATTTTTGGCTTGGAAACAATAAAAGAGCAATATGCCCATGATGGTGATTTTAAAGATGTGTTGCTGAATTGCAAGGAAGGGAAAAACATGCAACAAATTCGTCCTCAATGACGGGTTTGTATTTCGAACTAACAAGCTATGGTATGTTATTGTTGCAAGAAGCGCATGGAGAAGGGCTGATGGGACACTTTGGTGTGAAGAAGACGAAAGACATCCGTGCTAATCATTTCTTTTGGCCCAGGATGCGGAGGGACGTGGAGAGATTCGTTGCTCGCTGCACAACATGCCAAAAATCTAAGTCACGCCTTAATCCTCACGGTTTGTACATGCCTCTACCTGTTCCTAATGCACCATGGGAGGATATTTCTATGGACTTTGTTTTAGGACTGCCTAGAATAAAGAAGGGGAGGGATAGTGTCTTTGTGGTTGTGGATAGATTTTCTAAGATGGCACATTTCATGCCATGTCATAAGACCGATGATGCTACTCATGTTGCTGATTTGTTCTTTCGTGAGATTGTTCGTTTGCATGGTGTGCCCACAATTGTTTCAGATCGTGATGCAAAATTTCTTAGTCATTTTTGGAGAACTTTGTGGGCTAAATTGGGTACTAAGTTGCTGTTTTCCACTACTTGTCATCCCCAAACTAATGGACAAATTGAGGTTGTGAATAGAACTTTATCTACCATGCTTAGGGCTGTTTTGAAAAAGAACATAAAAATGTGGGAAGAATGTTTGCCTCATGTTGAGTTTGCTTACAATCGTTCACAACACTCTACTACTAAAAAGAGCCCTTTTGAGATTGTTTATGGTTTTGTGCCTCGTGCCCCTATTGATTTGCTACCTCTACCAACTTCTGAGAGATTGAATTTTGATGCCAAACAACGTGCTGAGTTGATGTTAAAAATGCATGAGACCACAAAAGAGAACATAGAGAACATGAATGCTAAATATAAACTTGCTGGTAGCATAGGAAAGAAGCATGTCACTTTTAAACCGGGTGATTTGGTTTGGCTGCACTTGAGAAAGGATCTGTTTCCTGATTTGAGCAAAGTCAAAGTTGCTTCCAAGAGCTGATGGTCCTTTTAAAGTTCTAGCTAAGATCAATGATAATGCATACAAACTTGAATTGCCCATAGATTTTGGGGTCAGCCCCACATTTAACATTACAGATTTGAAACCATATTTAGGCGAGGAAGATGAACTTGAGTCGAGGACGACTCAAATGCAAGAAGGGGAGGATGATGAGGACATCCCTTCCAACGATACAACCACGCCTACTACGCAACAAGGACCAATGACAAGAGCCCGTGCACGAGAGCTAAATTATCAGGTAAACTTGTTCCTCGCTGTCCATAAACCCTCATCTCAAAATTGGATGCTACTAAATCATTGTGATGATTTTATTGTTATTAGTAATGATGGAGAGGAAGCTAATGGGTCAACCAATCAGTTTGGGCATCAAGATCACATAACAAGGAAGCACAAGATCGGACATCAAGTTCAGACTTCAAGTTCATACAGCTAGGCAACATCAAATTGACGTGGCAACATTTCTCAACTCCGGATGTTTTTTGAGGCACATGAGTACTCATTGGAAAGATCTTGAAGTCTACTTTTAGATGAGTCCAACCTCGTTACGAAATTCCACCGGAGCTGAGCAGAATTGGCGAAGAGACATTCGGCCTTCCAATCTTGGACTAAAACCCTTGTATCTCGTGCAGCCCACTAGGGGCCCATTCTAGCTTAGGGTTTACACCCCGCACTCCTCCTTGCTGTTGGCCATGTATAAATACATCCAGTAGCCCCGGGATGAACTTGGGTTTTGTTTAGATGCAAGTTTAGCTACTGCTACTTCCTAGTGAACGTGTGTGTCGACTAGACCCCCCGATTTGCTTGATTCAAGACCCCAACTCGTGATTCAGGTTTCATTTGGTTCAGATCCGTGAGTTTATTTGCTTGTTCATCTTGTTCTTGCTTGCTCTCGATTGCTAGCAGGTTCAAGGGTGTTCTTGGCACGGCAAGAACAGCCAACGTTGGAATCGGTGTACCTGTTGCTAAGGTGCAGCGTCCTGTGATTATTATAGTCGGACAACCAACGTCGATTGATGAATTGAGTGGCTCTACTGTTTTCTCTAAAGTTGATTTGCGTAGTGGTTACCATCAGATTCGTATGAAGTTGGGCGATGAATGGAAAACAACTTTCAAAACTAAGTTCGGGTTATATGAGTGGTTAGTGATGCCTTTTGGTTTAACTAATGCACCTAGCACTTTCATGAGGTTGATGAATGAGGTTTTGCGTGTTTTCATTGGAAAATTTGTGGTGATATACTTTGATGATATTATGATTTATAGAAAATCTTTAGAAGAACATCTTGACCATTTATGTGTTGTTTTTAATGCTTTGCGTGATGCACGTTTATTTGGTAACCTTGAAAAGTGCAGTTTCTGCACCGATCGAGTCTCGTTTCTTGGCTATGTTGTGACTCCGCAGGAAATTGAGGTTGATCAAGTCAAGATTGAGGCAATTCAGAGTTGGCCGACTCCTAAAACGGTCACACAGGTGCGGAGCTTTCTCGGACTCGCGGGATTTATCGTCGTTTTGTGCGAGATTTCAGCACTATTGCAGTACCATTGAATGAGCTTACAAAGAAGGGACTGCCTTTTTCTTGTGTCACAACACAAGAGAGTTCAACATGTTGAAAGATAAGTTGACACATGCACCTCCCTTCAACTTCTAGATTTTAATAAGACTTTCGAACTTGAATGTGATGCTAGTGGGATTGGATTGGGTGGTGTTTTGCTACAAGAAGGAAAACCTGTTGCATATTTCAGTGAAAAATTGAGTGGGCCTGTTTTGAACTATTCTACTTGTGATAAAGAATTATATGCTCTTGTGAGAACTTTAGAAACATGGCAGCATTATTTGTGGCCCAAGGAATTTGTCATATATTCTGATCATGAATTTTTGAAGCATATTCGTAGTCAAGAAAAATTGAACCGTAGACATGCTAAATGGGTCGAATTTATTGAATCTTTTCCTTATGTTATCAAACAAAAGAAAGGGAAGGAGAATATCATTGCTGACGCTTTGTCTCGGAGATATACTTTGTTGACACAACTTGACTACAAAATCTTTGGCTTAGAAACAATTAAAAACCAATATGTGTATGATGATGATTTCAAAGATGCGTTGTTGCATTGTAAGGATGGAAAGACATGAAACAAATTCATCTTCAATGATGGGTTTGTTTTTAGAGCTAACAAGCTATGCATTCCAGTTAGTTCCGTTCGCTTATTGTTGTTGCAGGAAGCGCATGGAGGTGGTTTGATGGGGCATTTTGGAGCCAAGAAGACGGAGGACATACTTGCTGGTCATTTCTTTTGGCCAAAGATGAGAAGAGACGTGAAGAGATTTGTTGCTCGCTGCACTACATGTCAAAAGGCTAAGTCACGCTTAAATCTACATGATTTGTATATGCCTCTTCCTGTTCCTAGTGTTTCTTGGGAAGATATTTCATTGGATTTTGTGTTGGGATTGCCTAGGACTAAGAGGGGCGTGATAGCATTTTTGTGGTTGTGGATAGTTTTTCTAAAATGGCACATTTCATACCATGTCATAAAACTGATGATGCTACTCATATTGTTGATTTGTTCTTTCGAGAAATTGTTCGCTTGCATGGTGTGCCAAACACAATTGTTTCTGATCGTGACACTAAATTTCTTAGCCATTTTTGGAGAACTTTGTGAGCTAAATTAGGGACTAAGCTTTTGTTTTTTACTACTTGTCATCCCCAAACTGATGGTCAAACTGAAGTTGTGAATTGAACTTTGTCAACTATGTTAAGGGTTGTTTTAAAGAAAAATCTAAAGATGTGGGAAGAATGTTTGCCTCATATTGAATTTGCTTATAATCATTCGTAGCATTCTACTACAAAGATGTGTCCTTTTGAGATTGTTTATGGCTTGTTGCAAATTGAGTTGCTTGTTCATCTTGTTCTTGCTAGTTCTCGATTGCTTACAGGAACAAATACCCTCGTGGTTGGGCTGACCGTGCATCTGTCGAGATTCACGACTGCCTCTGGAGTTGGTCGAGATTCACGACTGCCTCTGGAGTTGGTGTAACGATTGCTAAGACGCAACATCCCTGGACAGTTGTAGTCGGATCGCCAACGTCACTCCATCCAATCGACTTATCCTCTCATCGAAAGATCGGGACACCCTCACGCACATTAGGTGTTATCAAAGCTTTTAGGTTGCTCGGTGAGAGATTTATTGTTTTGTAATTTTCTTATACCTATAGTCCAGAAAAAGCCAAAAAATATATATATTAGTAGATTAGTTTTTCCGTTATCTTATAAACCCTTGAGCCTTTCTGTTAGTACTGCTTAGTTAGGGCTTGTTGAGTTTTCTGTTGCATTGTTGTGTCGAGTTGCTGGTCTTAGCGTTACGTTGTTTAGAGTTTCGAGTTCTTGCCACGTATATCGCCATCACGATCTTCGCTGCCATCCACCAAATCGCTTTCCGTTTGTGTTAGATCTATTCCTTTCCTTGAATCCAATTGCCTTGGAGTCTGCCGCCACCAGAAAAGAAATAGAACCCTGTTTCGAGTAACCTTCCATAAAACAGCCATATCTTTTACATACGGACTCGGAATTAGACTTATAATATATCCACGGACATCTACAAAAAAAGTTACATCCGGTTCCAACAAACAACGTCGGTTTCACCAAATTTAGAATCGCCAAATTCCGCATGCAAAATTCTGTTTTCGAGGCGACAAGCTTCGGGACTCATATTTTTTGTCCGTTTGACCTAAAAATTTCTATGGTCGGTTTCTGTGTGCTCCTTGACGTGAAAAAAAAGAAAAGCGCAAAAAAAGCACAAAAAAATGAGAAAAAAAGAAAGCGCAAAAAAAAAGAAAAAAAAGCCGATTTGAGAGCTTTTGATATATCCTGTCTTCTTTGTTTGTCACCTCTTGTCATCGTTCCTAGTTTGCGTCTTGTGGCATCCTTTGTGGTTAGGCTCGCATCTCTACTACGTCTAGCCTAGGACCAGCATGGTGCCAACCTTGAACAATTATTCAACTTGCTTTTGACTAACGTGGTTTCTAGTTTTTCTTTGTCTCATTACCAGCCTACCATAGCTCTACTGGTTCGACTAATACTTGACAGGGATTAAGCGACCAAGGCATCGATACACCTTTCTCCAGAGGTTTGTTCAGTCCGACAGTTGCCATCACCTCCTGTTTAGCGTGGTGAGAATTGGTAAGAGCTTGTTGAACAGGTTGAGAGTGAGTGACTTGATAGGACCACATCCAAGTAGTTTTGTAGATTTTTTCCCTTCTTTCCTGTCATATAGTATTTGTTTTTGTCTGTTTCTTTTCATTCTAACCATGTCAGGTGAAGACAATTCCAATCAGGGTGTTCCCCACTCACCGCGAACAAGAGGAATCATTAACCATTTTGATAGATTAGTGAGGGACCGCACCCAAGGGCTCGAGGAGGACGTTCGTGTCACCAACGAAAAGCTTGGTCATGTGGAGCGCACGCAAATTGATACCAACACCAAGCTTACAATACTTGATGATATTGTGAGGCGTCTTGATGAGATCGCCCGAGCATCCCACCATGGCAATGAGATGGATGACCATGACTACGTTGGTGATTCTGAGGATGATCCGGACCAGCGACGGCTTCGCTTCAACCGCCGTGGTTTGGCTCATCGTCGGCCACGCCGTGAGGGACATGCTAATGACGATTCATTTGGTAATATTAAATTCACTATGCCTGCTTTTGATGGTAAGTATGACACTGATGCTTACCTTTTGTGGGAGTTAGTGGTAGATGAAAAGTTTGCTTGCCATGATGTTCCTGAGGATAAGAGGGTTAGGGCTGCCACTAGTGAGTTTACTGATTTTGCTACTGTTTGGTGGAGTGAATACCGGCGTACTCATATGAATGCTTTGCCACCTAATTGGGATGATTTGAAATGAATTATGCGTGTTAGATTTGTACCTTCATATTATGCATGTGACATGTTAAATAAGCTGCAACAATTGAAACATGATAGTAAGAGTGTGGAAGAATATTATCAAGAGATGCAAATAAGTATGTTGCGTTGTGGTTTAGTAGAGGACGAGGAGGCTGCCATGGCTAGATTTTTGGGGGGTTTAGACCGAGAAATTTATGATATTCTTAGTTACAAAGAGTATAATAATATGACTCGGTTATTTCATTATGCTTGCAAAGCTGAAAGAGAAGTGCAGGGACGACGTGCGCGTACAAGGGCTAACTTTTCTGCAGGTAGAACTTCTTGGATGGCTTGGAATGGTGCCGCTGCCCCACTAAGTCGATCTTCGGCCTCGACACCGACACCGACACCTTCTTCAGCTCCCTCTCGCGCTAAAGAGGTTGCAGACAGGCCTGCAAAGAGTGCTTCTTCTGTTGCTTCCACAGGACGAACATGGGATGTTCAATGCCATCAATGCAAGGGCTTTGGGCATTTGCGAAAGGACTGGCCTAGCAACCGTGTTCTGGTCATCAGGAACAAATACCCTCGTGGTTGGGCTAATCGTGCATCCGTCGAGATTCACGACTGCCTCTGGAGTTGGTGTAACGATTTCTAGGGCGCAACGTCCCTAGACAGTTATAGTCGGATCGACAACGTCGCTCCATCCAATTGACTTATCCTCTCATCGAAAGATCAGGACACCCTTGCGCACATCAAGTGGTGTTAAACTCATTCCCAAATTCTAAAAAACACTTTTGATTGGTTTCGAGCGGTTTCATTTTCCAAACACGCAGACTCAGCCCATCGACTTGTGTAAAAATTAATTTTCATAACAAATGGTGCCGGGGTACGGGATCATCAAATCATAGCGCAAGCCATCACCATAGCAGAAGCAATCTAGTGGACTTTGAAGACAACTCACCGGTTGGATCTCTCGAGACGTTCTCGTCAGGGATCTTATTTGTACTTGATACTTCTTGTTGTTCTCTATTGTAATATCTATGGTTCTTGTCATAATTCCATATAAACTGGAGTAGCGCTATTACCTTACAAGGGATCCGAACCAGTATAATCCTTATCTTTTGTGTGCTTGATATCGTTTCGTATAAATCCTTGCTCCAACATACCCCAATACCCACAGAATACGGTCTACGGATATAACCCGTCGACAGTGACGCACCAGGTAGGGGGACTTGGTACTCAAGTTTTTGCCAAGATGGCTTCAAGCTCAAGGTCTTCCGACAACAATGTCCCACATTCGTCATGCCCTGGGAGATCCTACCCAGCCGATGTTCGTTTGGACTCAAGTCGGATCCATCGTCTTTCCAGTGTTCGCCGTGACTTCAATCTCGTCTTTCCCAATACATGTCGGGATCGAGAATGGAACCGCGAGGACAACAGAACACAACCCTTCCTCAGCTGTTCCTCCTGTTCAGTCGGAAAAGAGGAAGCTGACGACTTCAGCTCCTCGAAGAACTGCTAAAGTAGACAAGCCCCAGACATCTATTGGGGGCCAGGTGCCAACAAGGAAGTCTCCTCCAAACCACCACACCTGGTGTTCGATCCACAGGACGTCCCAGCACTCTCTAGTCGAATGTTGGGTAATCGTTCAAGTGAAAGCTGAACTCGATGCTTGCAAAGATCAAGATATCCAGCACACATCTCCATACAAGGCGTGGTGCCCGATCCTCAAATCAAAAAGTCACGCCCTTACCAACTGCAAAATCTTCTTGAAGATCACTAGATCCATGGTCCGTGTCCCCTGCTGTCCGATCCACCAACATTGAGATCAACCTCGAGATGAATCGGTGGATGATAGTGAGATAGAAACCCCAGATCTTGTGGTCGGATTCATTGACATCGATCCTTGTGAACCTTTTGTTTTTCACAGCTTGGAATCTTCAATATCCAACTTCCCGCATGAAATGAACGTGATCGAAGGAGTCGTCGAGGACGTACGTGAAGAGGGTGAAGTTCATTCGGGAGAACAACCGCCTGCTCCTGTTGCGTCACGACAACCTGTCGAGCTGGTTTGAACTCCTGCCGAGCACTTCACCGTGGTCAACTCGTTACTGAAGCAAACTCTAATCGATCCAATAACCTTCCCGGAAGCAGATGACTGGGTTAGACGGATACAGTCAACGGTGGCCAACCTCAACTCCGTCTTCTTCGCCGCAGTCGGATCAAACCCCCAAGGTCCTCGAGATCCCCGTCCACGCATTGGAGACCCAGCACCGAAAAACGACGTTGCCGACGACGCTTCTAGTCCACACCCCAGCCGAGATCCGGGCCGTAATCCTCGAAATGCATCACCAAGAAGGTAGGACAATCAACCCCCTCCTCATCAAGATGACCGTGATCTTCGCAACGGTTAAGGCACTTGGCGGAGGGAGAGTTGGTGTGGGCGCAACGATGACGAGAGTGGGAGGTGTGGAGCTCGTGTCTTCTCGACCAGTGCTTTGAGCAGAGGTCGCGGGAGAAGGGCTGCATCAAGGAAAGTGTGTTATAGAGGACATCACAAGAACAGTGCTTACGAGATCAAAGAAAGTAGTCACTTACTTGGGCTTATACCGCTTCAGGAGCGTTCTCTTCCCTTGAGGTGAGGACTTCGCGCCAAAAGTGGTCTACAAGACATGTAAGTTAGGGCCGAGGACCTCCTCAGGTTGATTTATAAATCACAGGGAGTATAACTAACCTCGGAGCCGTTTATCTGCACAAGCGTCTCCGCTCCGGATTACTTCGTTAAAGCCGTCCACTTCCTCTTGGAGGGTTTTGTTCCTCTGCCGCTCGGGGCGTTCTCGGCCGCTGCTTGCTCCGAGGTCGCTTTGTCCTTCAGAGAAGCCACGATATGGTGGTCAACAAGCGGGCCGATGACGTCCATAAGAGGTAGGACCTACAAGACTTAGATTACTACTCTTTCGGATATCGATGGTTAGATGAAGGATAGTAGTTGAGATTACTTACGTTGATGGCGGCATCCTTATCTAAGGACGGGAGGTCGCAGATCGGCGTGACGAGCTTCTCGGGGTCCGGTGGCATGTCGATCACCAGTGGCCTACTCGCGTGGCAGACGATGGGAAAATCGGGACGGTCATAGTAGTAGGTCCGTTATACGCAAATCGTTAGAGATAATTCAATTTAAATGCTAAAAAAAATAAACATCAGAAATTGCATGTTCATTACTTCCAGAATTCATACATTTACATAAAAATTTTGTTAATTACATCTCCGTAGAGAAAACCCCTGATTAGGAATTCCAACATAATGTAAAGAAAATTACATGACTGCTACAAAGCTAAAAGGAAAATCTATCCTAAGCTCTTGATGTCGCAGCTGTAGAATCGTTCGCAGATTTTCATCCATATGTTTATTTTAGACACGCATGAATATTTGGATGTCCTATTTAATCTATAATTTCTTGGCTTTTAATTTGCCTACTAATATATATGACAGCAAGGAGTTTTTCTTTATGCATGTGGGGAACGTGGGTTTCCCTATCCATGCTCTATGCATTTTAGCACATGCTATTATATTTTGGTCGATCTAATGCATGATGGGCACTTATTTCTCTCAGAATTTAAGCATAGACTATAGCGGACACATATCTTGCATATTGCCAAGATACTTGATTTTCTTTCATTAGATTTCGCCTTATATTTAGATATAGCGTTTGTTTTATGACTTTATTTATTTAATTTGAATGCCATCGAAAAGCTTTTCTGCGCATATAGCATGCGCCTTTTTTTTTATCATGCTTGATGTGTATGCATAACATGAGTAGAGCAGAATTAGTGCTAGTATTTAATTAGAGCACAATGTTCACTTTTATATGCAGCAGGTATATGACTCTGACTAATTTTCGTGAAATGCTCACATGTATTACTACCAATTTTGTGATATAAACCGCCAGGCATAACCATCCGAGTATTTGTTCACTTTAATATTTGATACTTATTATTGACAATGATTGGTGTATATATTTGTGTTTTAACCTTATTGGTTATTTTTGTGAGGTTTATAAGCCTAGAGCACGCATGCATGAAAGCCAGATTTTTTTTATACTGCACTTTATGTATGGCGCAACGATTATATATTGTTGTGAGAAAATATATGGGTGTAGCAAATTTATGTCACTCTTAAATTATTTTAATTTTCACTCTGCCTGTACTACTACTCACACGGCTCAGAGCCATGAAACCTAACCGAAGGAAGTGTATGTTGATTTACTCCCTACCTAGTTCATGATTTATCCACCATTTTTGTGGATGAACAGATGGAAACAGATTCCTGTTTCTAACAGTGGTAAAACAATAAATGAATGCCACATTATTTTAATTCTTGTTAAAGAAATATGGCTGAAAACATGTTAATATGAGCAAATATATGTGCCAATTAACATGATTGATTAATTCTGTTTATCACCCTGCTTGTATCTCTACTAGCACGGCGTAGCACCATGAAGCGTGACCGAAGCGAGCAATTGTTTAATTTATGATGCATTATGCAAAATTCATTTTTGTCTCTATGATTTGTATCCGCTTGTAGAGGATCGAACCTAAGAGCGAGAATTTTGTCTAGGCTTGTATCTACTAACGGGACCGAATCAGAGGGCATGGTACCATGGTATCAAAAGCATGCATAGAAACAACTCCTAGGCCCGTACTCATCTGGTCGGACCTTAGGAAAAAGTGTAAAATTATGTTTGAAAGCCATTAAATTGAAAGAATTTCTTTCTCTTACGCATTGGCTGAGACGAAGGATACAACAATAGAGAAATATTCCGTTGACTTGTACTCATGATAGCCGAGCCTAGGGACATCACAGAAAAGAATTCCTTGGTTCGTACTCATTAGCCAAACCGAAGGACATGGCAAAAAAAAACGTTGACATGAGCAGAGGAAGGAAGAATTGGGAGATTCCTCGACTCATACACAATGGCCAAGCCTAAGGATCAAGGAGGAGCATGATTCCCACCTTACAGCACCTGTGATCTTCCAACACAGCCAAGCAAAGAGGCAAATTTCCTGGTGAAGCAGAAGAACTAGTGCTGCAGCAGTATAGCATATTTGGCGTGGCAGACTAGCAGCGCTTGGGCGTAGCAACCACTCACTTTGGCCTAACAATCCCCCAGCCTCTCCCCCAAAACCTCCTTCTCCAGGCACCTCTTGCCCTCTATTTATAGAGGACGATCACTGTCATTTTGAACCAGCCACGCGCGCCCGCGCTTGTGATTTGAACAAGGCATACAGATCGTGGGATAATGGCTTGACTAATTGACCGTAGGAAGCTTCCTTCATTTGGATGACATATGGGCCCTTTTAATTTCATTGGACGAACGTGTGCTAACGTACATGCAGGGTCTGGTGAACGTGGTAGACCTGGTCTTGTAGACTTGCTTGGTCGTTGCCTGCTTTCTCTCTTTCCCCTTTTTTTTGTTAATATTTAATTGGCTGGTTAATGAGAGGGAGAGTATATCTACTCACTGACACGTGCCTTGATTTATTAGTTAGCACATGCATATTTCTCTTTCTTAATATTGATTTAAGGATTTGTTTATATTCCCATTTAAATGGGCACCTTTATTTATTTTTTTTATGCACACAAATATAGTTTATTTTGTTTCTGCGTTTTTTAAAGAAACGCACACACATATATATATATTTCCGCACACTTTCTTCGTCCAACGGACTATTGTTGTCTTAAATATATTTTATACGATGTGTATTTTTCTTTATTATGTCCTGGCATGCATATTATATCACAGTGACTTCGTCGAGCCGGCGTCTAGGCACAGAAATAAAAATGTTGGATCATGTCATACATGACCCTCTTTTATTTGGCACGTGTGTGTATATATATCCGCACCGTTATAGCAGCATGCACGTGGCACACATTTTTATTTTATGTTGCAAATATTCAGGGTATAATTATTTTCCATTAGCCTAATGAACATATATTTGGGCTTACACTTTAATTTATTATTGGATGACCATAGTCTAAATATATTTTATATGATCCTATATGATCCCTTTTATTATAGCATGAATTTCATATATGAACGCGATGAGGAGGATAAGTATTAGCGTCCGTCATTCTAGAGAAAAGCGTGTATACATGTTTGTTCATGCTATTTAATTTCTTTTTTTTGACACGCTTCCACGACGTTTATTTTTTATGTGGCACGCACGTGTGCCTTTTCTATTTTGCACCAGAAATTATTTTATTCCAACACAAATAAATTTTATTTCATTGCCACCCCCCTTTTTTTAGCCACTACTTAATTAAATCAATTCATCCGACTGTCTCTATCGTTTATTACCAATAACATCCTTATTTACTATTATATCTCTTCATACACTATATATGAGATAATATATTATTTTATAATTTAACAAACTATATTTAGGACATTGGCCAAAATCGTTGTCAACAGTGGCCACCATGTTGTCTTCAAGATCTGCGAACAAGATACTATTATTAGTATTCAAGATCGTATTGTTGCTGGAATTGAGGTCAGGTGGGTTACGAGAACATATACCCCGAACCGAGATCCATGTTTCATCGTGATCCCCTGAGTACTCGTACGTGGTGTGGGCACGGGCCTGCAAGGGCTGGATTCGATGACGTATGAAGTCTTCGGCGACTTCATACCCCGACAACCCTTGTTTCCGAAGGTTGTAGATTTTCTGTATGAATATTCAGAGGCAAGGGATCATGGAGGGTCTCGATGTCCACGAAGAAGTGCCCTTAGGCTTCTTGTTCGGGACGGCGAGGCTGGCGGGACGGCCTTCCACATGGAGGTAGAACCATTTCAACCTCCATGGCCCTCGAGAGGAATGACAGTTGAAGGAGATGTATTCCGCCTTCATCCTATCTCGGAGGCAGAAGCCGACGCAACCGAAGATTCTACGAGCCTTCATCCACCTAAGTTCATACAAGTATCTAAACAAGTCTAAGAAGGGATGCCTCGTAGAGATGTGTGAAGATGCTGAGAAAGGTAATGGAGTTTGGGTTGAGGTGGAGAAGATGGAAGCCATAGAAGTCCAAAAGTAGAAGGAAAAACTCGGAAGGACGGGGCTAAAAACCTCATTGTACAAAAGATTCAAGACAAACCATGGATCCTTCCGAGCGATCCATGGTTTTCTTTGAAGGCAGGAATCCCTCAATCTGCAATTTCTTCATCTCCTTCGTGTTGACGCTGGATTTTCCCAGATCCATGGGTTTGGCTTGTGGATGAAGAAGAAGGCGAGGTTTTTGGGTTCTTCAGTGAGCTAAGAAAGTGAGAGTTGGGAAGTGCAGGAAGATGTAAAGTCACTTGCACGAAAGGAACCTAACTGAATCTCAGAATTGGAATTTCTAGGTCACATTTGGCGGTTCGTATTTCGTGGAAGAAAGAGAAATTGCCATCATGATTTTTTCGGTTTGTTTATGGTAGTTTTTTAGACTTCGATTCAAATTCACGGTGGACTATTGCTTTTTGATGGTGTTCTCGAATGCTTCATACCTTCTCGATAACTCAAGAATGGTCAAGTGGGCACAACATTAGTTATTCAGGGACTTCGGCTCGAGAACACTGTGAGTTCATTTGATTTGAAGTCAGGGGCTACTGTCAGGGTTACGGATAAGGCTTACCTCCTATCCTTGGAGTTATGAAGTATACGGATACGACATACCATTAGTATACAGGAAGGTTACCTTAATATTATGTAATTCCGCTAATATTCAGGGAAATTGTGATGTGACCATAGCTACTATTGATACAACCATTGCTCACATCATAGTTCAAACGGAAGACATCCAGATCAAGCATTCCATGATCTGGAATCCAATTCGGCCACCTGCTACACTACTAAATTCAAATGGCCGCCAAATATGCATACGAGCTCCGTTTTGGGCCCATGAGTACTTGATGGAAAGCTTTTCAAGTCCTTTTTTCAATGGATCCAGCCTCATCTACAAATTCCATCTTAGTCATCCGCAATTGAAGAAACAAGGTGCTACATCACCTATAATGGGCCTATGGGCTTGTAACTTCATCTGGGACCCCGTCCCAAGTGGGGCCCATGTGGGGTGCGCCCCAACCTGGTGGAGCACGACCTAGGAACCTCTTTGGTCATCCTCACACCTTCTTAAATAGCTATGTACCCCTTTAAGGTTTCTTGGATTTTGTTTAGATTAAAAAGTTTAGCTTCGCTACTTTGTCGTGTAATCCCGTGATCGATTAGATCGCCGGTTTGCTCGTTACGGAATCCCAACTTATTATTTATATTCAATTTCTATTTGCAATTCAGATTGCTTTTATCTTGTTCTTGCTTGTTTCTTTGATTTGCTTGCAGGAATAAGTTTGATCTGCGCCGGCAAGATCAACAACCCACGGAGAGGTGTATCGATCGCTAAGGCACAACACAACAATGTCTCGTACGGTTCTAGTCGGGTCATCAACGTTTCTCCTAAATCGTAGTTATCTTCAACTCACCTGATAAACCCTGAACTCCACTCGATGTGCTCATGGATCTGGTTGTCTCGATCTTTCAGTGAGTTGATGATAACTACGATTTGGGAGAAACGTTGATGACCCGACTACAACCGTACGAGACGTTGTTATGTTGCGTCTTAGCAATCGATACACCCCTCCGTGGGTTCTTGATCTTGCCGGTGCAAATCAACCTTATTCCTACAAGCAAATCGAAGAAACAAGTAAGAACAAGATAAAAGCAATCTGAATTGCAAATAGGAATTGAACACAAATGATAAGTTGGAGTTCCGCAACGAGCAAACTGGCGATCTAACCAATCACGGGATTACACGGCAAAGTAGCGAAGCTAAACTTTAATCTAAACATAACCCGAGAAACCCTAAAGGGGTACCTGGCTATTTAAAGGGGTGGGAGGACGACCAAGGGGGTTCCTAGGTCGTGCTCCACCAGGTTGGGGCGCACTCCACATGGGCCCTACCTGGGCCGGGGTCCCAGATAAAGTTACAAGCCCATAGGCCCAATATAGGTGACACGACACCTTGTTTCTTCAACTGCGCACGACTAAGATGGAATTTGGAAATGAGGATGGATCTATTGGAAAGATGACTCCAACAACTTCCCATCAAGTATTCATGGGCCCATAACAGAGCTCGTATGCATATTTGGCGGCCATTTGAAATCAGCACTATAGCAGGTGGCCGAATTGGATTCCAGAACTTGGACAACTTGATCTTGATCTTCCTATTGACATATGATGTGAGCAACGGTTGTATCCATAGTATCCATGGTCAAATCATCCTCCCCTTCTTCACAGAGAACCATCCTCAGTTTTTCCATATGGTGCTTTATGCGTAGTCCATTTAAAACAATATGTTTCTTCCAATCAAAACTACATAAACTCCGCAGGGAATTTAGGTTGATCAACCCAAGATTGAGGCAATTCTGAGTTGGCCAACTCCTAAAACGGTCACACAGGTGCGGAGCTTTCTCAGACTCGTGGGACTTTATCGTCGCTTTGTGCGACATTTCAGCACCATTGTAGCACCACTGAATGAACGATAAACCCTGAGCTCCACTCAATACGCTCAGGGATACGGCTGTCCCGATCTTTCGGTGAGTTGATGATAACTACGATTTCGGAGAAACGTTAAGGATCCGACTACAACCGTACAAGACGTTGTTGTGTTGCGCCTTAGCGATCGATACACCTCTCCATGGGTTGTTGATCTTGCTAGTGCAAATCAACCTTATTCCTACAAACAAATCGAAGAAACAAGCAAGAACAAGATAAAAGTAATCTGATTTCTTCTTTTCTTTCTTTCTCTCTTTCTCTTTTTTTCTTCTTTATTTGGTGCGGCTTTTCTTTTCTTTTTGTTTATGCACCTTCTTTCCTTTTCTTTTTTTCTTTTTTTTTGCTTTTTTCAGCAAAAACGACTCAAGGACCTGAATGCAAGATTACAGGGACTCAAATGTAAATATAAAAATTACAGGGAGTCAAATGTAAAAGTCAAACCCTAAAATTTGATCTACACAAAATGGAATGCTCTCCTCGTATGGATTCCCTTTTTGCAAATGGAACTCGAATCCGATAGCAATTTTGTTTTTACAAACAAAAACCAATCTAATCTAATCTAATCTCCTCCTTCCATCTTTCTCACGGCAATAGCATGACACGGTGGCGGCGACGACAGTGTTTTGCAACCAATTGTGCCAAACACATTCCCATACGAGATAAATTGGTGACTAATTTCGCAACCAATTGTGCCAAACACATTCCCATATGCCCAAAATAATTTTTGGGTTGTTTCGAGCAGTTTCGTTTTCGCACCACACAAACTTTCTGGTGGGCCCACTGACTCGTGTAAAAACTAATTTTTGCAACCAATGGTGCAAAACACATTCCCACATGCCCAAAATAATTTTTTGTTGTTTCGAGCGGTGTCGTTTTCACACCACACAAACTTTTTGGCGAGCCTACCGACTCGTGCAAAAACTATTTTTCGTAATCAATGGTGTCAAACACATTCCTAGATACCAAAAAACACTTTTGAGTTGTTTCTAGTAGTTTCATTTTCGCACCACACAAACTTTCCGGCGGCCCCACTGACGCGTGCAAAAACTAATTTTCACAAGCAAAGGTGCCAAACACATTCCCATATGTCCAAAACAAGTTTTGATTTGTTTCGAGCGGTTTCATCATCGACCAACACAAACTTTCCGGCGGGCCCACCTACTCGTGTAAAAACTAATTTTCGCAACCAATCATGCCAAACTGATTTGAACCCGCGAGGGTTTGATGCCCGACCTTTCGGCGATTTGATGATAACTATGATTTGAGGGAAACGTTAACGACCCGATTACAACCGTACAAGACGTTGTTGTGTTGCGCCTTAGCGATCGATACACCTCTCTGTTTGTTGTTTATGTTGCCGGTGCAAATCAACCTTATTCCTGCAAGCAAATCGAAGAAACAAGCAAGAACAAGATAAAAGCAATCTGAATTGCAAATATGAATTAAAGCTTACGATAAGGTGGGATTTCGAAGACAAATAATTAGGTGGTCAAGCCGATACATGTAACTACAAGAAAAAGTAGCAATGGCTAAAACTTTAATCTAACAAAACCCGAGAAACCCTGGAGGGTGATAAACCCTGAGCTGCTCTGATACCACTTGATAAACCTTGAAATCCACTCGGTACGCTCAGGAATCTGGTTGTCCCGATCTTTCGGTGAGTTGATGATAACTACGATTTGTGAGAAACGTTGACGACCCGACTACAACCGTATGAGACGTTGTTGTGTTGTGCCTTAGCGATCGATACACCTCTCCGTGGGTTGTTGATCTTGCCGGTGCAGATCAAGCTAATTCCTGCAAGCAAATCGAAGAAACAAGCAAGAATATAAAAGCAATCTGAATTGCAAATAGGAATTGAAAACAAAGGATAAGTTGGGATTCCTTAATGAGCAAACCGGCGATCTAACTGATCATGGGATTACACGGCAAAGTAGCGAAGCTAAACTTTAATCTAAACAAAACTCGAGAAACCCTGAAGGGGTACCTAGTTATTTAAAGGGGTGGGAGGATGACCAAGGGGGTTCCTAGGTCGTGCTCCACCAGGTTGGGGTGCACCCCACATGGGCCCCACCTGGGCCTGGGTCCCAGATAAAGTTACAAGCCCATAGGCCCATTATAGGTGATGTAGCACCTTGTTTCTGTGATTGTGGCTGACTAGGATGGAATTTGGAGATGAGGCTAGATCCATTGGAAAGAGGACTCCAAGAGCTTTCCATCAAGTACTCATGGGCCCAAAACGGAGCTTGTATGCATATTTGGCGGCAATTTGAAATCAGCACGGGAGCTGGTGGCCGAATTGAATTCCAGAACTTGGACAACTTGATCTTGACATCTTCCTGTTGAGATATGATGTGAGCAACGATTGTATCCCTAGTAGCCATGGTCACATCATCCTCCCCTTCTTTACGGAAAACCGTCCTCGGTTTTTTTATATGGTGCTCTTCGCGTAGTCCATTGAAAACAACCTGTTTCTTCCAATCAAAACTAGAGAAATTCGAGATAGCATGATTAGCTATAACATGTCCCTCTAGCTTGAAAATTTTATCCACCGATACAGAAGGTTCTAAATATGAGCATATGTAAACTTTATGCACTAAATATATTCCTCTAATATTATATTGCCTAAATATATGGAATATAGTATTAGTTGGACAAAGGAAATCAATAGCAAATAATTTCTCCTTCAACTTATCGAGCTCACAGAAGTCATCAAATAGAACGTAGCCCAAAGTACTTAAAGAAGATAGCAATTCACGTTCCTGAACTTCATTAGCAATGTGAACAACATGCTTAAAATCAGCACATAAAAAACGAACCCTAGAAATGGCATGTTCATTTACTAGTTGTGGCATTAATATAAGTGAAGCATTATCATACAACTCTTGAATAGTAAACAAATCAACTTATGACAAAGGAATCTCCGCAATTGGTTCCATTAATGGTTGCTCTACTATAGCATGAAAAGTGGACATGTGTAGCGCAACTTGAGAATACTCACCTTCATTTATCTCAGCACTAGTTATTTTACTTTGCAAACTTTCTTCAGACATTGTAGGTGCTACATGCTTCTGCTCTTGCTTCTCAAGAACATCATTCTCCTCCTTTTGTTGAATGTTCTGAATTCCCTGCAAAACGTTACTAACAAGAGACACAAAAGATTGCTCCTCCCATGTTTGCACATCATCATTGCACAATGAAACAGGAGATAAATCATATTTTTCATGTTTTGTCACATTTGATATGATTCGACTCTCAATGCTACGAGCAAGCATGAATAGGTGTCCAATATGATTATATATCACATTAGCAAGCATAACCTGAATTTCAGAATTGAGCCCATTGAAAAATCTATGCATTGTGTTTTCATTGCATTCTTTTAGACCACTGTAGATAATACAAACTTTAAATTCATAGATGTACTCTCTAACAGTTCGATCACCTTGTTTCAGATGTTTCAATTTCTCAAGAAGAACTCATAAAACGCTTTCTCATCATGGTTTTGCACTCATCCCAAATTTCAGGTTTATTACTAATGTGACTCCACCAAAAGAATGCAGAAGAGGTAAATTTATTACTAGCAGCCTTAATCTTTTGAGCATCAGAAAAATCATATTTATCAAATTCGTTGTCTACTGCTAGCTCCCAATCAACATAAGCAACAGAATAATACTTACTATCGTAGAATGATAACTTAGATTCAAGTCGTGCAAAATTATAGTCAGGTACCTCACATGAATCACGTGAAGTCGTCATATCTCGTCGAAGGTGAAGAAGTCGACGTTGAGCATGAACATCTCGTATCCCCTTGCATAATCCTGCCATGGTTAGTAGCAAACAAGAAACACACACAACAATATGCACGCTCCTATCAACTACTAGGTAGTGGAGGCTCAAATATCACACACAATCAAGATTTTAACCAAGCTCTTACAAGATCTTACCAAAGCAAGCGGAATGGTGACCACACCGACTCAACCTAGACCCAATGGAGGTTGGATGTATCGATGCCTTGGCAAACACTTGCTGTACGGCTGCAATCAAATCTGTGGAGCTCTGGGTAGGCTTAAATATGTAGCAAAGGAATAGCAAATGCTCAAATCAAAGAATGCAAAGTTGAATAATTGTTCAAAGTCAAGTACCATGCTGGTCCTAAGCTAGAACGTACTAGAGACGCGAGCCTAGACACAAACGATACCACAAGATAGCACTAGGAACAACTCATACACAACTCTGATATACAAAAGCAAACCATATAACAGCTGTTTTCTTCTTTTCTTTCTTTCTTTCTTTCTCTTTTTTTTCTTTCCTTTTTTTGGTGCGGCTTTTCTTTTCTTTTTGTTTAAGCACCTTCTTGCCTTTTCTTTTTTTCTTTTTTTTTGATTTTTTTCAACAAAAATGACTCAAGGACCTGAATGCAAGATTACAGGGACTCAAATGTAAATATAAAAATTACAGGGAGTCAAATGTAAAAGTCAAACCCTAAAATTTGATCTATACAAAATGGAATGCTCTCCTCGTATGGATTTCCTTTTTGCAAACGGAACTCGAATCCGATACCAATTTTTTTTTACAAACAAAAACCAATCTAATCTAATATAATCTCCTCCTTCCATCTTTCTCACGGCAATAGCATGGACACGGTGGCGACGACGACAGTGGTACTAGACGTGACAAGAACTCGAAACTCTAAACGTACTATACGCTAAGAACAGCAACACAACACGACGATGCAATAGAAAACTCAACAATGCAAATGCTGAAAAGAACAATGCAATGGCACAAATATGGCTAGGTAAAGGATGTAATTTTTTTAGGCTATTTTCTGGTTATAGGATGTAATGGCGCAAGCTCTGATACCACTTGATAAACCTTGAGCTGCTCTGATACCACTTGATAAACCTTGAAATCCGCTTGATACGCTCAGGGATCTGGTTGTCTCGATCTTTCGGTGAGTTGATAATAACTACGATTTGGGAGAAACGTTGACAACCCGACTACAACCGTACGAGACGTTGTTGTGTTGTGCCTTAGCGATCGATACACCTCTCCGTGGGTTGTTGATCTTGCCGGTGCAAATCAACCTTATTCCTCCAAGCAAATCGAAGAAACAAGCAAAAACAAGATAAAAGCAATCTGAATTGCACATACGAATTGAAAACAAATGATAAGTTGGGATTCCGTAACGAGCAAACCAGTGATCTAACCGATCATGGGATTACACGGCAAACTAGCGAAGCTAAATTTTAATCTAAACAAAACCCGAGAAACCCTGAAAGGGTACCTAACTATTTAAAGGGGTGGGAGGACGACCAAGGGGGTTCCTAGGTCGTGCTCCACCAGGTTGGGGCTCACCACATATGGGCCCCACCTGGGCCGGGGTCCCAGATAAAGTTACAAGCCCATAGGCCCATTATAGGTGACGTAGCACATTGTTTCTGTGATTGCAGCCAACCAGGATGGAATTTGGAGATGAGGCTAGATCCATTAGAAAGAGAACTCCAAGAGCTTTCCATCAAGTACTCATGGGCCCAAAACGGAGCTCGTATGCATATTTGGCGGCCATTTGAAATCAGCACAGGAGCAGGTGGCCGAATTGGATTCCACAACTTGGACAACTTAATCTTGACATCTTCCTGTTAAAATATGATGTTAAAATATGATGTGAGCAACGGTTGTATCCATAGTAGTCATAGTTACATCAGAGGGGTACCTTGCTATTTAAAGGGATAGGAGGATGACCAAGGGGGTGCCTAGGTCGTGCTCCACCAGGTTAGGGCGCACCCCACATGGGCCCCACCTGGGCCGGGGTCCCAGATAAAGTTACAAGTCCATAGTCCCAATACAGGTGACGTAGCACCTTGTTTTTGTGATCGCGGATGACTGAAAAGGAATTTGGAGAAGAGGCTAGATTTGTTGGAAAGAGGACTTCGAGACCTTTCCATCAAGTACTCATGGGCCCAAAACGGAGCTTGTATGTATATTTGGTGGCCATTTGAAGTCAGCGCTGTACCAGGAGGCCGATTTGGATTCCATAAATTCTGCGGGTCAATCTCGATGTCTTCCAATTGTCCTATGATGTGAGCAATGGTTGTATCAATGGTAGTCATTGTCACATTACAAACACATTCCCATATGCCCAAAATAATTTTTGGTTTGTTTCGAGCGGTGTCGTTTTTGCACCACACAAACTTTTTGACAGGCTCATCGACTCATTTAAAAACTATTTTTTTGCAACCAATGGTGTAAAACACATTCATAGATGCCCAAAAACACTTTTGAGTGGTTTCAAGAGGTTTTGTTTTCGCACCACACAAACTTTTTGGCGGGCCCACCGACTCATCTAAAAACTATTTTTTGCAACGAATGGTGCCAAACACATTCCTAAATGCCAAAAAACACAACGTAAAAAATAAGCATGCATATCATGATAGTATGAAGTAACAATTCTGGTATCTTGTTTGTGGAGCAGAATGCCAGCATAATACATGGGAACATAAACATCTCTCAAATATCGTTTTAGGTCTTTCCAAGATTGTGGTATTTTGTTATGTGTCACACCCTGATTTTCATTTCAGGGATTTATAAATTATTTAATAAATTATTTCTAGAATTTATATTAAATGTTTATTAATTTACAAGTGAAGTTGATGTGGCAAATAAAATTTCATAATTAAACATGGCTGAATTTAATTTTTATTAAATTCTTCATGGTTAATTCTACTCTTTGGAATTTTCTTGGATTTTTCGGAGCTCAAATACTAATTTTAATAATACAAATAACATTTCAGTAAATATTAAAAAAATAAATTAATCATTAAAGGATCTGATTATAATTTTATTAAATACTTTAAGTGTCCAAGTATTTTCAGGATTTTTCTTGGAATTATTTGATCACTGAAAGTATTTTTAATAAACGGAAGATCATTTCAACAATTATTTAATTGGAAAAAGTAATTTAAGTCTCCTTCCAGGTTTGGGCCGAATCTGAGAAAGTTTGGCTCTTCTCTGTTGCTGGTCCAGCCCAAATCCACAGCTCCTATCTTTACCTCAAAAAGTCTACTTTGCCTCCCTTCCTTCCTTTTCTTTTTCTTTTTCATGCCGGCCCTTTTACCCAGAAGTCTGTTTTACCTCCCTCTCGCTTCAGTGTCATCTTCTAGCTCGGGACAGAGCTCCAGCCAAGCCCCAAGCCGCCATTTCCCCTCCAAATCCGGCGCATCCGTTCATCCCCGTGTTCAATTGGTTCAGGGGAAATATTTCCCTTATCCACCTCTTCCGTTTCCCCCAAGAATCAGAGTTTATCCCTTTGAATCCCACGCGGAATCGAGCTCGAACTTGAGTTTATCTCTCCAAACCGAACCTAGTTTTTCCCGGCGCCGCCTTAGCCGTCTTGGGCCCGGACTCGACCTCTTGCGCCTATAAATAGGATCCCCTCGGCCTCCTCTTCGGTTTCCACCCCCTTGCCCAAGCTTGCCGCCACCCGAAACCCTCTCCCCGTGATCTCCCTCTCTCTCCACCTTCGGCCGCCGCTCCAGCCACCTTGCGCCGTTGCCCTGGTCGATGCCGCCTTGCGCCGTCGCCTCCATCGGCATCGCAAGGATGAGGGCTAGCCCGGCCACCGGTTGCCTTGCGCCTTATCCCTCCGGAAGTACCCGTCACCATGAAGGCCGAGCTTGCCGCCGTGTTTTGATCTCCAGCAAAGCCCTGCTGCTCTTCCCGTCGTCGCTAAGCTTCGCCACCACCTCCATTGGATTCGCAGCTGCAAGGAGAAGCCCATCCACCATCTCTTCTTCGCCGAAGATCGCTGGAGCGCCATCGCCACCATCGACCCGAACCTTGCCGTCTCCCGGAGCTCGCCATCGGCATCTTCCTTCGCCGTCCGTCGTCGCGTAAGTGTTGGTAAGGTTCGTCGTCTCATGCTCTTTCTTCTGGTGCCCTCCGTTTCCGCTGTCGTGCCGTCGTTTGTCGTTGTCACCGTTGTCCCGAGCCACCGGTCGACGATCTCGCGTGGCACGCCACGTCGTCTGCCTCGTTGGCTGCCACCTTGGCCCTTTTGCTTGCATGACAGTCACCTTTGAATCCTTAGATCGAGTTTAATCCTAGCCGTCCAGATTAACCCTTCGTTATCAATGACATATTGGTCCTTTTTGCTATATGTCATCCATCAAAGTTGATCCAATCTTTTCTGGAGGATGTTTTTAATCTTTTCTGTCAGTTATAAATTATTTGTAAATTGTTTAATTAATTTGGAATAACATTTCTTTAATAGGCTTTAATTGGATTAAATATTGTAAAAATCATAACTAATTCATATAAAGTTGGAATGAGGCCGTTCAAGTCTCATAATTCATCTAAAATTATGATCTATATGTTTGTTTATTTTAATTGTACTGTTTATTTGGAGTTTCTTAGTCTCTTTCCTTGTTTTGCGTGTTAGCTTGTCGTTCGTTCGTTTCGGAGGATCGTTTGTTTGTTCGAGAAGTTCCCGAAGACGAGTTAAAGACGCTTGTTTGCAAGGCAAGTCACACAGATCCCAAACACAATCCTTTGAGCATGTTGATCCTATATTTAAATTCTCTATTTATTTCAAATACGCATTTATTTTCGAATGTCATTGAGTGATGTGAATCTATTCTTTGTATGGCCAATTTGCATTGATTACCCTATTCCTTGATACCTTGGGTTATAATTTGACTAGTTGGACTTTATATATATTGGTTCAACTAGAAATTAGTTATAATTGCTTAGTCATGCTTAGAAACATTAGCACACTATTAGGATAACTAATGTTTCACTAATACTTAGTGATGGATATTTAATGGTAGCTCACGATGGTTAATCGTGATTAGTTAATTAATTTGTCTAACTAAAACCTGATTAATGGTGGGTTGTGAGCACATGGTTTGAGGTATGGATAGTTGTGCTCATGACAATTAAGGACCGGTTCGCGAGCTACTGTTGTGAAGCATTAACCGTACTAACCACAAGCCAGCGTGGGCAACGGCTTTATCCTTGGTATAACATGGTTCTTAGCGGCGCACCAGACTGTGAAATGGCGATAAGTCCATGGGGGTCGCTGGGGAGTCCATACCTTGGCTAAAGGGGGTGACTATGATCCGGGAATGGTGCACTGCTCTGTGTTGTGTTATGTTGGGGGTACTGTCACAGTCTCTATTCGGGTACTTTTGCAGTATCGCGACGCATGGTTGACATGATGTTGAGGCTGTGTCTTGTGGGTAAATTTGTACACCTCTGGCCAGAGTAAAACTATTCGAATAGCCGTGCCCGCGGTTATGGGCGAGCCTAACAATGTTTTTCGTGATTAGTCCCACTTGTTCATCTATAATAATAATGTGATATATAGTGATAATTGGTTTAGCTCCTGGTATGGAATGGCTAATTCCTGGTTTGGAGGTTGGATCTGTGCAACCGGGCATGGTTGTTCAGTGGTGGTTTGGGCCTGTACAACACGGGGTGTTGTTCAGTGTTGATTAATACTGTTTAATTAATTACTCTACTGTTTTAAAAATTCTCAACTCTTTGCCAAATGCTGTTTTCGCAAATGAACCTTATATTATGCCATTCTTTGGTATCCATTGCACTTGCATACTTGCCGTGTGTCTTGTTGAGTATTCCATGTACTCACTTTGCAATAATCATCAAACCTCAGTTGAAGAAAAAGGATTCAGAAGGAGAAGACGTTTGGCTTATACCCCAGTTGAGCTGCCTGTGGGAGTGGAGTTGAAGCCATCGTTAGATCGTTTGTCCGCTGCTGTTTTCTTTATTTTTTGTAAGTATGTATCATTATTATTTTGATGATTCTCTATATTAAATTGTCGATTTGTGTACCTTGGCTGATTCCTGGACGAGGATTGTATGCACAAATTAGTTCGGAAATTACTTGTGAATTTCCGGGCGTGACATTATGCCTACAAAGATGTTTTCAATCATAAAAAGCATTTTTCACTAAAACATTAGAGGCACACATAACCATTTGTTTCTCAGACAAATCATGCTTTTTTAAATGCTCTATCAACCGCTAGCTCCCATTTAATGTAAGCCTGAGGATCATAATTTCCTTCAAAATAAGGTAGTGCAGATTTGATCTTGGTTAGAACAATGTCACTTACCTCATGTCTCGACGAAGATGTCGATGTTGAGCATAACCGTCTCGTATTCCCTTGCTTAATCCTACTATAGTTAGTAGAAAACAAAAAACACACACAAGAATATACGCGTTCCTATCAACTACTCGGTAGTGGCAGCTCAAATATCACACACACACTCTAGCTTTTAACCAAGCTCTTACAAGTTCTAACAAATGCAAGCGGAATGGTGACCACACCAACTCAACCAAGCACCCCAATAGATGTTGGATGTATCGATGCCTTGGCAAACACTTTCTATACGGCTGCAATCAAATTTGTAGAGCTCTGGGTAGGCTTAAATATGTAACAAAGAAATAGCAAAAGATCAAATCAAAAAAAATACAAAATTCAATAATTGTTCAAAGTCAGTACTGTGCTGGTCCTAGGCTAGAACGTACTAGAGACGCGAGCCTAGACACAAACAATACCACAAGATAACACTAAAAACAATTCGAGAACAACTGTGATATACATAAGCAAACTCAAGATAACGGCTGATTTTCTCTTTTCTTTCTTTCTTTCTTTCTTATTTTTTTCTTTCTTTCTTTTTTTTGTGCGGCTTTTGTATTTTTAGCACTTTTCTGCCTTTTCTTTTTTTTGACTTTTTCAGCAAAAATGACTCAAGGACCTGAATAGATTACAGGGACTCAAATATAAAAGTCCAAACCCTAAATATACAAAAATGGATTGCTGAATATTTTTCACCAAGGTGTCTAACAATATGGTGGAGGAGGAAACAACCGTATGGTGAGGAGGTGGAATGGGAGTCGGTTTGGGGGAGGTGAAGTGGAAGGCGGATTTGGTGCACTGGATAAGGAGGAAAATTGATTTTCAACCAATCCAATCTACTATTTCTTTCCAAACCAAAGAGAAACTAATCTAATCTACAAAACTCTCGGCCCCCTTCCTCCCTCCTCACGCGCAACAACACGGCACATGACAGGGCTCAAACCACACAACACAAACTCTAGATGCAACTCCAAAACTAACCAACAAAAACTTCTGAAAAGCAGAAAAATGGAACCCTAGCGGCAAGATGATTCCGTTTTCGACGATCCCGACGACAACGAAGACACAGCGGCGGCAGTGATAGTGATACTAAACGTGACAAGAACTCGAAACTCTAAACGGAATAGACACTAAGACAAGAAAGATGACTCGACGATACAACGCAAACCTCAACAATGCAAAAACTGAAAAGAACAATGCAATGGCACAAATATGGCTAGGTAAACGATGCAATACTTTTTTTTGTATGGCTATTTTCTGGTGATAGGTAGATAAAAACTCATCGAGCAATGAAAGCTCTGATACCAATTGATAAACCCTGAGCTCCACTCGATACGCTCAAGGATCTGGTTGTCTCGATCTTTCGGTGAATTGATGATGACTATGATTTGAGAGAAACGTTGACGACCCGACTACAACCGTACAAGATGTTGTTGTGTTGTGCCTTAGCAATCGATACACCTCTCTGTGGGTTGTTGATCTTGCTGGTGCAAATCAACCTTATTCCTGCAAGCAAATGGAATAAACAAGCAAGAATAAGATAAGGTGGAGTTCCGAAGACGAGTAATTAGGTAGTCTAGCCGACACACATAATTACAAGGTAAAGTAGCAATGGTTAAAACTTTAATCTAACAAAACTCGAGAAACCCTAAAGGGTTACCTAGCTATTTAAGGAGGTGGGAGGACGACCAAGGGGTCCCTAGGGTCGTGCTCCACCAGATTGGGGCGCCCGCCACATGGGCCCCACTTGGGCCAGGGTCCCAGATGAAGTTACAAACCCATAGGCCCATTACAGGTGACGCAGTACCTTGTTTTTGTGATTTCAGATGACTGAGATGGAATTTGGAGATGAGGCTAGATCCGTTGAAAAGAGGACTCCGAGAGCTTTCCATCAAGTACTCATAGGTGCAAAACAGATTTCATATGCATATTTGACGGCCGTTTGAATTCAACGCTGTAGCAGGTGACCAAAATGGATTCCATAACTTCTACGGCTCAATCTCGATGTCTTCCAATTATCCTATGATGTGAGCAATGGTTGTATCAATGGTAGTCATGGTCAGATTAGGTTGTTTCGAGCGGTGTCGTTTTCGCATCACACAAACTTTCTGGCGGGCCCACCGACTCGTGTAAAAATTATTTTTCGCAACCAATGATGCCAAACACATTCCTAAATGCCAAAAAACACTTTTGAGTGGTTTCGAGTAGTTTCGTTTTCGCACCACACAAACTTTCCGGCGGGCCCACTAACTCGTGTAAAAACTAATTTTCACAACCAATGGTGTGAAACACGTTCCCATATGCCCAAAAAAATTTTTGGTTGTTTTGAGCAGTGTCATTTTCGCACCACACAAACTTTCTAGCGGGCCCACCGTCTCGTGCAAAAACTATTTTTTGCAACCAACGGTGCGAAACACATTCCTAGATGCAGCAAAATACTTTGAGTGATTTCGAGAGGTTTCGTTTTTGCACCACACAAACTTTCCGGTAGGCCCACCGACTCGTGCAAACTACTTTTCGCAACCAATGGTGCAAAACACATTCCTAGGTGCCCCAAAACACTTTTGAGTGGTTTCGTTTTTGCACCAAAAACTTTCTGGTGGGCAAACCGACCCATGTAGAAACTATTTTTCACAACCAATGGTCCCAAACTAATGTGCGCAAGGGTGTCCCAATCTTTCGATGAGAGGATAAGTCAATTGGATGGAGCGACGTTGGCGATCGGACTACAACTGTCCAAGGACGTTCCGCCTTAGTAATCGTTACACCAACTTCAGAGGCAGTCGTGAATATCAACGGATGCACGGTCAGCCCAACCACGAGGTTATTTGTTTCTGCAAGCAATCGAGAACTAGCAAGAACAAGATGAATAAGCAACCCAATTTGCCGATTAAAGATGTAGGATTGAATCAGCAAAAGTATCACAGGTGGGGTTCTGTAACGAGCAAACCGGCGATCTAACCGATCACGGGATTACACGGCAAAGTTGCGAAGCTAAACTTTAATCTAAACAAAACCCGAGTTGATCTATCACGGCTAAGGTAAATATATACGTGGGAGGACGAGTTGGGGTCGTCCCTAACGGACTCAACTTAATACATAGTCCATTGGACCCAAATAAGGTGACGGAGCACTTTGGACAGAAAAAAGGTCTATATAGTAAAACGATGATTGCGGCCTCTCCAGAATAGATATGGACATGGGGCTAGATCCATTTGAAAGTAGACTTAATAAGCTTTCCATGAAGTACTTGCACGTCCAAAACGGAGTTCGTATGAAGTCGTGGTGGTCGTCACAAGTCGGTGTTGTTCTGTAGTCCGAATCCAGCCCGCGCGAATACGTTTCCTTTTGAATCCTGTCCATCATTCCTAACCAAAACAAGAATACAAACGTTTCCATGGTCTAAATAAGATGGACAAGAAGATAAGAACAAACTCACCTAGTAGTTTATTTGGCGTGCACGAGCACGAGTAAACGGACCGGAAATTTGTTGTCGTTGTGTAGGCGTGGATGTATCGATCGCGTTGATGTCCTCATCACAAACACATTCCTAGATGCCAAAAAACAGTTTTGAGTGGTTTCGAGTAGTTTCGTTTTCGCACCGCACAAACTTTCCGGCGGGCCCACCGACTCACGTAAAAACTAAATTTTACAACCAATGGTGCCAAACACATTCCTAGATGCCAAAAAATACTTTTGAGTGGTTTCGAGCAGTTTCGTTTTCGCACCACACAAACTTTCCGGTGGGCCCATCGACTCGTGTAGAAACTATTTTTTGCAACCAATGGTGCGAAACACATTCTTAGATGCCCAGAAACACTTTTGAGTAGTTTCGAGCGGTTTTGTTTTCGCACCACACAAACTTTCCAATGGGCCCACTGACTTGTGTAAAAACTAATTTCGCAACCAATCGTGCCCAAACACATTCCCATATGCCCAAAATAATTTTTGGGTTGCTTCGAGCGGGGTCGTTTTTGCACCACACAAACTTTCTGGCGGGCTGATAAACCCTGAGCTGCTCTGATACCACTTGATAAACCCTAAACTCCACTCGATACGCTTAGGGATCTGGTTGTCCCGATCTTTCGGTGAGTTCATGATAACTACGATTTGGGAGAAATGTTGATGACCCGACTACAACCGCACGAGACGTTGTTGTGTTGTGCCTTAGCGATCGATACACCTTTCCATGGGTTGTTGATCTTGCCGGTGCAAATTAACCTTATCCCTGCAAGCAAATCGAAGAAACAAGCAAGAACAAGATAAAAGCAATCTGAATTGCAAGTAAGAATTGAATACAAATCATAAGTTGGAGTTCTGTAACGAGCAAACCGGTGATCTAACCGATCACGGGATTACACGGCAAAGTAGCAAAGCTAAACTTTAATCTAAACAAAACCAGAGAAACCCTAAAGGGGTACCTAACTATTTAAAGGGGTGGGAGGACAGCCAAAGAGGTCTATAGGGTCATGCTCCACCAGATTGGGGCACACCCCACATGGGCCCCACCTGGGCCGGGGTCCCAGATAAAGTTACAAACCCATAGGCCCATTATAGGTGACATTGCACCTTATTTTTGAGATTGCGGCCGATTAGGATGGAATTTGGAGACGTGGCTGGATCCATTGGAAAGAGGACACCAAGAGCTTTCCATCAAGTACTAATGGGCCCAAAACGGAGCTCGTATGTATATTTGGCGGCCATTTGAAATCAGCACTGTAGCAGGTAGCCGAATTGGATTCCAGAACTTGGACAACTTGAACTTGACATCTTCCTGTTGACATATGATGTGAGCAATGGTTGTATCCATAGTAGCCATGGTCACGTCAATGCCCAAAATAAATTTTGGTTGCTTCGAGCGGGGTCGTTTGCACACCACACAAACTTTCTGGCGGGCCCACCGACTCGTGGAAAAGCTATTTTTCGCAACCAATGGTGCCAAACACCATTGGGTGGTTTCGAGCAGTTTCGTTTTTGCACCACACAAACATTCCGGCAGGCCCACTGACTCGCGTAAAAACTAATTTTCTCAATAGATCTCAGTTTTGTGAAACTAACAAGTTTTAATTTGGCTCATTTAGAGTTAAAATAAATTACTTATGGATTTTATAGTTTGTAGTTTGCATTGTAGTAGTTATTTTACTACATAATTATTTGGTGATAATTTTGTTACTGAAGGTGTCAAGTTTTAGTTCATGAAATTTAAGAGTATGGTTTTGTGAGCACACTAAATTTTATTTCACCTCAAAATGAGTTATTTGAATTTTCTATAGATTTTATAAGTTAGTGTATGCTTTATGTCTAATATTCCATTTATAAATTTTTAGGGGTATTTCTTTTGCTGTAAGTGCCAAGTTTTATCTTATCATATTAAAGTTCATATGTTTTTGAATCCATAGAAATTTTGTTCAACTCAATTGGAGCTAAAATGAATTTTATATGCACTTTTGCAAGTTTGTGCATTTTTTTGTTGAACAGATATTGTTTTAGGTATTTTCTTTATATTTTCCAGATTTTAATAACCAGGGGTTCACTGGTCAGTGACTTGCTAATATGCAAAAAGGCCTTGAGGTTTCTAGGAATAGGTCCCGAGGTCCTCCCACGTGTTGAAGGCAAATTTCATTAAGAGTTCCTAGCTTTAAAAATTATTACATGTAGTGATAAATATATTTCTAACTAAATCCCTGGAGTTAATCGAATTTACAAATGGAGTCCTTGGCCTAACCGTGGAGGCAGAGAAGCACGACTGCAGCTCGGATGAGCTCGCCGGCGGCGAACGGAGTTGATACACACTTCGTGGCCAAAATAAAAATGTGCGCATGCTTCTTCCTTACCCATAGGTGGCTCTCGTGCGGCTAGTTGTGCCCGGAATCTTGCCGACGGCGAGATTTAGTGGTGGTGCTTTTTGGCATGCATGCGCTAAGCATGTTACTACTCAGTTTTGCGTAAACTAGTGCATGCATGTGTGCTTGTAGGGTTATTGGGTACTCATCGAGTGGCTGTGAAAAGATGGCGAGGCATGGTTGGCGGCGACAACTCGCGGAACACCTCGACGACGACGCTCCTCCTCGGGCGAACGACGACGGCACGAACGAGACGATGAGCTGCCAAAACAAGGAATGCACCAAGGTGGTAAGGACCAAGGGAGGGTACGAGCACAAGGAATTGGACAACGGCTCACCAGCGTTACAGGATTTGACGACGGAAGAAACGGCCGGAGTCGAGGAAGAAGATGGCCGATCTATGTCTTCTCTTGATCTTCGGTCGTGGTTCTTGGGGGGTTTTGGAGAGGAAGTAGAGGCGGTGACGATGGCGCGGTGGCTCGGCCGGCCGTGCTCCGAGACGACGGGAACAACGATCGCGATGATGTGGCGGTGCTCGGTGTGCGCTCTCGGCATGCCGTGGGCACGACCACATTCCTGCGCCGTCTCTGCATGAAATGAGGTGAGGTTATATGGAATGGAACCGGCGTGGAGAGGGGATGATGGAACAAGAAAAAGATAGAGATGACCGCGGCTCCATGGCGATGGCGGCCTTCGTCTTCCTCACGGCCGGCGGCGAGTTTGACGGCGATGGAGTGGCTAGGGTTCCTCTTCCTCGATTTGACCGGTACTGGGGAGGAGAGGGAGGCCGTGCGACGCTATATATGTGGGCTCTCGGCATCGAACACGATCGCAGACATGCGTCTAGCACTTCAATCTCCCGGTATCTCTCTCTCATTTGTTCTCTATGTTTGGCGGTGATGGAACAAAGTGAACAGGGGTTGGGCGAGCTTGTGACACTGCCATGTGGGTCCAAGTTGATGTAGTCAAGGAGTGGGTGTGAGGGATGGGTAGAAACATGGGTGAACTTAGGTGTTAGGCATTTTTCAGGATTTCCATATTTATTTTCTTCCTCTATTTTTTTAATCTATTTATTTAGTTTGTGGGACAGATAAATTAGGGTGGATTTTTGTGAAGATAGATAAAAATTCCTAGTTTTTATTTTCTTTGGTTGCACTCAAAAATTCCTTATATTTTACTCTCAGCAAAATAACGAAAATAGGATTGGCCGAAATTGATTTGAATTTTTAGGAAGTCTAAACATATAAAATAAATTATGAAAAAATTATATTAATTCATGATAATTAAATTAGTATTTGAATAAATTATATTTCATATACGCTTATGTATGATTTAATGCATATTTTGCTAAGGTATGGTTTTTGCCGATTAGGGTTTTAGAATTAATTTAATTTTTACTGTTTTGACCAATTTATTTGTGGCAACAAATGTAAAGATAAAATTATGCCAAAGTTCTAGTGAGTTGAATGCATTGATTAGCATATACATGAATTTTTCCATGATATTATCTTACACCAATATTTTTTTATAAATTTGCAAAGCTTAAAAAAATACATAGGTTGCTACTATGAAAATGCATTTAAGTGTTTATAAAATTATATTTAGATGATTCTTGACCTGACATGATGTTGTTGAGCATGATTTATACTTTTAATTATTCAACTTCATATATTACATGTATATACATTCTTGTGATATATATCAAGTATTTGCTTGAAATTTTTAATTAATGCTCATAAATCCTATTATGAAATGCCAGTAACATCCAAAAACACACAAAAGGACTCAAGTCACATCAATACATTATGCAAATACAAGTACTTACTAAGTTTTAGCTTCATCTATAGGTTGGTAAGGAAAAGATTTTAAATTATTCACAAATTTGCATATTAAAACTAGTCATATTAGACTCACCTAGGTATTTAGTTGGAAGATTTTAGTATTTATATTTAGGAAAAATTTTTTTGATATTTTTAGATATAAAATTTAATATTCAAAATTTTGGGTATGTTACAAAAGTTTAGCTTCGCTACTTTGTCATGTAATCCCGTGATCGGTTAGATCGCCGGTTTGCTCGTTACGGAACCCCACCTTTGTTGATTCAACACTACATCTTTATTCCACAAATTGAGTTGTCCAAAATGAACGCACAAAATCCACTCCAATATGTCTAAAACTCTTGCTTTTCTGCTTTCGAAACTATCTTGTTCGGTGAAAAACATCACACCCACATGAGCCAATATCGGCATTAAATGAAAAAATTCGTCGCGCGAGCCACAGAGTGATTTTTCGAAATAAACGCACCCAATCCGCTCCAATAAGTCCAAAACTATTCTTTTGGTGCTTTTGAACTATTTCGTTCTGCTGAAAAACATCGTACCCACGTGAGCCAATATCGGCATTAAATGGAAAAGTTTGTTGCACGAGTCACGGAGTGATTTTTCGAAAGGAATGCACCCAAAACACTCCAATATGCCCAAAACTCATGTTTTGGTGTTTTTTGAACTATTTCGTTCCGGTCAAAAACATCGCACCCACGTGAGCCAATATCGGCATTAAATGGAAAAGTTCGTCGCGCAAGTTACGGAGTGATTTTTCGAAATAAACGCACCCAAAACACACCAATGTGTCCATAATTCTTGTTTTGGTGTTTTTTGAACTATTTCATTCTGTTGAAAAACATCTCACTCACGTGAGTCAATATCGGCCTTAAATGCACAAAATTTCGCCGCGTGAGTCACAGAGTGATTTTTCGAAACAAACGCACCCAATCTGCTTCAATTTGTCCAAAACTCATGTTTTGCTGCTTTTTGAACTATTTCATTCCAGTGAAAACATCGCACCCACGTGGGTCAATATCGGGATTAAATGCACAAAATTTTGTCACGCGAGTCACGGAGTGATTTTTCGAAACGAACGCACCCAGTCTGCTTCAATTTGTCCAAAACTCATGTTTTGGTGCTTTTTGAACTATTTCGTTACGGTGAAAAACATCACACCCACGTAGGTCAATATCGGGATTAAATGCACAAAATATCACACCCATGTGAGCCAATATCAGCATTAAATGCACAAAACTTCGCCACGCGAGTCACGATGTGATTCTCCGAAACAAATGCACCCAATGCGCTCAAATATGTCCAAAACTCATGTTTTGGTGTGTTTTGAACTATTTTGTTCTGGTGAAAAACATCGCACCCATGAAAGCCAATATCGGCATTAAATGGAAAACATCATCGCATGAGTTACGGAGTGATTTTTCGAAATGTACACACCCAAAACACTTCAGTATGTCCAAAACTCATATTTTGGTGCTTTTTTAAGTATTTCATTCCGGTGAAAAACATCACACCGACGTGACTCAATATCGACATTAAATGCACAAAATTTCGCCGCGTGAGTCACAGAATGATTTTTCGAAACGAACGCACCCAATTCGCTCCAATATGTCCAAAACTCTTGTTTTTGTGCTTTTCAAACTATTTCGTTCCGGTGAAAAACATCGCACCCACGTGAGCCAATCTCAGCATTAAATGAAAAGTTTGTTGCGCGAGTCACAAAGTGTTTTTTTCGAAACGAACTCACAAAATCCACTCCAATATGTCCAAAACTCTTGCTTTGCAACTTTTTGAACTATCTCATTCCAATTAAAAACATTACACCCACGTGAGCTAGTAAGGGCATTAAATACACAAAAGTTCGCTGCTCAAGTCACGTATGGATTTTTCGAAACGAACGCATCCAATCCACTCCAATATATGCAAAACTCATATTTTGGTGCTGTCTAAACTATTTCATTGCGGTGAAAAACATCGCACTCACGTGAGCCAATACCAGCATTAAATGAAAAAAGTTCGTTGCGCGAGTCATGAGGTGATCTTTAAAAAGAACACACCCAAAACACTCCAATATGTCCAAAACTCATGTTTTGTTGCCTTTTGAACTATTTCGTTCCGGTGAAAAACATCACACCCACGTGAGCCAATACCGGCATTAAATGGAAAAATTTCGTCGCGCGAGTCACGAAGTGATTTTTTGAAATGAACGCATCCAAAACACTCCAATATGTCCAAAACTCATGTTTTGCTGCTTTTTGAATTATTTTGTTCTGGTGAAAAACATCACCCCCACGTGAGGCAATATTGGCATTAAATGAAAAAAATTCTTCGCGTGAGTCATGAAGTGATTTTTCGAAAGGAACGCACCCAATCCGCTCCAACTTTTTTGCCACAACTTTCATTGCCTGTTTGTTCGGGGGTGAATGGATTGGGATCATGAATAAAAACAAAATTAAATGTAACTAAAATATCTGTTAGTGGTGAATACAGAGCTGATTATCAAATCAATCTAGGTATGCACTGTTAACACACAATAGTTAAATAGCTCATAGTGCAAGTTGCTTTGCGGAATTATCCAACTAGTATCCAACAAACCTGTCTGGCCTGAACACTTTGGCATCTACTGATCAGTGCTTTGTGAAGTGGGGGAACAGGATCAACGAGGCAACTAACAGCTCGATACAACAGGGTCTCAAACTCTCTCACCATCATCTAAAGCTTACCTACAGACTAAATCAGGATGTTTGCATCCTAGAAAAGAGGGCCAAATGAATTTATTTATTAAAGAAGAAGCCTGTTATTTATTAAGACTCTTTCACAAAAGGAAAATAAACAGCATGTCAGCACACTTCAAAATTATCATGCTAATCTTAACACAACCTGCATGCTCTTGGGTTAGGATTTACGGATTCTTGAACCATGAATATATCATTCTTGAACCAAGAATTCGTTTCTTGTCAAGCCTTTTCAGACTTGTTTAAGACAAAAAAAACACAAGGTTAATGTATAATGAAATAGAAGATTTCATGAGCCAAATTATCCCAACACAAGTAAGTCCGCATTTTCCAGCATATGCTTCTCCCAGAGCAGCTCCAATGTGTCAAAACAAATTGGACTGAACTAAACAGGAATTGAACCTCTAGGGACAAATCAAGATTGGGAGAACAGACCTTGCTGCCAAAGAATATGCACCGATAAAACACATCTTATAGATTAAGCTAATGGATTCTCCAGCCAGAAAAAAAAATCATATGTGGTAAATGATCCATATAACTCAAAGATACCATTTCAATAGCAAATAAGTAGTGAACAACTTTATAACTCAAAGATCCTTATATTCATGGAGCTTATATATCAATATTTATCATGAATCAGCCACCATCTTTTTGCACAATATAAGGATTGCAAGCGAATTTATTGACATGGTTCTTTTTTGCCGATAATTAAAGCACAACCTTTCTCCTACATCTCTAAGAAACATCTCACTAACCATCACCTCTGCTATTCCCAAGGTATTTAAGTATGAGTTGGATGGCCATTTCAACTCCTCTCTCTTGGTTTTGTAAGGCCAGTCTCAATGGAGTTTCATGAGGGGTTTTCATGCATATTAAATAGAGTGTCACATCAATAAAAAAAAACTTTTTGCATGAAACTAGTAGGAGAGAGAAGGGAAAAGTTTCATCCCCATGAAACCTTTGAGCGTTGTTTCCAAGACATTGGAAACTGGATGAAACCCCCATTGAGAGTGTTTTTTTCGTTTCATGACGTACATGCACTTCTCTGATTGGGTGGAAGAGGGAGGAGAGAGTTAATGGTGGGGCTAAAATAACAAGTGAAACCGTGCAATGAAACTATGCACTGAGAATAGAAGTCAGTTTTATCTTAAGTTTCGTATCTTGGAAACCGAGAGGTGAAACATTGCATTGAGACTGGCCTAACCACCTTAGGCAGAGTTCTATACTCCCCTTTTCCAACTTCTACTCTCAAGTTTTCCGCGTGCATGCTTCTCGAACTGCTAAGCGGTGCCAATCTCAAATCTTTCTACGCACTAAAAATAAGCCTTAAATTTTGAAATGGAGGGAGCACAAGACTTAATCTACAGATTGCACATTCTATAATTCCGTATATAGCATCTGAAGGGAAGAGAATTAATGAAGATGGCATTGATGAAAATCAGAAACACGGAAACAGAATTCGTAAGTGCATTCCTCCTATCAACCAACAATTGAGTTTCATGTGCTGACCACTTAATTGCCGTTTGTATTACATGCATGCGACTGCAAGCATGGTCATACGGTTCTTCTGAATCCCTCTTTCGTTGCACTTTTCAAATTTCAAAACTTCAGTTCAAATAAGCTAAAGATCAGATAGTTTGGTTTCTACTGCTACAATGTTTCAAGCATACAAAAATACAGAGGTTGCATGGGATCACAAGGCCAAGAGCAATGTATTGCGACCAACAATTTTTCTTTTATGAGTAAAAATGCTTTGAAGACTGCTCATCAAGAATATTGCGACCAACAGTTTTTCTTTTATGAGTAAAAAATGTTTTTAAGACTGCCCATCAAGAATATAAAAATGCATTGGTTTCAGTCTCTACAACAACATTTCTCTCCATAGGCAGAACAAGTAACACTGACTTGGTTGTTAGAAACCATAGATTAGACTCTGCTACACCCAAAAAAGAACAGAGAGGAACTGAAGTGCTAGAAATGAATACCAATACATGAACATAGACAATAAAATCAGCTAATAAAAACTAAACCAACAGAATAACAGTAAATGACAGTTAATTGAAATAGTAAAGAAATATAAACTAACACACCAAATAAAGGGACAAAATAGAATCAACGCACTACAGGAAAAACAATCACCGTATGAATTGTTGAGAGCAACATGATATTACTCAGTATTATCCTTAGTGAAAAAGAAAGGGAGACATATCACAAATTAAAAAAGGGAAAGGTGATTCGTAGTGACACAAAGTGCTAAAAGACGCTTGTCTTTACGAGCTCAATATAGCTTAACAAAAACAATAAAGCTAATGAGTCATTTTATCTTGCAGATCTTGAGATAACAGGGCTCATTATAGCTTAATTTGTCAAGAATATCTAGAAATTAATTCGGCATATACATTCTTTGATATGTACTGGTTATTATCTCCCTCCGTCCCTCCCCCTGCTAGAAACTATACATCACAATACCAAAAGAAATGTACTTTTAGTTGTCAAATTAGAGTGAACATAGGAGTAACAAATTACAATGCTCAACTATAAAAGCTGGTTTCTTTAAATCAGGCACTTCAGATACAGTTTGCTATTAGCAATGTTCAATTCCATTGTTGTGATCATCCTTAAGATACCATCAAAAGGAAAATAAACATGGATCTCATATGAAATATTAGTATGTGGTGATTACCATGCTTAAAAACCAACACTGTATTATTATAGAGCATAGAGCCATTGACAAGCCCAAATGATAGCGAGTAATATAGCAGAAAATCAACTTGATGGAAAAGCACGCATAGAACAGCTCAGGGGCTACATAAAAATCGGTGGTTGCAGCCAATAGGCCTCAGTGCCTCACATCAATATGAACTCTATCCTCTATAATCTAATCAAACCTAAAGTTCAAATCATGCAAAAATTGCATAGATGTGAAGATACAACAGAGAAAAATCACAGATGTCCTATACCATAGCCTCATGGTAAATCAATGTCTATCCAAATTGAACTCTCTACAGACAAATCAATACAACTAAATCAGTACAAGCCATAGACCAAGAAGTAATCATCTCTCACAGAAAACAAAGATACACAACTTAAAACGTCAGTGGCCAAAGAACCTTGAAATTATGAAAATTTCAATGGTCTATTCCCCAATTCTAAAACTCATTAAACAAATCAAGGATCATCCCCATAAAGAAAAAAATAATGTTAGCAACAAGATCACAGCTTCTGCTCTGCCTAAGGGTGACCTGTTGTGTGCTGGGGAGTAGACCCATGTGACACAGGGCTGCAATTATCATTTCCAAACACTATTCCCTTGCCAAATAGGGCCGCGTGTTCTGAACCCTCAACTATTAGATGACTAAAGTGGCATTCTATTAATAGCAGTCAACTATATTAGATAGCAAATAATTCATCTATTATGCACAAACGTTCAAGCCCCCTCTGTTGAGCGGCAAATAGTTAATTTTCCCTAAAAAACATTCCATCACACCATGGCAAAACTTAATAGCAAGTAGAATGTAGGACTTTGGGGGAAATTTTAATCAATCATGCTGCAATTATCATTTCCAAACACTATTTCCTTGCCAAATATAATTCCTAGCACATTTATAACACAATCCCAAATAGATACCAAAGCCTCAGAATTACAGTTACTCGCTTACTCCCATTGTCTCATCAATCTGGCAAGGCCTTATTGCTCTTTAGACCCAAACACCCAACACCAATAAAATCACATCTTAGTATGCAATAAAAAAAAGCAAACCTAATTAGGAGAGTGTAAATCTGGCAAGAAAAAGAGTACTTGATTATCCAAAATTCCAAACAATAAATCAAACCAACAAATTTAGATTGATATACCACAGGCATGTGTATTGATATATACAGATGCAAGCCTCTGGCCCCAAAATGAATAGAAAACTTAGTATTTGAAAGCATGAAGAGTTTCATTAAGAAAACCCACAAGGATTTCACACCAATGAATCTATGGCTGTGTGCATGAATCATGATAGATCAACAAGATCATCCCCCTGTATGGGAAACTAATATCACAAGTATACAACTAGCAAAATAGTTAAATTGGCCCTATAAAAAATGAAGCATCCACTGCAAACACAAGGAATTGGGCAGAGAAAATGGTGCAAGGAACTATAATAGGAACGGAATACCTGCCATGTCCATTACTGAAAAAGCAAAGCAAACATACGTGTAGTTCTATTTAAACGATGGAAGCAGAAGCAACATATACAGATAGAATTTAGCCATTCTAATAAAAAGTTAAAACCACGCAGTTTGAAATACAAACATTACCACAAGTCATCACTCTTAGTTCCTGGATGATTCAGGAGCATAAAAACCTTTGTGTTGTCCCAAATTTGAAAGGTGCCCTACTGCTTGCTAAGGAAGAGGGGCAGCTTTGGTGTTTGGGTGAGGCTTGAGGGTTTTCCTTCTTGACTGCCCTAGAGCTCATTTGTTAGGTTCTTTTGTTATGGGTGTGCATGTACACTAATAGTTAAGGGTACGAGGGTGTGGTTGTGCTCAGGGTTTTCTACCATTTCTTCAAGGGTATGAGGGTGTGCGTGTACTCGGGGTTTTCTAACCTTTCTTCTTGATATATAATGATACACAACTATCCTTCCTGTTCGAGAAAAATAAAAACTCTATGTCATGTCCTGGAATAGTAGAACCACCGAACACAATGTTACCAACTTTGATCAATATGGTGTTAGATGTATTTTTATGTTAAATATTTCCTTTTTTGTACAAGGGGTTTTCTGCCATCAGTGCCACATTATGAGTAGGGAATCTACCCACAATCCGCCACTGATAGTATTATAAGTTATGGTTCAAAGCAAACCACCATTGTGGCATGTCAGGGATGTGTATTTTTGTGTTAGTGTATGATCATAAGATTTGATGTTGCATCTATACTGCTACATCATACTAGCAACCTTGAATGAAAAATCAAGTTCTAAATATAAATAGAACTATAAACATATGTCATTACCTCAACCAAATTTAGGAATCTAAAAAAGGGTAAACGAAAGCAGAAAGGAAGCTATTTGAGATTTCAGTTTAGAAACTACTAATGTTACCAACTCTAATCAATATGGAACCACTGGATCAGCAAACCAAACACTTCTGAACAAGCAGAAGAAAAACATAACTAGGATGACAAAGCCATATAGGATTAATTTTGCGTCTATATGAAGTTCAAAATGTTGAGCATATATTCTCCGTATGGTAAATATTGCCTTATCAACTTAAAACAAGCATTGCAAACATACACATGGATTAATGTGTTGGAAGTTTTCATACAAACAATGAAATTACTGCAAAACTAGAAATCAGCAAACAATGAAATTCAGGCACAAATGTACAAGCCATCATGCATACATGATTCAAGCATCACAGAATTCTAGCACCATAGCACAAAATGAGACAATTATGCGAATTTCTAAATTCAGCCAGCCGACTACTACTCTTTTAATGCTTATACCTAATGATGCAATAATATTACCTCACCTAGGCAGAAGACGTGTTTCTGCATGCAGCAACTGACCATAACCAAAACAAAGAAATCATTAGGGAAAAAAATCTGACACGGGGAGCACTTCCCTCTGTATGAATCAAATGTTGAAGAAAATCACGTTTCTTTGATTAAAAGCACAACTTCATTTAAACCAATACTGCATGAAACCAATTGAGGCATATTACATCAAACCAATCAACCAAAAACAAGATTAGGAATTCAACAAACTGCTACCTCTCCATAGTGCCAAGGTCTAACGTCTTGACGCCATGTCAAGATGTATGGCGCAGAGCTCATGTCTTAAAATTTTAATACACGAATGGATCAGTGGCATGTGTAGTGTAATGGTAGCGGTGAGATGTATGTCTTGCATCCTGACAGACCAAGTTCGATTCCCCGCTGTGCTCTCTTTTTTTAAGTGGCAGCCAAGCTCCTGACCTCAACTAACAAGAATGTAATGACGCCACTAATCACTTAATTAACCTCAACTAACAAGAATCTATAAACCAAAGACCAGATTCAACAGAAATACAATGCAGGCAAACAGTGAAATATAGGCTATGTGCTAGAAAACAGTGAAATATGTGGGCTCCACCATAGCATTTGCACCATCCAACTACAGTAAGATGTTGGGGAGAGAGAGAGAGGAGACGTACCTATATGACCGCAAGATTTGAGGTTACATTTGATATTTATACATCACATAGGGCAACAGGTCCAGCAGAAAGAAAAATTAAGTTCTAAATAAAACAAGAACCATATGTCAGTAGAAAACAACAAAATACATGAGAGTGCTATCTTTAACTACTTGAGAGTCCACTCTAGAAACTGTTTATGTTACAAACTCTGATCAATATGGAATCACTTGGATAAGCAAACCAAATACTTCTAAGCAAGCAGAATACAGACGCAACAACTAGGACGATATACAATTAGTTTTGTATATGAATTCAAAATGTTGAACGCATATTCAACGTACGGTAAATATTGGCATATCGCCTTAAAAGAAGCATTGCAAATATATGTATGGGTTAATGTGTTGGAAGATTTCAAAGGGATTCCACACTTGCATTCGTACAATAATTGCATAGCTAGAAACAAAATAAAAGAAATGATATTCAAGCAAATAAATACACGCCTCATGCATACTAATCACCACAAAATTCTAGCACCACTGCACAAAACGACATGCTTATGGAATTTTGTAGATTTAGCTAGCCAGCTAGGTACCCTTTCAATGATTATGCCTAATGGATGCTGTACTAATTGACCCAGAAGACATGTGCTCAGATGTTGATGCAAGTATGAAGGCAAAACACATTTCCCTAACTAAAACCACAACTTCATTTAAGCCAATACAACATATAAGGAGTTGAAGCATATCAGATCCCAAAATACAAATATAGGAATTTAGCAAATTGCTACCTCTCTACACAACAACAAAAACGTTACTTACTCATTTAAAAGCACAACAGCAGTCAAAAGGCATCATGACAAAAGCAAAGGCTAACCCACCGTTTGATCACATTCTTCAACAAAAGAACAAATACTATTAACAATTGTGTTAGTTTATTTAACTGATTATTGCTTTTGCTATACAGATATATTAGCCTACAAAATGTACTGATAGCCACTAATTAGATAAAAAATATTGGCGCTTGTTATCTGTATGAAAAAATTGGTTGGGGATTACAATTTTTTATATTGTATAAACATGAAAAGGAATATAAAAAATAATGTTGCTTGTGCTTTTTCAGCGGAAAAGGAGTCTGACAAAATCTCTTAAACAAAGCTATGTTAACCTTAAAGAGGAAAGTGTGAATCATTGCCGACTTTCTTAAAAGATGATTATGGGATCCCAAGATTAAATGTCATTTCACAAGAATTTACATGGGTTGAATGGCAGAATAATTTTATTTCTTACAAGTGAACCCAGTGAAAAGGACAAGCTAGCAAAACAGAGAAGGAATATAGTTTCTGAGAAGTGATTTAATGGAAATCAGCAACACAGACAATATATAGGTTTTATTGACTATTTTTGCATTTATAGAAAATTTTCATACCAGGAACCTTATGCCACTATTCTCTGCAGTGAAGAACTGAAATCGATATAGTGTACAAGATGTAAACTTAGCTCAACCTATTTCCCTACAGCAAAGCGAAACCAAAAGTGTTGTTTTCGCATTTTAGATTAAAAATGACATGCCATTTTATTTCTTCAAACCACAATGATTACTTTCCAACCTATTTCCCTACAGCAAAACGAATACAAACCAAAAGTGTGGTTTTCGCATTTTAGATTAAAACTGACATGCCGTTTTATTTCTTCAAACCACAATGATTACTTTCCTAAGCATACCTTGTACACATGGCATGCCACTTATGATTGAAAAAATTGCTTTTAAACATGTGCAGTAAATGCATGTGTATTTTTTCCTTTCCCATATCACTAGCACTTGAAAATACATGAAATTAGGAGAACCAAATCATCTCATTTATGCCTGTTTTGATGAGTTTTTCTAGTTCTCAGTCCTCTCTCTCGCTTGTCATCAAACCCGGCAGCAGTGGCGGCTATGACGACAAGGTATGAATATAAACAAACGACGGAGGTGAAATCGTAGGAGGCAGCGGCTGGGGTGTGCAACGGCTGCGGATGTCCAAACAATTTTTTCAATCCCAGGTGGCATGCTATGTATATAAGGTGTGCTCATGTGGATAATTAGATGGCTAAATGACTCACTTAACTCACATTAGTGACCCATATGTGCATTTGAAAGTGAAGTGACCTATATGGCACATCTAAATAAGTTGGATGACCCTCCATGCATTTTACTCTTTTATTTTATGTCTGAAAAGAATATAACAAAGCAAATAATACAAATTCATCACCAAAAAAGTTTATATATGGAAAACAGTGTGTTACGCATTTTTAAAAAAGGGACAAAATATAGATTCATCACAACAATCCTAAATTTACTGTAACAAATGTTTTCATAACTGAACTTATCACACTTTAAAAAATGTGAGCCTAGTTCAGAATTTAGAACCTCAAGCTGCAGTTAGAACTAAAGATGAAATGTTTAGAATAAAAGGTGCTATATAATATTAAGTGTGCCATGTACAGATGTACTTTAGCATATAAGTACACAGTTTCTTTCAGATTGCGATGACCACATGTATACAGCATTCATGATCTTTAAAATGTGGAGGCAAGCATCTAATTGAACATGCAGTGGTCACTGGTTATAGCCAAGTACACGTGTGTTGCAACACAAAACACACAAATACATGCATGGTAGCAAACTATTAAAATAGTAGAAATCGTATAATATACCTTGCATGATATGATAGTGTTGACGCCAAATCCGTGCCGCCGATGAGGATCCGGCGTGCGGACACACGAAGGCCTGGGAGATCTGCTTAGCTCCAGTGCAGGTCCTAAAATTGATGAAGCGCGGGCGTGCCAGTCAGTTTGATCCTGCCACTGACAAGATATGCAAAACAGCAAAACATATAACGTATCGGCCGATAGGGCAAAAACGTATCGACCGATAGGCCGATAGCCAAAACAACCGATCGGCCGATGAGCCGATGGCACAATTCCAGCCGATGTACTGAACAAATATCTATATAGAGACGATCGGCTGACGATAACATGATGACGTAGCAATATGATATAGCATAATCCAAATAAATATAAGATAAACATTGATCTGAAGATTAAAGTACACATCGGCCAGAGGTCCGATGGCAAAAACTCTCAATAAGCAGACAAACAATAAATACTCTGTTGTCATCGGCCAGATCCAATCTATATATAAAACTCTTAAGCCGATGCAACGTCCAGATAACTCATCGGCTGAAACCCCGATGAAACCCTTATTGGCAGCCAACAAGCAGGCTAGAGATTACGGTTCTAATCACGACTTAGTAGGTCAAACCGAACTGATGCAGCACTAAGTATGAGAAGAAACGCAATACCTAGACAATCAAGCCCTTGACTGATTTTCAGGGTGGTGGATACCTTAGCCAATCTAATCTAGCAAGGCGATTTAGTTGATACCGGCATAAACCCTAAAGCGAATCTCGGCCGATAAGACTAAATCGAGAAACCGAACCAGATTGACTAAGATATATGATAGTAGGTGCTTACGTTGACGAGATCAGAACGACGAAGCCCTAGCCCCGACAACGCAGGCAGCCATAACGAGACTTACCCCTCGTGAGAAGGGCATGAACTCGCCGAAGAAGACGAAAGTAAAAGGTTGGCGATGCGCCGAAGTTGTATTGATCGTGTGATAAAGATTACATGAACTACAGGCTTACATATTTATACCCATAAACTAACAAAGATCCTAACAGATTACGACTCAAACTTTCCTAAAGATAAAAGGAAACTAACAAACTTATCCTAATTAACAGATACAAGCCGCATCCTCCTCAAACTCGGTCTTCTTTGGATAAGATCTTCCCGAATCTAACAAGAATCCGATTGCTTTTGGTGGTTGGTTTGAGATAACCCCCATCGGCCGATGTAGAACTCTAGGCCGATACTAGCTTTGAGCCGATATAGATCCTGGGCCGATGAGGACTTCGGGGCTTACCAAATTCTGGTGTTAACACATGCCCCCCAGTTTTGGAGTATGAGAAGTCATGCTTCAAAATTACCCTTGCCTTGATCGCCCCAAAACTGATTCTTCTCTTCTTCTTGACATCGGCTCTCGTAAGCCGACACCTTCTGTATTAGATGAGCCAGGCTGTCAAACTCATGGAAAAAGAATCTATCTTTGATAGGCGCTGACAACTCTTGGAATGCAAGATCTGCTAGTTGTTCATCACTTAGGCTCAAGCTATAACATCGGTTGCGGACATCACGAAATCTTTGAATATACTCCACAGCCGATTCCCCTTCTTGCTGCCTGACTGATATCAAATCTAAAAACTTTAACTCATTATTCTCAGCAAAGAAGTACTGGTGAAATTGCTCCTCAAGATCGGCCCAACCTCTGATTGAATTTGGTGGCAATGACGCAAACCATGTGAAGGCCGATCCAGTCAAAGATAATGGAAAAAATCTAACCCTCAGAGCTTCTTCAGCCGATGCCTCCCCACACTGAGCTAAAAATCGGCTGATATGTTCCATTGTAGTCATATTACCTTGCCCTGAGAATTGGAAAAAGTCTGGAATCTTGTATCGGCCTGAAAGTGAAACCCTATCAATCCACTCAGGATATGGCGGCCGATACATAGAAGTCTGATCCTTAGGTTTAATTCCAAACTGTTCCTCTATTACTTTTGCAATCATATCGGCCCAATCTTCTTTCGACTGATATCTTTGAGCTTCTTCTGGCCGATATTGTTGACGTGGCTCTCCAGGCTGATGCTGATCTATTTGCCCCCCAAGCCAATGTCGTTGTTGCCGATGCTGAAATTGTTCGTCGATTTGCCCCCCGGTCTGATTTCTTAATGCAATCACTCTGGGAACAATCTTCTCGATCAAACCATGTAATGTACTCACCAAAACTCCAGATCGATCAAACACAGTGCGACGAACGATTTCATCAACTGTCTTTTGAAGTGTTTCATCGTCCATCGGCTCTTCTTCTTCCTCTATCGGCTTGAAAGACTGTTCTTCCTTGGCCTTGACTTCCTTCTCAAACATCTTGTTGCAATTGTGGGTTCCACGCGCCGTGTAAAAATCTGTTGTCAAAAACACGGTCCCACCGGGCGTGCCAAAAATGTGTTGACGCCAAATCCGTGCCGCCGATGAGGATCCGGCGTGCGGACACACGAAGGCCTGGGAGATTTGCTTAGCTCCAGTGCAGGTCCTAAAATTGATGAAGCGCGGGCGTGCCAGTCAGTTTGATCCTGCCATTGACAAGATATGCAAAACAGCAGAACATATAACGTATCGGCCGATAGGCCGATAGGGCAAAAACGTATCGGCCGATAGGCCGATAGCCAAAACAACCGATCGGCTGATGAGCCGATGGCACAATTCCAGCCGATGTACTGAACAAATATCTATATGGAGACGATCGGCTGACGATAACATGATGACGTAGCAATATGATATAGCATAATCCAAATAAATATAAGATAAACATTGATCTGAAGATTAAAGCACACATCGGCCGGAGGTCCGATGGCAAAAACTCTCAATAAGCACTAGCAGATAAACAATAAATACTCTGTTGTCATCGGCCAGATCCAATCTATACGTAAAACTCTTGGGCCGATGCAACGTCCAGATAACTCACCGGCTGAAACCCCGGTGAAACCCTTATTGGCAGCCAACAAGCAGGCTAGAGATTACGGTTCTAATCACGACTTAGTAGATCAAATTGGACTAATGCAGCACTAAGTATGAAAAGAAACGCAAACCTAGACAATCAAGCCCTTGACTGATTTTCAGGGTGGTGGATACCTTAGCCAATCTAATCTAGCAAGCGATTTAGTCGATACCGGCATAAACCCTAAAGCGAATCTGGCCGATAAGACTAAATCGAGAAGCCGAACCAGATTGACTAAGATATATGATAATAGGTGCTTACGTTGTTGAGATCAGAACGACGAAGCCCTAGCCCCGACAACGCAGGCAGCCATAACGAGACTTACCCCTCGTGAGAAGGGCATGAACTCGCCGAAGAAGACGAAAGTAAAAGGTTGGCGATGCGCCGAAGTTGTATTGATCGTGTGATAAAATTACATGAACTACAGGCTTACATATTTATACCCATAAACTAACAAAGATCCTAACAGATTACGACTCAAACTTTCCTAAAGATAAAAGGAAACTAACAAACTTATCCTAATTAACAGATACAAGCCGCATCCTCCTCAAACTCGGTCTTCTTTGGATAAGATCTTCCCGAATCTAACAAGAATCCAACTGCTTTTGGTGGTTGGTTTGAGATAACCCCCATCGGCCGATGTAGAACTCTAGGCCGATACTAGCTTTGAGCCGATATAGATCCTGGGCCGATGAGGACTTCGGGGCTTACCAAATTCTGGTGTTAACAGCGTGAAGGCTTGGAATCGGCCGTGTCTGCCAGCAAAGCTCAAGTCAATTCTGACAAAGCTAAACTGTACGAGCTGGTCGTTGAGCCGATTGCTTTGAATAGACAGCTTGAAGAACTCTGTCGCCTTGAAGCAGATCTGTTGATGAAGCTAGAAGCAACTCGTGAAGAGATCCAAGGAGTCGAAGTTAAGATAGCTGCATCCCCAAAGGCGATAGAGGACCAAACATCAAAGCTGAAAGCATCGGCCAAGTATCTTGCAACCCTGAGTAGGGCATTGAAACCAATCCCAGGGTCATCGACCGATGACGCTCAAGTGATAGATGACATTGATCAAATTCGTCACAAGGCCATAGCAGCTATCCAGAACTTCATAATCTGACTGATATAATATACCTATATTTTCTCCTTGCGAAAAAAGTTAATTTTGTCTTTGATTGATATATATCTCATCGGCCAACCGGCCGAATATGATTGACCATCTCGTCTCGATCATGTAACTCGCAAGAATACCAACTGATTATGACTCACATCGGCCGATAGATCATAAACAGTGGAGTGTTTCAGCCGATGGATCTACTAAGAACAATAAGCATATCGGCAATAAAATCCTTCTCAAAGCTTAACCGAAAAATTTTAAAGTCCACAAATTTGTAATCCATCCGATATCCATTTGAAGAAGAATTGCTGAGTATATATATGCCCCCCAAATTTTGGAAGATGAGGGCTCATATTGTAAAATTTGAACTAAGGGCGATAGAATGTATCGGCCATCTAAAGGCGATGCATTGTACATCGGCTATTAGCAGTAATCGGCTAGCGAGCCGATCATGAGTCAATCCAAATGCTTGGGTAATATTTCTTTAAATATTTGCCATTGAGCGCTCTGCCAAAAACCTCTCCATCTAACCCTTTTAAGAAATACGCATTATGAGGTGCACACCGATGAATCTGAAAAGGACCTTCCCAATTAGGCGACCACTTGCCGAATCTGTTGTCTCTGGAACCAATCGGCAATATCAATTTTCAAACAAGACCCCCTTCCTCAAATGATTTGGCTACGACCTTTTTGTTATAATGACGAGCAACTCGATCTTTATCTCGCTTGATTTTTTCCAAAGCCCGCAATCGTGCATGTACCAAATCATCTAGCTCATCGACCATAAGGTTGTGATACTCATCGGCTGTCAAGTCGTCTTTTAAGGCAATCCTTCTTGAGCCGATGTTAGTCTCCCACGGCAGCACAGCTTCATGCCCATAAACCAATTGATAAGGCGGCACTTGAGTTGCGCCATGATAGGCCATCCGATACGCCCAAAGGGAATCGGCCAGCGTTGTATGCCACCGTCTCGGCTGTTCATCAATCTTCCTCTTGATCAACTTGATTAAACTCTTGTTAGAAGCTTCTGCCTGCCCGTTAGCTTGCACGTAATATGGGGAGGAATTCAACAATTTGATGCCCATGCTGTCAGCAAACTCAACAAACTCATCGGACATGAAAATTGATCCCTAATATGTGGTCAACGTCTGCGGAAGTCCAAAGCGATATATAATATGCTCCTTAACAAACTGAATAGCATGCTTGGAATCAACTTTTTTAAAGGGAACAGCCTCAACCCACTTTGTGAAGTAATCCGTAGCCGCTAAAATATACTTGTGTCATTTACTTGATGGTGGGTTAATCTGTCCGATCATATCTATACCCCATCCATGAAACGGCCATGGCTTTATGATTGGATGCATAGCCGATGCCGGTGCTCTCTGAATAGCTCCAAACTTTTGACAATCTTGACACCCCTTATAGTACCTGAAACAATCCTCTAGCATTGTCGGCCAAAAATATCCAACACGCTTCAAAAGCCATCGCATTTTATGGGCCGATTGATGTGTTCCACAAATCCCTTCGTGGACCTCGCTCATGATGACTTTGGCTTCTTCTGAACTCAAACACCTTAGCAAGACACCATCAATCGTCCGATTGTATAGATCATCATCGAGCAAAACATAATGTAGAACTTTATATTTCAACTTTCGTGACGCCGATTGAGAAGGATTTCTCAAATACTCGATGATAGCGAACCTCCAATCATCGGCATCCACGGTAGCAACTTTAACCTCAACATCATTCACCATCGGCCTGTATCCTGATGCTCCTTGAGCTAAATCATTGGCTTCAAAGTTTTGCTTCCGGGGTATATGCCTCATCGTCACAATCTTGAAAACTTTTAACAATTCCTTGCACTCTTCATTGTAAACCTTTAGAATATCATTCCTGCACTCATACTCCCCAGAAAGCTGATTAATCACCAACTGTGAATCACCAATAATTTCTACAGAATCGGCCTCGACTTCTTGCAATAACTACAAACCCTTGAGAACAGCTTCGTATTCTGCTTGGTTGTTAATATAATAGGGCTTGATAGTAAACGCAAACTCGAAGCTTGCCCCTCGAGGGGATATGATGACTAAGCCGATACCGTATCCATGTCTGCAAACAGATCCATCAAAATACAGTGTCCATGGTACAATATCTGAATATGTGATTGAATCATCTCGATGTTGAACAATGAAATCGGCCAGGGCTTGCCCTTCGATCGCCTTCGCCGATTCATACCTGAGGTCAAACTCTGACAAGGCAAAAATCCACTTCCCAATTCTCCCTTTCAACACAGGGGCCGATAGCATATATTTCATCACATTGGCCTTACTGACCACAATGCAATCATTGGAAAGTAAATAATGCCTCAATTTAGTACATGAAAAATATAAGCATAAACATAGCTTCTCTACTGGCATGTACCTTGTTTCAGCGTCCAACAATCTTCTGCTGAGATAGAAAATAGCTCTTTCTTTGCCATCGATGTCCTGAACCAAAACAGAGCCGATAGACCTCTCATCGGCCGATAGGTACAATTTGAATGGAATTCCCTTCTGTGGAGGAATTAAAACTGGCGGGAAACTCAGATATTCCTTGATATTGTCCAACGCCTTTTGCTGCTTATCACCCCATATGAATTCTTGATCATTTTTCGACTTCAATAATGGAGTGAATGGCTCTATCCTTCCTGACAGGTTTGATATAAAACGTCGGACGAAGTTGATTTTCCCAATCAGAGATTGTAGCTTGGTCTTGTTCTCCGGAGGCTGGATCTTTTTTATGGCATCGATGTTCTTCTGTGTGATCTCGATTCCTCTCTCATGGACCAAGAAAACCCAAGAACTGACCGGCTGATACGCCAAAAGCACACTTGTTAGGATTCATCTTTAGACCGTATTTTCTTGCTCTTTTCAGTACCTTGCGTAGATCGGTCATATGCTCATCGTACTCTTTTGATTTCACGACCACATCATCGATGTAGACCTCAATCAAGGAACCAATAAGGTCGTGGAAAATATAATTCATTGCCCTCTGATAAGTGGCTCCAGCGTTCTTTAGACCAAATGTCATAACGACCCACTCATATAAGCCGATTGCCCCCGGACACCTGAAAGCTGTCTTGTGGATATCCTCCTCAGCCATGAAAATTTGGTTATAACCTGCATTTCCATCCATAAAACTGATGATCTTGTGTCCAGATGCAGCATCAACTAGCAAATCTGCCATCGGCATAGGGTAGTCATCCTTTGGCGTTGCTTTATTTAAGTCTCTGAAGTCGATGCACACCCTGAGCTTGCCGTTCTTCTTCAACACCGGTACTATATTGGAAACCCATTCTGCATATCGGTAGGGTCTGATAAAATTGGCGTCGTAGAGCCTTGTAATTTCTGCCTTGATAGCTTCATACATATCGACCTTAAATCTCCTGGGAGCTTGTTTAAACGGCCGATAGCCTGGTTTTATAGGTAACCAATGTTCTACAATCGATCGACTTAATCTTGACATCTCATGATATTCTCATGCAAAACAATCTATGAATTCTTTCAAAAGATGTATCAATTTACTCCTATGTTCTTTTGGTAGGTTGGCACTTACATACGTCGGCCTAGGTCTATCACCTATCCCTATGTCCACTTCTTCAAGCTCATCGGCTGACGTGAAGCCTTGTCCCAATTTCCCATCCAATTCATCCACCGCATCTTCTGTGTAGGGACTAACTTGTTCATCTTGTCTTGTGGATGTTATACCTTCGTTAAAGTAACTGGTTGTCTCCATCTTCGATCGGCTCGATATCACAGTCAGTGACCTTCAGGAAATCGACCTCCCAAATTCGTCCGGACAGGCAATCGATTCCTTCCATGTCCCAAACTGCAAGATCGGCACTGGCCACTGTTGGCGCAGAATTTCGACCCGTCCAGCAACCAAACGGGTTCCGCGTTACCACGGCGGCCTGGGAGATCTGCTTAACTCCAGTGCAGGTCCAAATGGCTTGCCTAGTCATAAGTAGAGCGTGGCAGTTGATTTGATCTGCAATCAACAAGAAACAAGTGAACCAAGTCAGAGAACAATGGCCGATCGGTCAGCAGACCGATGACACATTGTCATAGCCCAGCCGATAGGGCAAAGCTATATCGGCTCACTTAGAAAATAAGTAAGACATGAATCTAATCTTATCGGCCTTCATTGATATGTAGACCTCAACTAATAATACCGGCCGATAAGGATGACAAAGGTAACTACACCAGCTAGTACTCTAGTGCAACCTTATACGAGCCAATCGACCAGTATAAACACGTCAACCATAAAGAAATCTTGAGATTACCTCATGATCGACATATCTATACTTATCGATCTGCACATATAAGTGGCAAACATATGCAAGAAACATAAAGCAATCACATATGTTAGATAAGACCGGCTAAAACCCCGGTACTATCCTTAATTACAACCGAAAACAGGCTTCGTGTTAGATCTCAAAACAGGACTAAGGTCGATGGCAACTCGAAGTGTGGATTGAGACTTAACACAAAGAAAATCAAGTCGTCGATTGCTTTTGGGGATGGCAACTGCATTGAACAATCTGGCCAAGCATAAGAATTAAACCATCGTCGGCAATAAACCCTAAAGCGAGTAAACTGCTAGCAAGGCTTAATTAAAATACCTGTCAAAATTATTCAAGACATGATAATCGACGATCACATCATCGAGGCTTAACGTGTCTAAAGCGACACTGTTAACGACGGATTTTGGTAATCGACTCGGAAAGGAAAGAGGAAACCGAAGCAGAGAGGAAGGATTAAGTTGGAGTCGGACTAGGCTTCGTATCGGACCCGGTAACCGTATCGGACTGGGGAGGTGTTGCTATAAAGAGCGTATCGGCCGATACGGATTTGGTTTGGTCGCGGGCCGATGCGGGTTGTGAGTTGACAGTGTCAACGTGGGCTTGGTCTGGGCTCGAAGTAAGCTTCAAGGAAATTGCCAAATAGAGAAAAAGCTCGGTTTTAGGCAATTGTATCTTGTAAATTAAGTAGTGTAGATCTAATCTGTGGCTTAAGTCTGCCGCAAGGACTTGTTTGTTAGTTGTAGATAAGATCGTGCCCTACAAGGGTTCTGTTGTAACCTCGGGTATAAATATCCCGATAGTTTGTACATGTAAGCTCTCTCTGAATCAATCACAAAAACCAGTTCAATCTACTTTCGGCGCATCGCCAACCCTCGCAAGAGGTTGATTTCTGACGAGTTCTTGCTTCTCCAGAGCGGAGGTAAGAACTCGTTCCCGACGATCTGCATCGTCGGGGCTAGTGTGTCGCTTTAGGCACGTTAAGCCCCGATGATGTGATCGTCGTTTATCATGTGTTAGCTAATCTTGATGCGGTTTTCTAATTCTGTCTTGCCAGCGGCTAACTCGTTTTAGGGTTTACTGCCGACGATGATCGAATTGGTTTGCTCGTTTAGATTATCTAAGGCATTTACCATCCCCAAAAGCGATCGAAGACTTGATTTTCTTTATGTTAACTCTCGATCTACACTTTGAGTTGCTATCGACCTTAGTCGTGTTTCGAGGTTTAACTTAAAGCCTGTTTTTGATCGTAATTAAGGATAGCGCCGGGGTTTCAGCCGGTCTTACCTAATGCATGTGATTATTTTATGTTCTTGCATGTGTTTGCCACTTATGCAGGCGGATTGGTGAATATAAATACATTGATTATAGGGTATTCTCAGGATCTCTCTGTGGTTGGTATATTTATATTGGCCGATTGGTTTGTATAAGTTTGCACTAGAGTATTAGCTAGTGTATTTATCTTCATGCTATCTTCATCGGCCGGTTTCAGTAATTTGCTATAAACATGATAACATGGGCCGATGAGATTAGATCTACTTTATTAGTTCTATCTTATTATTACATCAAGTAAGCCAATATAGGTTTGCCCTATCGGCCAGGCCTTCACGATGCAACATCGGCCTATCGGCCGATCGGCCATCGGTTCTCACATGGTTTACTTGTTTAATCTTGTTGATTGCAGATCAAATCAACTGGCACGCTCTACTTACGACTAGGCAAGCCATTTGGACCTGCACTGGAGTTAAGCAGATCTCCCAGGCCGCCGTGGTAACGCGGAACCCGTTTGGTTGCTGGACGGGTCGAAATTCTGCGCCAACACGCTTTTGGCACGCCCAGTGGGACCTCAAGAACACAAGCTTCTCACCAGCAACAAGAACACCTCGAGATGTCGAAGCAGGCGGAGATCGTCGAGGAGAACGTCATTCCCGTGACCGCCGACCAGCTCAGCGCAGAACAAAAAGCTGAGATGGAGAAGCTGGTCGAGCAATTCCAGAATATGTATCTGCAGACATATTCTAGGACTCGGCAAGGCACCCTGATTCAAAAGACCAAGGTGATAATGCCGAGTCCTGGAGATGGAGCTGGTACGTCGGCGGCAGCACACGACCACACCGTCAAGACCGAAGATAACGTTGCGCCGACGTTGCAAGACCGAATCGACTCCGCAGTTCACTCTGCGCTAGTCAACCAGTCGGGGATCCTGGTGAACACGTTGACCAATACGGTCAAGTCGATCCTAGATGGTTCAATCCATCAGTACAATCCTCAAGGCCCGATTTACCTGCCAGAAAATAAGTTCCCTGCCTATCGGACCTTGAGGAACGACCTGAGCACGGCTCAGCCGACAGCGCCGATGCCACCTCCATCGGCGCAACCAACAACAACCCTGCCGCTGGTCCTCACCAAGCAGGCGGGAGGAAGCCCTCAGCACATCACAGAGGAGCAATATGCGCAGTGGACAAAGGGGAAGCAACCAGTGATCGAGCCGATGCAGCAAGTTCCTGTCAACCCGACATCGGCTGGACAGCCTCACATCCCCATGCCTAGCAACCCTCCGCAGCCAGCCGCGTACAACGTGCCGCAAGGCTATCAGCAGTACACCGCAGGGCAGTACGGCGCGCAGAACCTGGATCACCACTATCAACCGTACTCCCCCAGGCACTATCAAGCAGAGGGCCTCCAACAATCCTACCAGCAGGACCTCCCGCATCGGCCCGCAGGATACTGGGCTGACATGATAGCCGAAGTGATGCGAGATCAATTCGGCTTGAAGCCCAAAGAGAACTCTACAGTGTATCGGCACCCGTATCCCGAGGAATTTGACAGGGTACCATTGCCGGGCCGATACAAGATCCCGGATTTCTCCAAGTTTTCGGGACAGGACAACGTCTCGACATATGAGCATGTCAGCCGATTCTTAGCACAGTGCGGGGAGGCATCGGCTATCGAGGCGTTGAGGGTGAGGTTTTTCCCTCTGTCCTTATCAGGGTCTGCATTCACATGGTTCTCTTCCTTGCCCTGCAATTCCATCAGAGGATGGATAGATCTGGAGAAACAGTTTCATAGATATTTCTACAATGGCGTACAAGAGATGAAACTGTCAGATCTGACTGCCATCAGGCAGCGAGTGGATGAATCGGTCCCTGAGTACATACAAAGGTTCAGAGACATACGCAACAGATGTTATAGCCTCAGTCTGACCGATTCCCAGTTGGCCGATTTGGCATTTCAGGGATTGCTAGGGCCGATACGCGAGAGGTTCTCCTCGCAGGAATTTGACAGCCTCGCTCAGCTGGCACAACGAGTATCGGCCCACGAGCAGCGATTCCAGGAGGCAAAGAAGTTCGCGAAAAAGATTAACACTGTTTATCAGTACGCCTCCGACGATGACGACGATGAAGACGGTGATGTCGACCTAGCCGAGTGGGCCCGGATGAGGAAATCAACAACTTGCCAGTGGGCCAAGAAAGGAGATAAAGAAGATAAATATGATTTCGACATCAACAAGGCCGATAAGATATTTGACCTGCTGTTGCAAGAAAAGCAGATCCAACTGCCAGTAGGTCACGTATTGCCATCGGCCGAAGACATCAAGAAAAGGAGATATTGCAAGTGGCACAATTCCTATTCACACCATACAAATGAATGCAAGATCTTCCGGCAACAAATTCAATCGGCCATCGAGCAGGGCAGAATTAAAATCGATGATGCCAAGCGGCCGATGAAGATTGAAGGCCACCCGTTCCCAGTCAACATGGTGCGGGCGGACAGGGCCGATGGCGGTGGCCATCGGACTGGCAAGCGGCCTCATCAGACCTCTGAGGGCCTGATCAGAAAATATCAGCGGAGGCGGGAGGAACAAGCTCAAGACCAAGCCGATCAAGACAACTCCTACGACCCACACTGGGAGTGCGAGTTTTTTCGCTTCTGCTGGAATGAAGGGATGAGGTTGCCATCTATCCAGGAGTGCCCTGCATGCAGTGGTGCAGAAGATTCTTATCAGGGCAGCTCAAGCAGACAAACGCATCGGCCGGCCAAGCAACGGAAATCTGTGCATGAAAGGCTAGGGCCGATGCACCGAGATCAACACGATGAAGATGAGGAGCAAGTCCAGAACCCCCAATGGTGCCCAAGCGATGTATTCACCAAGACACAAAAGCGGCGGGTTCAGAGGTTAAGGAGGAAAGAGCAAATCCAAGAGCAACAAGCTGAAATACCCCATCGGCCAACCAAGACCAAAAAAGAGTGGAGGATAAAATCCACGGTGGCCAAGGCCGATGAGGGCACCTCCAATACAGCTCAGAGCTACTCAGCTTCAAAAGGTAAAAAAATGGCATCGGCGCCTGTTAACATGGTGTTTATATTGCCAGCAGAATACAGTGTGCAGGCAGCCGATGAAGCGATGGCCGATGATGAACAAGGTTCGGCCAGGCTACGGTTGTCACCAGACCAAGCCATCTTCGACAAGCCAGTTGACGCCAGCTACAGACATTTACGGCCGTTGTACATCAAAGGATTCATCAACGGGCGGCCGATGACGAAGATGCTGGTCGATGGTGGCGCAGCGGTCAATTTAATGCCATACCCAACCTTCAGGAAGCTTGGAAAAGTACCTGAAGATCTTATCAAGACAAATATGGTATTAAAGGACTTCGGTGGCAACGCATCTGAGGCGAAGGGGGTCCTGAACGTGGAGCTCACCGTGGGCAGCAAAACAATTCCCACCACCTTCTTCGTCTTCGATGGAAAGGGTTCCTACAGCTTGTTGTTGGGACGAGATTGGATCCATGCAAATTGCTGTGTCCCTTCAACAATGCACCAATGCCTCATGCAATGGCAAGGGGACCAAGTCGAGATCGTGCAGGCCGATCGGTCAGTACATGTCGCCAATGCCGATCTCGCAGTTTGGGAGATGGAGGGAATCGACTGCTTGTCCGGGCGAGTCTGGGACGCCGATTTCCTCAAGGTAACCGACTGCGACATCAAGGCAATTGAAGACCAAGACAAACGGTTACTTTAGCGAAGATGCACCATCCGCCGTTGACAATGACCCCTACACAGATGACGCGGTGGATGAGTTAGACGGCAAGTTGGGACAGGGTTTTACGTCGGCCGATGAATTGGAAGAAATTGATATAGGAATAGGTGATAGGCCTAGGCCGACGTATGTAAGCGCTAATTTGCCAAAGGAATACAAAAATAATTTGATAGATCTTTTGAAAGAATTCAGAGATTGTTTTGCATGGGAATACCATGAGATGCCAGGATTAAGCCGATCGATTGTAGAACATCGGCTACCAATCAAACAAAGCTATCGGCCTTTTAAGCAAGCTCCTCGGAGGTTTATGGCCGATATGCACGAGGCCATAAAAGCAGAGATCACAAGACTTTACGACGCCAACTTTATCAGGCCCTGCCGATACGCGGAGTGGGTCTCCAACATAGTTCCGGTATTGAAAAAGAACGGCAAGCTAAGGGTATGCGTCGATTTCAGAGATCTAAATAAGGCGACGCCCAAAGACGAGTACCCTATGCCGTTGGCCGATTTGCTAGTCGACGCTGCTTCTGGGCATAAGATCATTAGTTTCATGGACGGAAACGCGGGTTACAACCAGATCTTTATGGCTAAAGAGGACATTCATAAGACAGCCTTCAGGTGCCCAGGGGCAATCGGCCTATATGAATGGGTCGTCATGACATTTGGTTTGAAGAATGCTGGAGCTACGTATCAGAGGGCTATGAATTACATTTTTCATGATCTTATTGGCTCTCTGATTGAAGTTTATATAGACGATGTCGTCGTAAAGTCAAGAGAACATGATATGCACTTGGCCGACTTACGCAAGGTACTAGAAAGGGCAAGGAAATATGGTTTGAAGTTGAACCCTAACAAATGTGCCTTTGGCGTATCGGCCGGTCAGTTTTTGGGTTTCTTGGTCCATGAAAGGGGGATTGAAATCACACAGAAGAACATCGATGCCATCAAGAAAATCAAGCCTCCAGAAAACAAGACCAAGTTACAATCTCTGCTTGGCAAGATCAACTTCGTCCGGCGTTTTATATCAAATCTGTCGGGCCGTATAGAGCCATTCACTCCACTGTTGAAAATAAAGGACGACGAAGAATTCATATGGGGTGACAAGCAACAGAAAGCGCTAGACGATATCAAAGAATATTTAACTTCTCCGCCGGTCTTAATTCCTCCACAAAAAGGAGTCCCATTCAAATTGTACTTGTCAGCCGATGAGAAATCCATCGGCTCAGTCTTGGTTCAAGATGTTAACGGCAAGGAAAGAGCTATTTTTTATCTCAGCAGGAGAATGTTAGACGCTGAGACAAGGTACACGCCGGTGGAGAAATTATGCCTTTGTTTATATTTTTCATGTACTAAATTGAGGCATTACCTGCTTTCCAACGAGTGCATCGTGGTGAGCAAGGCCGATGTGATGAAATACATGTTATCGGCCCCTGTGTTGAAAGGACGAGTCGGGAAGTGGATCTTTGCTTTAACAGAGTTTGATCTTCGATATGAATCGGCCAAAGCGATCAAAGGACAAGCCCTGGCCGATTTCATCGTTCAACATAGAGATGACTCAGTTGCATATGCAGACATTGTGCCGTGGACGTTATATTTCGATGGATCCGTCTGCAGACACGGTTGCGGTATCGGCCTAGTCATCATATCCCCTCGGGGGGCAAGTTTTGAGTTCGCTTTCACTATCAAGCCTTACTATACCAACAATCAAGCAGAATATGAAGCGGTGCTTAAAGGCTTGCAGTTATTACAAGAAGTCGAGGCCGATGCCGTGGAAATCATTGGTGATTCACAGCTAGTAATTAGTCAACTTTCTGGGGAGTATGAGTGCAGAGACGATATTCTCAAAGTCTACAATGAGGAGTGCAAAGAGTTATTACACGGTTTCCGGATCGTAACGATGAGGCATATACCCAGGAAGCAGAATTTCGAAGCCAATGATTTAGCTCAGGGGGCATCGGGATACAGGCCGATGGCTAAAGACGTTCCAATTCAGATTGCTCTCGTGCACGCCGATGACTGGAGGTTTGATATCATTGAGTATTTGAGAAATCCTTCCCAATCGGCGTCACGCAGAATGAAATATAAAGTTTTACACTATGTCTTATTGGACGATAACCTATATTATCGGACGGTTGATGGTGTCCTACTCAAATGCCTAGGTCCTGAGGAGGCTAAAACCGTTATGAGCGAAGTACATGAAGGGATTTGTGGCACCCATCAATCGGCCCATAAAATGAAATGGCTGATGAAGCGCGTCGGATATTTTTGGCCAACCATGCTAGAAGATTGCTTCAAGTATTATAAAGGATGTCAGGATTGTCAGAAATTTGGAGCAATTCAGAGAGCACCGGCATCGGTTATGCATCCAATCATAAAGCCGTGGCCGTTTCGTGGATGGGGAATAGATATGATCGGCCAGATTAACCCACCATCAAGTAAGGGACACAAGTATATATTAGTGGCTACAGATTACTTCACAAAGTGGGTTGAGGCCGTTCCTCTCAAGAAGGTTGATTCCAAAGACGCTATTCAGTTCGTCAAGGAGCACATCATATATCGGTTTGGGTTACCTCAGACAATAACTACCGATCAGGGATCAATCTTCGTGTCCGACGAGTTCGTCCGATTTGCTGACAGCATGGGCATCAGATTACTCAATTCTTCTCCTTACTATGCGCAGGCTAATGGGCAGGCGGAGGCTTCTAACAAGTCTTTAATCAAATTAATCAAGAGGAAAATTGACGAACAGCCGAGGCAATGGCATACAACGCTGGCCGATGCCCTTTGGGCGTATCGGATGGCTTGCCATGGTGCAATCCAAGTGCCTCCCTATCAACTGGTCTACGGGCATGAAGCTGTACTGCCGTGGGAAACCGCCATCGGCTCAAGAAGGATTGCTTTGCAAGACGACTTGACAGCCGATGAGTACCATAATCTTATGGTTGATGAATTGGATGATTTGGCACACGTTCGATTACGGGCCTTAGAGAAAATCAAGCGTGATAAAGATAGAGTGGCCCGTCATTATAATAAAAAGGTCGTTGCCAAATCGTTTGAGGAAGGAGACCTTGTGTGGAAATTAATAATGCCGATTGGCTCCAGAGATAATAAATTCGGCAAATGGTCACCTAATTGGGAAGGCCCCTTTCGAATTCATCGATGTGTTCCTCACAATGCCTATCTGCTCAAGGGATTAGATGGCGAGATTTATGGACGAGCTCTCAATGGCAAATACTTGAAACAGTATTATCCCAGTATCTGGATTGACTCATGATCGGCCCTCTAGCCGATTTATGATTACAGCCGATGCAGTCAAGCATCGTCTTTAGATGGCCGGTAAATACTATCGCCCTTAGTTCAAAATTTCAGAATATGAGCCCTCATCTTCCAAAATTTGGGGGGCATATATATATACAGGAATTTTCAGAGGAATTTTCAGAGAATTTTCAAGGATTTTTCAGTTTGGCGATTAACTTCGGCTCTCTGGCCGATGAGATTGTTTATAATGAGAATTTTCAAGGATTTTTCAGTTTGGCAATTAACTTCGGCTCTCTGGCCGATGAGATTGTTTATAATGAGATGGTTCGTATTAAAGATATATGCCTCTGGAATTTTCAAGACAAATTCGGCTGCACGGCCGATAAAGTGTGAGAGGATTTCAGAAGCAATAAATTAGGCTGGAATTTTTAAAATAAATTCGGCCGCATGGCCGATAAGGTGTATGGTTATACATTATAGAAATAACATATGCTACATCACCCTATGAAGTCTGCAATAGCAGCAATGGCTTTACGACGAATCTGCTCAACGTCTTCGATAGCCTGGGCATCATCGGTCGTCGTCCCTGGGATCGGTTTCAGTGATTTGCTTAGGGTCGCGAGGTACTTGGCCGATGCTTTGAGCTTTGCCGTCTGATCTTCTATGACCTTGGGTGATGCAGCTATCCCGGCTTCGATTTCCTGGATTTCTTGGCGTGTAGTGGCCAGCTTCGATTCTAGCTCTGCCTCGAGGCGACGGAGTTCTTCAAGCCTATTTTCCAGCACAATCGGCTCCACCGCTAGCTCGTCCAACCTGGTCTTATCGGCGTTCACTTGAGCTTTGCTAGCGGACAGGGCCGATTCCAGTTGTTCGCGCTCTCGTCGCTCTGCGAGTCTTTCTTTGGCTTTGTTGAGCTTGAATCGGTATTGCTCCAAGAAGATGGCCGGTGTTAGGATCTCCATTAGGTCTTCAGGCAGTTCGTCTTGAATTTCTTGTACCCTGACCCTGATGGAGGTGCAATCTTCCACCAAGTACTCCAGCGAGGACTCCAGCCGATTGGCGATATCGGTCAGCCGGTTCTTCAGATCATCAGAGATTGGTGCCCTGACTGTGCTGGGTAGTTCCTTGTCCTCATCATCAAGAAACTGGCCGATATCAAAGGAGAACATATCGGCTAGGCTCTGTAAATATCAACATGGGTCGAGGTTAGCATTGTTAATCAGGAATCGGCAGAAAGGGGATCAGGGTAATCGTGGTTACCTGTGTTGGAGCATCGGTGGTGCTTGCATCGGCCTTCCTTTGCTTTGTTGACATAGTAGGCGAGGGGGTTGGCCGATGTGGTGAACGTGATGGAGCCCTAGGCTAAAAAAGCAGGAAATTGGTGAATAGGGTTATGTGATTAGAAAAATAATGCAAAAAAAGTCAACTCTTACCGAGACGGTCGGAGAGGGTGGTGGAGAAGGAGAAGGGGTCCTCAATCATGCCTTGGCTCGTTCGTGCCGTTGCAAAGTTGTTTTCTTGGTTCTTGGCAGAGGGGCCGATTGAGTTCTCTCCTTTAACACAGACGACACCGCAGCCTGAAAAGGATATGAAGTTAAAGTGTGACAGTGCAAGGAGATTATGTAAACACAAAGAAGAGATTATATTGACCTTGCGAACTGCGTGCCTGGTCCTTCTTGGTTGCGGGGCATCATCTTGGTCATCGGCCGGTGGGATCTACGCAGCTCCGGCCGATGGCTCTTGGGTGGTTTCGACCGACGGGTTTTCTTCTTCGTGTGCATCGGCCGCTGCTGCATCGACTTCCTCCTCCATCACTTGTTCTTCGAGGAATTCTTCCAAGGAGGGGTCTAGCTCTTCGACATCGGCCTGGTCATCGGTTTTAGCCTTCTTGCTGGTTTTCTGCGATTTGCCTTTGGCCGGCGCTTTCCTCTTGGGGTTTTCTTTAGGCATTGGACCTTGGAGAAGCGACGCCACTTTTGGGGCAGTAAGGCCAATGATGGATTCCAGGATGGTTGACCCCGATGGAGCTATGGCTTGAGCATAGAAGATCTTCCGTCCACTGTTGCTCACAGATGGAATCGGCTCATCTGGGACTTGAGGGCTGATGCCTTGGATAAGTTCTGTCACATAGAACCTGGCCGATTGATGAAAGATGTGAGCGGCCTACTCTTGCCACCAAGTTTGGAAGCTAATGTGCACGAAGGCATTCAGATGCAGCCGATCGCAGTCACCAAGATTGGGGAGCTCGATTTCCATTGCTTTGTTCATAACCAGGGCCGATGGGACTGTGCCTCTGCTCTCTTTGAGCTTATGAAGATGCAAGCTAATGGGAAGTTGTCCGAGCCCGCATTGTCTAGCGGCCGTCATTAGGGTGTAAAACTCATAGGACAAGCTGGTGCTCCTTCCCTGAAAGACGCCTACTGGGAGCAGGCATGGAGTGAGGCCGATCGTGAATAATTCCCTTGATTCCATGTCATCATTTATTAAGCTCAGTTGCAGATCATCTGGAAGCTCGAAGTCTCGGTCCGATGTATAGACAAACATATCCATCCTGGCTGATGGAGGGCCGGTGAAGAAACGGGTGAACCATGTAGCCATGTCATCGGCCGATTGATCTGCGCCGGGGTAGACGGAGGCTGCTTCCCCGTAGGACATGCATCTTCTGTTCCTGGGATCTTCGTGATCGGCATATTTCGATGGGAAGCGAGAATCTGATAGAGGTGGCCGATCAACCATGGTGTTGGTGTATATAGTTAGCCAGAGTTGAATGAACCACCATGGTCCTCCATGAGCCACAGTCTGTTTTAGCATCAAGTCTTGTGTGGAAACATGGAGTAGCCGATATACAGCTCCTAAAAGGTATCGGCCGAGAGGGATTTGCTTCTTGTTGACCAAAGCCTGAGCCAGATGTTGACAATTTGTGGTAGGACCACAGGTTGATCCGCAGAAGACAAATCTTTCCAACCACAATGTTAGGAAAGCTACATGTTCTCGCTCTGAGACTGATCCTTGTTCCATGTGTTCAGAAATGTACCCAGACCAGCCTCCAATCTTCTTGGTCTTCAGTTTGTGGCTGCTATTTATCAGGAGGCTGAAGGGATTAATCTCAGAGTCGATGTCTAGTCCTGTGAGTACCTTGACATCTATGAGGGTTGGGGTCATCGGACCTTGCTTGAACATAAAGGCGTTCAAGGTACTTGACCAGAAGTAGCTGGCAGCTGACATTAGTGGCTCATTCTTCTTGGTATCGGCCAGGGACAGAGTTATGCATTGGCCGATTCCAATCTCGTCCCAGTGGACTTGTTTGACGGCAGCAATCCTTTTGTGCCAGGTCCTATATCCGTTTAGCTTTGATGGCCATGATCTGAAGGTGTGCTTCCACGCCGAGACAGTGGGTTTGGCTTGCCTGAAAGGAATTCTGTCTGTTTCGGCGTTGATTAGCCAGGTTGGGTCGCAGTCGCCCATGGGGCCCAGGAGAAAGCGATGGGATTTATCGTCGGTGGGGATCAAGATTTGGTTTTTGAAGACCTAAATCGTGAGAACAACGATGAAAATATAAGGCCTGAGGGGGACAGAGAGTAAAACCCTAACTTGGAGAAATTGACGGGGAAAGCGATAATGCAGGATTGAACAAGTCGACTTACCGCGGGGATCTCGGAGGCGTAGAATGGGGCGGAAGCCATTGTTGTTGAAGAAGGGATCGTTGCGGAAGGGGTCGATGTCGATGGAGAATCGGGCGGTCGCCGGAGTTGAAGAACACGAGGAGTTTGTTGAATCGGCGGCGAAAGGGTTCGAATCTGGATCTGTGCGGTTTTCAGGTTAGACCTAGCAAAAAGTCGATGAGTTCCCTGGAGCTAATTCCGCCACATTATATAATGAAGCGGAATTGGGGGGCATGTGTTAACGACGGATTTTGGTAATCGACTCGGAAAGGAAAGAGGAAACCGAAGCAGAGAGGAAGGATTGAGTTGGAGTCGGACCAGGCTTCGTATCGGACCCGGTAACCGTATCGGACTGGGGAGGTGTTGCTATAAAGAGCGTATCGGCCGATACGGATTTGGTTTGGTCGTGGGCCGATGCGGGTTGTGAGTTGACAGTGTCAACGTGGGCTTGGTCTGGGCTCGAAGTAAGCTTCAAGGAAGTTGCCAAATAGAGATAAAGCTCGGTTTTAGGCAATTGTATCTTGTAAATTAAGTAGTGTAGATCTAATCTGTGGCTTAAGTCTGCCGCAAGGACTTGTTTGTTAGTTGTAGATAAGATCGTGCCCTACAAGGGTTCTGTTGTAACCTCGGGTATAAATATCCCGATAGTTTGTACATGTAATCTCTCTCAATCAATCACACAATCAAATCAATCTACTTTCGGCGCATCGCCAACCCTCGCAAGAGGTCTTCTTCGACGAGTTCTTGCTTCCTCGGAGCAGAGGTAAGAACTCGTCCCCGACGATCTGCATCGTCGGGGCTAACGTGTCGCTTTAGACACGTTAAGCCTCGATGATGTGATCGTCGATTATCATGTCTTGAATAGTTTTGACAGGTATCTTAATTAAGCCTTGCCAGCGGTTTACTCGCTTTAGGGTTTATTGCCGACGATGGTTTAATTCTTATGCTTGGCTAGATTGTTCAATGCAGCTGCCATCCCCAAAAGCAATCGACGACTTGATTTTCTTTGTGTTAAGTCTCAATTCACACTTCGAGTTGCCATCGACCTTAGTCCTGTTTTGAGATCTAACACAAAGCCTGTTTTCGGTTGTAATTAAGGATAGTACCGGGGTTTTAGCCGGTCTTATCTAACATATGCGATTGCTTTATGTTTCTTGCATATGTTTGTCACTTATATGTGCAGATCGATAAGTATAGATATGTCGATCGTGAAGTAATCTTAAGATTTCTTTATGGTTGATGTGTTTATACTGGCCGATTGGCTCATATAAGGTTGCACTAGAGTACTAGCTGGTGTATTTACCTTCATGCTACCCTCATCGGCCGATTCCAATAATTGACTATAAACATGATAACATGGGCCGATGAGATTAGATCTACTTTATTAGTTCTATCTTATTATTACATCAAGAAAGCCGATATAGGTTTGCCCTATCGGCCAGGCCTTCACGATGCAACATCGGCCTATCGGCCGATCGGCCATCGGTTCTCACATGGTTTACTTGTTTAATCTTGTTGATTGCAGATCAAATCAACTGGCACGCTCTACTTACGACTAGGCAAGCCATTTGGACCTGCACTGGAGTTAAGCAGATCTCCCAGGCCGCCGTGGTAACGCGGAACCCGTTTGGTTGCTGGACGGGTCGAAATTCTGCGCCAACAGACACGTTAGCCCCGACGATGCAGATCGTCGAGGACGAGTTCTTACGTCTGCTCCGAGGAAGCAAGAACTCGTCGAAGAAGACCTCTTACGAGGGCTGGCGATGCGCCGAAAGTAGATTGATTTGATTGTGTGATTGATTGAGAGAGAGATTACATGTACAAACTATCGGGATATTTATACCCGAGGTTACAACAGAACCCTTGTAGGGCACGATCTTATCTACAACTAACAAACAAGTCCTTGCGGCAGGCTTAAGCCACAGATTAGATCTACACTACTTAATTTACAAGATACAATTGCCTAAAACCGAGCTTTATCTCTATTTGGCAACTTCCTTGAAGCTTACTTTGAGCCCAGACCAAGCCCACGTTGACACTGTCAATTCACAACCCGCATCGGCCCACGACCAAACCAAATCCGTATCGGCCGATACGCTCTTTATAGCAACACCTCCCCAGTCCGATACGGTTACCGGGTCCGATACGAAGCCTGGTCCGACTCCAACTCAATCCTTCCTCTCTGCTTCGGTTTCCTCTTTCCTTTCCGAGTCGATTACCAAAATCCGTCGTTAACACATGCCCCCCAATTCCGCTTCATTATATAATGTGGCGGAATTAGCTCCAGGGAACTCATCGACTTTTTGCTAGGTCTAACCTGAAAACCGCACAGATCCAGATTCGAACCCTTTCGCCGCCGATTCAACAAACTCCTCGTGTTCTTCAACTCCGGCGACCGCTCGATTCTCCATCGACATCGACCCCTTCCGCAACGATCCCTTCTTCAACAACAATGGCTTCCGCCCCATTCTACGCCTCCGAGATCCCCGCGGTAAGTCGACTTGTTCAATCCTGCATTATCGCTTTCCCCGTCAATTTCTCCAAGTTAGGGTTTTACTCTCTGTCCCCCTCAGGCCTTATATTTTCATCGTTGTTCTCACGATTTAGGTCTTCAAAAACCAAATCTTGATCCCCACCGACGATAAATCCCATCGCTTTCTCCTGGGCCCCATGGGCGACTGCGACCCAACCTGGCTAATCAACGCCGAAACAGACAGAATTCCTTTCAGGCAAGCCAAACCCACTGTCTCGGCGTGGAAGCACACCTTCAGATCATGGCCATCAAAGCTAAACGGATATAGGACCTGGCACAAAAGGATTGCTGCCGTCAAACAAGTCCACTGGGACGAGATTGGAATCGGCCAATGCATAACTCTGTCCCTGGCCGATACCAAGAAGAATGAGCCACTAATGTCAGCTGCCAGCTACTTCTGGTCAAGTACCTTGAACGCCTTTATGTTCAAGCAAGGTCCGATGACCCCAACCCTCATAGATGTCAAGGTACTCACAGGACTAGACATCGACTCTGAGATTAATCCCTTCAGCCTCCTGATAAACAGCAGCCACAAACTGAAGACCAAGAAGATTGGAGGCTGGTCTGGGTACATTTCTGAACACATGGAACAAGGATCAGTCTCAGAGCGAGAACATGTAGCTTTCCTAACATTGTGGTTGGAAAGATTTGTCTTCTGCGGATCAACCTGCGGTCCTACTACAAATTGTCAACATCTGGCTCAGGCTTTGGTCAGCAAGAAGCAAATCCCTCTCGGCCGATACCTCTTGGGAGCTGTATATCGGCTACTCCATATTGCCACTCAAGACTTAATGTTGAAACAAACCGTGGCACATGGGGGACCATGGTGGTTCATTCAACTCTGGCTAACCATATACACCAACACCATGGTTGATCGGCCACCTCTATCAGATTCTCGCTTCCCATCGAAATATGCCGATCACGAAGATCCCAGGAACAGAAGATGCATGTCCTACGGGGAAGCAGCCTCCGTCTACCCCGGCGCAGATCAATCGGCCGATGACATGGCTACATGGTTCATCCGTTTCTTCACCGGCCCTCCATCAGCCAAGATGGATATGTTTGTCTATACATCGGACCGAGACTTCGAGCTTCCAGATGATCTGCAACTGAGCTTAATAAATGATGACATGGAATCAAGAGAATTATTCATGATCGGCCTCACTCCATGCCTGCTCCCAGTAGGCGTCTTTCAGGGAAGGAGCACCAGCTTGTCCTATGAGTTTTACACCCCAATGACAGCCGCTAGACAATGCGGGCTCGGACAACTTCCCATTAGCTTGCATCTTCATAAGCTCCTAGAGAGCAGAGGCACAGTCCCATCGGCCCTGGTTATGAACAAAGCAATGGAAATCGAGCTCCCCAATCTTGGTGACTGCGATCGGCTGCATCTGAATGCCTTCGTGCACATTAGCTTCCAAACTTGGTGGCAAGAGTGGGCCGTTCACATCTTTCATCAATCGGCCAGGTTCTATGTGACAGAACTTATCCAAGGCATCAGCCCTCAAGTCCCAGATGAGCCGATTCCATCTGTGAGCAACAGTGGACGGAAGATCTTCTACGCTCAAGCCATAGCTCCATCGGGGTCAACCATCTTGGAATCCATCATCGGCCTCACTGCCCCAAAAGTGGCGTCACTTCTCCAAGGTCCGATGCCTAAAGAAAACCCCAAGAGAAAAGCGCCGGCCAAAGGCAAATCGCAGAAAGCCAGCAAGAAGGTTAAAACCGATGACCAGGCCGATGCCGAAGAGCTAGACCCCTCCTTGGAAGAATTCCTCGAAGAACAAGTGATGGAGGAGGAAGTCGATGCAGCAGCGGCCGATGCACACGAAGAAGAAAACCCGTCGGTCGAAACCACCCAAGAGCCATCGGCCGGAGCTGCGGAGATCCCACCGGCCGATGACCAAGATGATGCCCCGCAACCAAAAAGGACCAGACACGCAGTTCGCAAGGTCAATATAATCTCTTCTTTGTGTTTACATAATCTCCTTGTACTGTCACACTTTAACTTAATATCCTTTTCAGGCTGCGGTGTCGTCTGTGTTAAAGGAGAGAACTCAATCGGTCCCTTTGCCAAGAACCAAGAAAACAACTTTGCAACGGCGCGAACGAGCCAAGGCACGATTGAGAACCCCTTCTCCTTCTCCACCACCCTCTCCGACTGTCTCGGTAAGAGTTGAGTTTTTGCATTATTTTTCTAATCACATAACCCTATTCACCAATTTCCTGCTTTTTCAGCCTAGGGCTCCATCACCTTCACCACATCGGCCAACCCCCTCGCCTACTATGTCAACACAGCAAAGGGAGGCCGATGTAAGCACCACCGATGCTCCAACACAGGTAACCACGATTACCCTGATCCCCTTTCTGCCGATTCCTGATTAACAAGGCTAACCTCGACCCATGTTGATATTTGCAGAACCTAGCCGATATGTTCTCCTTTGATATCGGCCAGTTTCTTGATGATGAGGACAAGGAGCTACCCAGCACAGCCAGGGCACCAATCTCTGATGATCTGAAGAACCGGCTGACCGATATCGCCAATCGGCTGGAGTCCTCGCTGGAGTACTTGGTGGAAGATTGCACCTCCATCAGGGTCAGGGTACAAGAAATTCAAGACGAACTGCCTGAAGACCTGATGGAGGTCCTAACACCGGCCATCTTCTTGGAGCAATACCGATTCAAGCTCAACAAAGCCAAAGAAAGACTCGCAGAGCGACGAGAGCGTGACCAACTGGAATCGGCTTTATCCGCCAGCAAGGCCCAAGTTAACGCTGACAAAACCAAGCTGGACGAGTTAGCGGTAGAGCCGATTGTCTTGAAGCACAAACTTGAAGAGCTCCGTCGCCTCGAGGCAGAGCTAGTATCGAAGCTGGAATCGACACGTCGAGAAATCCAAGAAGTCGAAGCCGGAATAGCTGCATCCCCTAAAGCCATAGAAGATCAGACGGCAAAGCTCAAGGCATCGGCCAAGTACCTCGCGACCCTAAGCAAATCACTGAAACCGATCCCAGGGACGATGGCCGACGATGCCCAGGCTATTGAAGACGTTGAGCAGATTCGCCGTAAAGCCATTGCTGCTATTGCGGACTTCATAGGGTGATGTAGCATATGTTATTTTTATAACCTTATCGGCCATGCAGCCGAATTTGTTTTGAAAATTCCAGCCTAATTTATTGCTTCGGAAATCCTCTCACACTTTATCGGCCGTGCAGCCGAATTTGTCTTGAAAATTCCAGACGCATATATCTCTAATATGAACAATCCCATTATAAACAATCTCATCGGCCAGAAAGCCGAAGTCAATTGCCAATTGAAAAATCATGTGTGATAACTCCTGTATATATGTATGCCCCCCAAATTTTGGAAGATGAGGGTTCATATTCTGAAATTTTGAACTAAGAGCGATAGTATTTACCGGCCATCTAAAGACGATGCTTGACTACATCGGCTGTAATCATAAATCGGCTAGAGGGCCGATCATGAGTCAATCCAGATACTGGGATAATACTGTTTCAAGTATTTGCCATTGAGAGCTCGTCCATAAATCTCGCCATCTAATCCCTTGAGCAGATAGGCATTGTGAGGAACACATCGATGAATTCGAAAGGGGTCTTCCCAATTAGGTGACCATTTGCCGAATTTATTATCTCTGGAGCCAATCGGCATTATTAATTTCCATACAAGGTCTCCTTCCTGAAACGATTTGGCAACGACCTTTTTATTATAATGACGGGCTACTCTATCTTTATCACGCTTGATCTTCTCTAAGGCCCGTAATCGAACATGTGCCAAATCATCCAATTCATCAACCATAAGATTATGGTACTCATCGGCTGTCAAGTCGTCTTGCAAAGCAATCCTTCTTGAGCCGATGGCGGTTTCCCACGGCAGTACGGCTTCATGCCCGTAGACCAGCTGATAGGGAGGCACTTGGATTGCACCATGGCAAGCCATCCGATACGCCCACAGAGCATCGGCCAGCGTTGTATGCCATTGTCTCGGTTGTTCGTCAATTTTCCGCTTGATTAATTTGATTAAAGACTTGTTGGAAGCCTCTGCCTGCCCATTGGCCTGCGCATAGTAAGGAGAAGAATTGAGTAATCTGATGCCCATGCTGTCAGCAAATCGGACGAACTCGTCGGACACAAAGATTGATCCCTGATCTGTAGTTATTGTCTGAGGTAACCCAAACCGATATATGATATGCTCCTTGACGAACTGAATAGCGTCTTTGGAATCAACCTTCTTGAGAGGAACGGCCTCAACCCACTTTGTGAAGTAATCTGTAGCCACTAATATATACTTGTGTCCCTTACTTGATGGTGGGTTAATCTGGCCGATCATATCTATTCCCCATCCACAAAACGGCCATGGCTTTATGATTGGATGCATAACCGATGCCGGTGCTCTCTGAATTGCTCCAAATTTCTGACAATCCTGACATCCTTTATAATACTTGAAGCAATCTTCTAGCATGGTTGGCCAAAAATATCCGACGCGCTTCATCAGCCATTTCATTTTATGGGCCGATTGATGGGTGCCACAAATCCCTTCATGTACTTCGCTCATAACGGTTTTAGCCTCCTCAGGACCTAGGCATTTGAGTAGGACACCATCAACCGTCCGATAATATAGGTTATCGTTCAATAAGACATAGTGTAAAACTTTATATTTCATTCTGCGTGACGCCGATTGGGAAGGATTTCACAAGTACTCAATGATATCGAACCTCCAGTCATCGGTGTGCACGAGAGCAATCTGAATCGGAACGTCTTTAGCCATCGGCCTGTATCCCGATGCCCCCTGAGCTAAATCATTGGCTTCGAAATTCTGCTTCCTGGGTATATGCCTCATCGTTACGATCCGGAAACCGTGTAATAACTCTTTGCACTCCTCATTGTAGACTTTGAGAATATCGTCTCTGCACTCATACTCCCCAGAAAGTTGACTAATTACTAGCTGTGAATCACCAATGATTTCCACGGCATCGGCCTCGACTTCTTGTAATAACTGCAAGCCTTTAAGCACCGCTTCATATTCTGCTTGATTGTTGGTATAATAAGGCTTGATAGTGAAAGCGAACTCAAAACTTGCCCCCCGAGGGGATATGATGACTAGGCCGATACCGCAACCGTGTCTGCAGACGGATCCATCGAAATATAACGTCCACGGCACAATGTCTGCATATGCAACTGAGTCATCTCTATGTTGAACGATGAAATCGGCCAGGGCTTGTCCTTTGATCGCTTTGGCCGATTCATATCGAAGATCAAACTCTGTTAAAGCAAAGATCCACTTCCCGACTCGTCCTTTCAACACAGGGGCCGATAGCATGTATTTCATCACATCGGCCTTGCTCACCACTATGCACTCGTTGGAAAGCAGGTAATGCCTCAATTTAGTACATGAAAAATATAAACAAAGGCATAATTTCTCCACCGGCGTGTACCTTGTCTCAGCGTCTAACATTCTCCTGCTGAGATAAAAAATAGCTCTTTCCTTGCCGTTAACATCTTGAACCAAGACTGAGCCGATGGATTTCTCATCGGCTGACAAGTACAATTTGAATGGGACTCCTTTTTGTGGAGGAATTAAGACCGGCGGAGAAGTTAAATATTCTTTGATATCGTCTAGCGCTTTCTGTTGCTTGTCACCCCATATGAATTCTTCGTCGTCCTTTATTTTCAACAGTGGAGTGAATGGCTCTATACGGCCCGACAAATTTGATATAAAACGCCGGACGAAGTTGATCTTGCCAAGCAGAGACTGTAACTTGGTCTTGTTTTCTGGAGGCTTGATTTTCTTGATGGCATCGATGTTCTTCTGTGTGATTTCAATCCCCCTTTCATGGACCAAGAAACCCAAAAACTGACCGGCCGATACGCCAAAGGCACATTTGTTAGGGTTCAACTTCAAACCATATTTCCTTGCCCTTTCTAGTACCTTGCGTAAGTCGGCCAAGTGCATATCATGTTCTCTTGACTTTACGACGACATCGTCTATATAAACTTCAATCAGAGAGCCAATAAGATCATGAAAAATGTAATTCATAGCCCTCTGATACGTAGCTCCAGCATTCTTCAAACCAAATGTCATGACGACCCATTCATATAGGCCGATTGCCCCTGGGCACCTGAAGGCTGTCTTATGAATGTCCTCTTTAGCCATAAAGATCTGGTTGTAACCCGCGTTTCCGTCCATGAAACTAATGATCTTATGCCCAGAAGCAGCGTCGACTAGCAAATCGGCCAACGGCATAGGGTACTCGTCTTTGGGCGTCGCCTTATTTAGATCTCTGAAATCGACGCATACCCTTAGCTTGCCGTTCTTTTTCAATACCGGAACTATGTTGGAGACCCACTCCGCGTATCGGCAGGGCCTGATAAAGTTGGCGTCGTAAAGTCTTGTGATCTCTGCTTTTATGGCTTCGTGCATATCGGCCTTAAACCTCCGAGGAGCTTGCTTAAAAGGCCGATAGCCTTGTTTGATTGGTAGCCGATGTTCTACAATCGATCGGCTTAATCCTGGCATCTCATGGTATTCCCATGCAAAACAATCTCTGAATTCTTTCAAAAGATCTATCAAATTATTCTTGTATTCCTTTGGCAAATTAGCGCTTACATACGTCGGCCTAGGCCTATCACCTATTCCTATATCAATTTCTTCCAATTCATCGGCCGACGTAAAACCTTGTCCCAACTTGCCGTCTAACTCATCCACCGCGTCATCTGTGTAGGGGTCATTGTCAACGGCGGATGGTGCATCTTCGCTAAAGTAACCGCTTGTCTTGGTCTTCAATTGTCTCGATGTCGCAGTCGGTTACCTTGAGGAAATCGGCGTCCCAGACTCGCCCGGACAAGCAGTCGATTCCCTCCATCTCCCAAACTGCGAGATCGGCATTGGCGACATGTACTGACCGATCGGCCTGCACGATCTCGACTTGGTCCCCTTGCCATTGCATGAGGCATTGGTGCATTGTTGAAGGGACACAGCAATTTGCATGGATCCAATCTCGTCCCAACAACAAGCTGTAGGAACCCTTTCCATCGAAGACGAAGAAGGTGGTGGGAATTGTTTTGCTGCCCACAGTGAGCTCCACGTTCAGGACCCCCTTCGCCTCGGATGCGCTGCCACCGAAGTCCTTTAATACCATATTTGTCTTGATAAGATCCTCAGGTACTTTTCCAAGCTTCCTGAAAGTTGTGTATGGCATTAAATTGACTGCTGCGCCACCATCGACCAGCATCTTCGTCATCGACCGCCCGTTGATGAATCCTTTGATGTACAACGGCCGTAGATGTCTGTGGCTGGCGTCAACTGGCTTGTCGAAGATGGCTTGGTCTGGTGACAAGTGTAGCCTAGCTGAACCTTATTCATCATCGGCTATCGCTTCATCGGCCGCCTACACACTGTATTCTGCTGGCAATACAAACACCATGTTAACAGGCGCCGATGTCATTTTTTTACCTTTTGAAGCTGAGTAGCCCTGAGCTGTATTGGAGGTGCCCTCATCGGCCTTGGCCACCGTGGATTTTATTCTCCACTCTTTTCTGGTCCTGGTTGGCCGATGGGGTATTTCAGCTTGTTGCTCTTGGATTTGCTCTTTCCTCCTTAACCTCTGAACCCGCCGCTTCTGTGTCTTGGTGAATACATCGCTTGGGAACCATTGGGGGTTCTGGACTTGCTCCTCATCTTCATCGTGTTGATCTTGGCGCATCGGCCCCAGCCTTTCATGTACGGATTTCCGTTGCTTGGCCGGCCGATGCGTTTGTCTGCTTGAGCTGCCCTGATAAGAATCTTCTGCACCACTGCATGCAGGGCACTCCTGGATAGATGGCAACCTCATCCCTTCATTCCAGCAGAAGCGAAAAAACTCGCACTCCCAGTGTGGGTCGTAGGAGTTGTCTTGATCGGCTTGGTCTTGAGCTTGTTCCTCCCGCCTCCGCTGATATTTTCTGATCAGGCCCTCAGAGGTCTGATGAGGCCGCTTGCCAGTCCGATGGCCACCGCCATCGGCCCTGTCCGCCCGCACCATGTTGACTGGGAACGGGTGGCCTTCAATCTTCATCGGCCGCTTGGCATCATCGATTTTAATTCTGCCCTGCTCGATGGCCGATTGAATTTGTTGCCGGAAGATCTTGCATTCATTTGTATGGTGTGAATAGGAATTGTGCCACTTGCAATATCTCCTTTTCTTGATGTCTTCGGCCGATGGCAATACGTGACCTACTGGCAGTTGGATCTGCTTTTCTTGCAACAGCAGGTCAAATATCTTATCGGCCTTGTTGATGTCGAAATCATATTTATCTTCTTTATCTCCTTTCTTGGCCCACTGGCAAGTTGTTGATTTCCTCATCCGGGCCCACTCGGCTAGGTCGACATCACCATCTTCATCGTCGTCATCGTCGGAGGCGTACTGATAAACAGTGTTAATCTTTTTCGCGAACTTCTTTGCCTCCTGGAATCGCTGCTCGTGGGCCGATACTCGTTGTGCCAGCTGAGCGAGGCTGTCAAATTCCTGCGAGGAGAACCTCTCGCGTATCGGCCCTAGCAATCCCTGAAATGCCAAATCGGCCAACTGGGAATCGGTCAGACTGAGGCTATAACATCTGTTGCGTATGTCTCTGAACCTTTGTATGTACTCAGGGACCGATTCATCCACTCGTTGCCTGATGGCAGTCAGATCTGACAGTTTCATTTCTTGTACGCCATTGTAGAAGTATCTATGAAACTGTTTCTCCAGATCTATCCATCCTCTGATGGAATTGCAGGGCAAGGAAGAGAACCATGTGAATGCAGACCCTGATAAGGACAGAGGGAAAAACCTCACCCTCAACGCCTCGATAGCCGATGCCTCCCCGCACTGTGCTAAGAATCGGCTGACATGCTCATATGTCGAGACGTTGTCCTGTCCCGAAAACTTGGAGAAATCCGGGATCTTGTATCGGCCTGGCAATGGTACCCTGTCAAATTCCTCGGGATACGGGTGCCGATACACTGTAGAGTTCTCCTTGGGCTTCAAGCCGAATTGATCCCGCATCACTTCGGCTATCATATCGGCCCAATATCCTGCGGGCCGATGTGGGAGGTCTTGCTGAAACGATTGTTGCAAACCCTCTGCCTGATACTGCCTAGGGGAGTATGGCTGGTAATGATGATCCAAGTTCGGTACGCCATACTGTCCTGCGGGGTGCTGCTGATAGCCTTGTGGCACGTTGTATGCAGCTTGAAGTGGAGGACTATTGAACACTGGGGCTTGCGGTTGTCCGGCCGATGGCTGGTTGACGGGAACTTGCTGCATCGGCTCAACCACCGGTTGCTTCCCCTTGGCCCATTGAGCGTATTGTTCCTCGGTGATGAGCTGAGGGCTGCCCCCAGTCTGCCTGGTGAGGACCAGTGGCAATGTTGTTGTCGGCTGCGCCGATGGGGGTGGCATCGGCGCTGTTGGCTGAGACGTGCTCAGATCATTCCTCAGGGTCCGATATGCAGGGAACTTATTTTCTGGCAAGAAAATCGGCCCCTGAGGCTTGAACTGGTGAATTGACCCGTCTAAGATAGATTTGACCGTATTAGTCAAGGTGTTCACCAAAATCCCCGATTGGTTGACTAGCGCAGAGTGGACTGCGGAGTCAATCCTGTCTTGCAACGTCGGTGCTGCAGTGTCTTCAGTTTTTACGGCGTGATCGTGCGCCGCCGCCGATGTTCCAGCTCCATCTCCGGAACTCGGCATGACCACCTTGGACTTTTGAATCAAGGTGCCCTGCCGAGTCCTAGAATATGTTTGCAGGTACATATTCTGGAACTGCTCGACCAGACTATCCATCTCAGCTTTTTGTTCTGCGCTGAGCTGGTCGGCGGTCACGGGAATGACGTTCTCCTCGACGATCTTGGCCTGCTTCGACATCTCGAGGTGTTCTTGTTGCTGGTGAGAAGCTTGTGTTCTTGAGGTCCCACCGGGCGTGCCAAAAGCGTGTTGGCGCAGAATTTCGACCCGTCCAGCAACCAAACGGGTTCCGCGTTACCACGGCGGCCTGGGAGATCTGCTTAACTCCAGTGCAGGTCCAAATGGCTTGCCTAGTCGTAAGTAGAGCGTGCCAGTTGATTTGATCTGCAATCAACAAGAAACAAGTGAACCAAGTCAGAAAACAATGGCCGATCGGTCAGCAGACCGATGACACATTGTCATAGCCCAGCCGATAGGGCAAAGCTATATCGGCTCACTTAGAAAATAAGTAAGACATGAATCAAATCTTATCGACCTTCATTGATATGTAGACCTCGACTAATAATACCGGCCGATAAGGATAACAAAGGTAACTACACCAGCTAGTACTCTAGTGCAACCTTATACGAGCCAGTCGGCCAGTATAAACACGTCAACCATAAAGAAATCTTGAGATTACCTCATGATCAACATATCTATACTTATCGATCTACACATATAAGTGGCAAACATATGCAAGAAACATAAAGCAATCACATATGTTAGATAAGACCGGCTAAAACCCCGGTACTATCCTTAATTACAACCGAAAACAGGCTTTGTGTTAGATCTCAAAACAGGACTAAGGTCGATGGCAACTCGAAGTGTGAATTGAGAGTTAACACAAAGAAAATCAAGTCGTCGATTGCTTTTGGGGATGGCAGCTGCATTGAATAATCTAGCCAAGCATAAGAATTAAATCATCGTCGGCAATAAACTCTAAAGCGAGTAAACCGCTGGCAAGACTTAATTAAGATACCTGTCAAAATTATTCAAGACATGATAATCGACGATCGCATCATCGAGGCTTAACGTGTCTAAAGCGACACGTTAGCCCCGACGATGCAGATCGTCGGGGACGAGTCCTTACCTCTGCTCGAAGGAAGCAAGAACTCGTCGGAAAAGACCTCTTGCGAGGGTTGGCCATGCGCCGAAAGTAGATTGATTCGATTGTGTGATTGGTTGAGAGAGTTTACATGTACAAACAATCGGGATATTTATACCCGAGGTTACAACAGAACCCTTGTAGGGCACGATCTTATCTACAACTAACAAACAAGTCCTTGCGGCAGACTTAAGCCACAGATTAGATCTACACTACTTAATTTACAAGATACAATTGCCTAAAACCGAGCTTTATCTCTATTTGGCAACTTCCTTGAAGCTTACTTCGAGCCCAGACCAAGCCCACGTTGACACTGTCAACTCACAACCCGCATCGGCCCACGACCAAACCAAATCCGTATCGACCGATATGCTCTTCATAGCAACACCTCCCCAGTCCGATACGGTTACCGGGTCCGATACGAAGCCTAGTCCGACTCCAACTCAATCCTTCCTCTCTGCTTCGGTTTCCTCTTTCCTTTCCGAGTCGATTAACAAAATCCGTCGTTAACACATGCCCCCCAATTCCGCTTCATTATATAATGTGGCGGAATTAGCTCCAGGGAACTCATCGACTCTTTGCTAGGTCTAACCTGAAAACCGCACAGATCCAGATTCGAACCCATTCGCCGCCGATTCAACAAACTCCTCGTGTTCTTCAACTCCAGCGACCGCCCGATTCTCCATCGACATCGACCCCTTCCGCAACGATCCCTTCTTCAACAACAATGGCTTCCGCCCCATTCTACGCCTCCGAGATCCCCGCGGTAAGTCAATTTGTTCAATCCTGCATTATCGCTTTCCCCGTCAATTTCTCCAAGTTAGGGTTTTACTCTCTGTCCTCCTCAGGCCTTATATTTTCATCGTTGTTCTCACGATCTAGGTCTTCAAAAACCAAATCTTGATCCCCACCGACGATAAATCCCATCGCTTTCTCCTGGGCCCCATGGGCGACTGTGACCCAACCTGGCTAATCAACACCGAAACAGACAGAATTCCTTTCAGGCAAGCCAAACCCACTGTCTCGGCGTGGAAGCACACCTTCAGATCATGGCCATCAAAGCTAAACGGATATAGGACCTGGCACAAAAGGATTGCTTCCGTCAAACAAGTCCACTGGGACGAGATTGGAATCGGCCAATGCATAACTCTGTCCCTGGCCGATACCAAAAAGAATGAGCCACTAATGTCAGCTGCCAGCTACTTCTGGTCAAGTACCTTGAACGCCTTCATGTTCAAGCAAAGTCCGATGACCCCAACCCTCATAGATATCAAGGTACTGACAGGACTAGACATCGACTCTGAGATTAATCCTTTCAGCCTCCTGATAAACAGCAGCCACAAACTGAAAACCAAGAAAATTGGAGGCTGGTCTGGGTATATCTCTGAGCACATGGAACAAGGATCAGTCTCAGAGCGAGAACATGTAGCTTTCCTAACATTGTGGTTGAGAAGATTTGTCTTCTGCGGATCAACCTGCGGTCCCACTACAAATTGTCAACATCTGGCTCAGGCTTTGGTCAGCAAGAAGCAAATCCCTCTCGGCCAATACCTCTTGGGAGCTGTATATCGGCTACTCCATATTGCCACTCAAGACTTAATGTTGAAACAAACCGTGGCACATGGGGGACCATGGTGGTTCATTCAACTCTGGCTAACCATATACACCAACACCATGGTTGATCAGCCACCTCTATCAGATTCTCGCTTCCCATCGAAATATGCCGATCACGAAGATCCCAGGAACAGAAGATGCATGTCCTACGGGGAAGCAGCCTCCGTCTACCCCGGCGCAGATCAATCGGCCGATGACATGGCTACATGGTTCATCCGTTTCTTCACCGGCCCTCCATCAGCCAAGATGGATATGTTTGTCTATACATCGGACCGAGACTTCGAGCTTCCAGATGATCTGCAACTGAGCTTAATAAATGATGACATGGAATCAAGGGAATTATTCATGATCGGCCTCACTCCATGCCTGCTCCCAGTAGGCGTCTTTCAGGGAAGGAGCACCAGCTTGTCCTATGAGTTTTACACCCCAATGACAGCTGCTAGACAATGCGGGCTCGGACAACTTCCCATTAGCTTGCATCTTCATAAGCTCCTAGAGAGCAGAGGCACAGTCCCATCGGCCCTGGTTATGAACAAAGCAATGGAAATCGAGCTCCCCAATCTTGGTGACTGCGATCGGCTGCATCTGAATGCCTTCGTGCACATTAGCTTCCAAACTTGGTGGCAAGAGTGGGCCGCTCACATCTTTCATCAATCGGCCAGGTTCTATGTGACAGAACTTATCCAAGGCATCAGCCCTCAAGTCCCAGATGAGCCGATTCCATCTGTGAGCAACAGTGGACGGAAGATCTTCTACGCTCAAGCCATAGCTCCATCGGGGTCAACCATCCTGGAATCCATCATCGGCCTCACTGCCCCAAAAGTGGCGTCACTTCTCCAAGGTCCGATGCCTAAAGAAAACCCCAAGAGAAAAGCGCCGGCCAAAGGCAAATCGCAGAAAGCCAGCAAGAAGGCTAAAACCGATGACCAGGCCGATGCCGAAGAGCTAGACCCCTCCTTGGAAGAATTCCTCGAAGAACAAGTGATGGAGGAGGAAGTCGATGCAGCAGCGGCCGATGCACACGAAGAAGAAAACCCGTCGGTCGAAACCACCCAAGAGCCATCGGCCGGAGCTGCGGAGATCCCACCGGCCGATGACCAAGATGATGCCCCGCAACCAAAAAGGACCAGACACGCAGTTCGCAAGGTCAATATAATCTCTTCTTTGTGTTTACATAATCTCCTTGTACTGTCACACTTTAACTTCATATCCTTTTCAGGCTGCGGTGTCGTCTGTGTTAAAGGAGAGAACTCAATCGGCCCCTTTGCCAAGAACCAAGAAAACAACTTTGCAACGGCGCGAACGAGCCAAGGCACGATTGAGAACCCCTTCTCCTTCTCCACCACCCTCTCCGACTGTCTCGGTAAGAGTTGATTTTTTGCATTATTTTTCTAATCACATAACCCTATTCACCAATTTCCTGCTTTTTCAGCCTAGGGCTCCATCACCTTCACCACATCGGCCAACCCCCTCGCCTACTATGTCAACACAGCAAAGGGAGGCCGATGCAAGCACCACCGATGCTCCAACACAGGTAACCACGATTACCCTGATCCCCTTTCTGCCGATTCCTGATTAACAAGGCTAACCTCGACCCATGTTGATATTTGCAGAACCTAGCCGATATGTTCTCCTTTGATATCGGCCAGTTTCTTGATGATGAGGACAAGGAGCTACCCAGCACAGCCAGGGCACCAATCTCTGATGATCTGAAGAACCGGCTGACCGATATCGCCAATCGGCTGGAGTCCTCGCTGGAGTACTTGGTGGAAGATTGCACCTCCATCAGGGTCAGGGTACAAGAAATTCAAGACGAACTGCCTGAAGACCTGATGGAGGTCCTAACACCGGCCATCTTCTTGGAGCAATACCGATTCAAGCTCAACAAAGCCAAAGAAAGACTCGCAGAGCGACGAGAGCGTGACCAACTGGAATCGGCTTTATCCGCCAGCAAGGCCCAAGTTAATGCTGACAAAACCAAGCTGGACGAGTTAGCAGTAGAGCCGATTGTCTTGAAGCACAAACTTGAAGAGCTCCGTCGCCTCGAGGCAGAGCTAGTGTCGAAGCTGGAATCGACACGTCGAGAAATCCAAGAAGTCGAAGCCGGGATAGCTGCATCACCCAAGGTCATAGAAGATCAGACGGCCAAGCTCAAGGCATCGGCCAAGTACCTCGTGACCCTAAGCAAATCACTGAAACCGATCCCAGGGACGATGGCCGACGATGCCCAGGCTATTGAAGACGTTGAGCAGATTCGCCGTAAAGCCATTGCTGCTATTGCAGACTTCATAGGGTGATGTAGCATATGTTATTTCTATAATGTATAACCGTACACCTTATCGGCCATGCAGCCGAATTTGTTTTGAAAATTCCAGCCTAATTTATTGCTTCTGAAATCCTTTCACACTTTATCGGCCGTGCAGCCGAATTTGTCTTGGAAATTCCAGATGCATATATCTCTAATATGAACAATCCCATTATAAACAATCTCATCGGCCAGAGAGCCGAAGTCAATCGCCAAACTGAAAAATCCTTGAAAATTCTCATTATAAACAATCTCATCGGCCAGAGAGCCGAAGTCAATCGCCAAACTGAAAAATCCTTGAAAATTCTCATTATAAACAATCTCATCGGCCAGAGAGCCGAAGTCAATCGCCAAACTGAAAAATCCTTGAAAATTCTCATTATAAACAATCTCATCGGCCAGAGAGCCGAAGTCAATCGCCAAACTGAAAAATCCTTGAAAATTCTCATTATAAACAATCTCATCGGCCAGAGAGCCGAAGTCAATCGCCAAACTGAAAAATCCTTGAAAATTCTCATTATAAACAATCTCATCGGCCAGAGAGCCGAAGTCAATCGCCAAACTGAAAAATCCTTGAAAATTCTCATTATAAACAATCTCATCGGCCAGAGAGCCGAAGTCAATCGCCAAACTGAAAAATCCTTGAAAATTCTCATTATAAACAATCTCATCGGCCAGAGAGCCGAAGTCAATCGCCAAACTGAAAAATCCTTGAAAATTCTCATTATAAACAATCTCATCGGCCAGAGAGCCGAAGTCAATCGCCAAACTGAAAAATCCTTGAAAATTCTCATTATAAACAATCTCATCGGCCAGAGAGCCGAAGTCAATCGCCAAACTGAAAAATCCTTGAAAATTCTCATTATAAACAATCTCATCGGCCAGAGAGCCGAAGTCAATCGCCAAACTGAAAAATCCTTGAAAATTCTCATTATAAACAATCTCATCGGCCAGAGAGCCGAAGTCAATCGCCAAACTGAAAAATCCTTGAAAATTCTCATTATAAACAATCTCATCGGCCAGAGAGCCGAAGTCAATCGCCAAACTGAAAAATCCTTGAAAATTCTCATTATAAACAATCTCATCGGCCAGAGAGCCGAAGTCAATCGCCAAACTGAAAAATCCTTGAAAATTCTCATTATAAACAATCTCATCGGCCAGAGAGCCGAAGTCAATCGCCAAACTGAAAAATCCTTGAAAATTCTCATTATAAACAATCTCATCGGCCAGAGAGCCGAAGTCAATCGCCAAACTGAAAAATCCTTGAAAATTCTCATTATAAACAATCTCATCGGCCAGAGAGCCGAAGTCAATCGCCAAACTGAAAAATCCTTGAAAATTCTCATTATAAACAATCTCATCGGCCAGAGAGCCGAAGTCAATCGCCAAACTGAAAAATCCTTGAAAATTCTCATTATAAACAATCTCATCGGCCAGAGAGCCGAAGTCAATCGCCAAACTGAAAAATCCTTGAAAATTCTCATTATAAACAATCTCATCGGCCAGAGAGCCGAAGTCAATCGCCAAACTGAAAAATCCTTGAAAATTCTCATTATAAACAATCTCATCGGCCAGAGAGCCGAAGTCAATCGCCAAACTGAAAAATCCTTGAAAATTCTCATTATAAACAATCTCATCGGCCAGAGAGCCGAAGTCAATCGCCAAACTGAAAAATCCTTGAAAATTCTCATTATAAACAATCTCATCGGCCAGAGAGCCGAAGTCAATCGCCAAACTGAAAAATCCTTGAAAATTCTCATTATAAACAATCTCATCGGCCAGAGAGCCGAAGTCAATCGCCAAACTGAAAAATCCTTGAAAATTCTCATTATAAACAATCTCATCGGCCAGAGAGCCGAAGTCAATCGCCAAACTGAAAAATCCTTGAAAATTCTCATTATAAACAATCTCATCGGCCAGAGAGCCGAAGTCAATCGCCAAACTGAAAAATCCTTGAAAATTCTCATTATAAACAATCTCATCGGCCAGAGAGCCGAAGTCAATCGCCAAACTGAAAAATCCTTGAAAATTCTCATTATAAACAATCTCATCGGCCAGAGAGCCGAAGTCAATCGCCAAACTGAAAAATCCTTGAAAATTCTCATTATAAACAATCTCATCGGCCAGAGAGCCGAAGTCAATCGCCAAACTGAAAAATCCTTGAAAATTCTCATTATAAACAATCTCATCGGCCAGANACTAGGCCGATACCGCAACCGTGTCTGCAGACGGATCCATCGAAATATAACGTCCACGGCACAATGTCTGCATATGCAACTGAGTCATCTCTATGTTGAACGATGAAATCGGCCAGGGCTTGTCCTTTGATCGTTTTGGCCGATTCATATCGAAGATCAAACTCTGTTAAAGCAAAGATCCACTTCTCGACTCGTCCTTTCAACACAGGGGCCGATAACATGTATTTCATCACATCGGCCTTGCTCACTACGATGCACTCGTTGGAAAGCAGGTAATGCCTCAATTTAGTACATGAAAAATATAAACAAAGGCATAATTTCTCCACCGGCGTGTACCTTGTCTCAGCGTCTAACATTCTCCTGCTGAGATAAAAAATAGCTCTTTCCTTGCCGTTAACATCTGGAACCAAGACTGAGCCGATGGATTTCTCATCGGCTGACAAGTACAATTTGAATGGGACTCCTTTTTGTGGAGGAATTAAGACCGGCGGAGAAGTTAAATATTCTTTGATATCGTCTAGCGCTTTCTGTTGCTTGTCACCCCATATGAATTCTTCGTCGTCCTTTATTTTCAACAGTGGAGTGAATGGCTCTATACGGCCCGACAAATTCGATATAAAACTCCGGACGAAGTTGATCTTGCCTAGCAGAGACTGTAACTTGGTCTTGTTTTCTGGAGGCTTGATTTTCTTGATGGCATCGATGTTCTTCTGTGTGATTTCAATCCCCCTTTCATGGACCAAGAAACCCAAAAACTGACCGGCTGATACGCCAAAGGCACATTTGTTAGGGTTCAACTTCAAACCATATTTCCTCGCCCTTTCTAGTACCTTGCGTAAGTCGGCCAAGTGCATATCATGTTCTCTTGACTTTACGACGACATCGTCTATATAAACTTCAATCAGAGAGCCAATAACATCATGAAAAATGTAATTCATAGCCCTCTGATACGTAGCTCCAGCATTCTTCAAACCAAATGTCATGACGACCCATTCATATAGGCCGATTGCCCCTGGGCACCTGAAGGCTGTCTTATGAATGTCCTCTTTAGCCATAAAGATCTGGTTGTAACCCGCGTTTCCGTCCATGAAACTAATGATCTTATGCCCAGAAGCAGCGCTGACTAGCAAATCGGCCAACGGCATAGGGTACTCGTCTTTGGGCGTCGCCTTATTTAGATCTCTGAAATCGACGCATACCCTTAGCTTGCCGTTCTTTTTCAATACCGGAACTATGTTGGAGACCCACTCCGCGTATCGGCAGGGCCTGATAAAGTTGGCGTCGTAAAGTCTTGTGATCTCTGCTTTTATGGCTTCGTGCATATCGGCCTTAAACCTCCGAGGAGCTTGCTTAAAAGGCCGATAGCCTTGTTTGATTGGTAGCCGATGTTCTACAATCGATCGGCTTAATCCTGGCATCTCATGGTATTCCCATGCAAAACAATCTCTGAATTCTTTCAAAAGATCTATCAAATTATTCTTGTATTCCTTTGGCAAATTAGCGCTTACATACGTCGGCCTAGGCCTATCACCTATTCCTATATCAATTTCTTCCAATTCATCGGCCGACGTAAAACCTTGTCCCAACTTGCCGTCTAACTCATCCACCGCGTCATCTGTGTAGGGGTCATTGTCAACGGCGGATGGTGCATCTTCGCTAAAGTAACCGCTTGTCTTGGTCTTCAATTGCCTCGATGTCGCAGTCGGTTACCTTGAGGAAATCGGCGTCCCAGACTCGCCCGGACAAGCAGTCGATTCCCTCCATCTCCCAAACTGCGAGATCGGCATTGGCGACATGTACTGACCGATCGGCCTGCACGATCTCGACTTGGTCCCCTTGCCATTGCATGAGGCATTGGTGCATTGTTGAAGGGACACAGCAATTTGCATGGATCCAATCTCGTCCCAACAACAAGCTGTAGGAACCCTTTCCATCGAAGACGAAGAAGGTGGTGGGAATTGTTTTGCTGCCCACGGTGAGCTCCACGTTCAGGACCCCCTTCGCCTCGGATGCGTTGCCACCGAAGTCCTTTAATACCATATTTGTCTTGATAAGATCCTCAGGTACTTTTCCAAGCTTCCTGAAGGTTGTGTATGGCATTAAATTGACTGCTGCGCCACCATCGACCAGCATCTTCGTCATCGGCCGCCCGTTGATGAATCCTTTGATGTACAACGGCCGTAGATGTCTGTGGCTGGCGTCAACTGGCTTGTCGAAGATGGCTTGGTCTGGTGACAAGCGTAGCCTGGCTGAACCTTGTTCATCATCGGCCATCGCTTCATCGGCCGCCTGCACACTGTATTCTGCTGGCAATATAAACACCATGTTAACAGGCGCCGATGCCGTTTTCTTACCTTTTGAAGCTGAGTAGCCCTGAGCTGTATTGGAGGTGCCCTCATCGGCCCTGGCCACCGTGGATTTTATTCTCCATTCTTTTCTGGTCTTGGTTGGCCGATGGGGTATTTCAGCTTGTTGCTCTTGGATTTGCTCTTTCCTCCTCAACCTCTGAACTCGCCGCTTTTGTGTCTTGGTGAATACATCGCTCGGGCACCATTGGGGGTTCTGGACTTGCTCCTCATCTTCATCGTGTTGATCTTGGTGCATCGGCCCTAGCCTTTCATGCACAGATTTCCGTTGCTTGGCCGGCCGATGCGTTTGTCTGCTTGAGCTGCCCTGATAAGAATCTTCTGCACCACTGCATGCAGGGCACTCCTGGATAGATGGCAACCTCATCCCTTCATTCCAGCAGAAGCGAAAAAACTCGCACTCCCAGTGTGGGTCGTAGGAGTTGTCTTGATCGGCTTGGTCTTGAGCTTGTTCCTCCCGCCTCCGCTGATATTTTCTGATCAGGCCCTCAGAGGTCTGATGAGGCCGCTTGCCAGTCCGATGGCCACCGCCATCGGCCCTGTCCGCCCGCACCATGTTGACTGGGAACGGGTGGCCTTCAATCTTCATCGGCCGCTTGGCATCATCGATTTTAATTCTGCCCTGCTCGATGGCCGATTGAATTTGTTGCCGGAAGATCTTGCATTCATTTGTATGGTGTGAATAGGAATTGTGCCACTTGCAATATCTCCTTTTCTTGATGTCTTCGGCCGATGGCAATACGTGACCTACTGGCAGTTGGATCTGCTTTTCTTGCAACAGCAGGTCAAATATCTTATCGGCCTTGTTGATGTCGAAATCATATTTATCTTCTTTATCTCCTTTCTTGGCCCACTGGCAAGTTGTTGATTTCCTCATCCGGGCCCACTCGGCTAGGTCGACATCACCGTCTTCATCGTCGTCATCGTCGGAGGCGTACTGATAAACAGTGTTAATCTTTTTCGCGAACTTCTTTGCCTCCTGGAATCGCTGCTCGTGGGCCGATACTCGTTGTGCCAGCTGAGCGAGGCTGTCAAATTCCTGCGAGGAGAACCTCTCGCGTATCGGCCCTAGCAATCCCTGAAATGCCAAATCGGCCAACTGGGAATCGGTCAGACTGAGGCTATAACATCTGTTCCGTATGTCTCTGAACCTTTGTATGTACTCAGGGACCGATTCATCCACTCGTTGCCTGATGGCAGTCAGATCTGACAGTTTCATCTCTTGTACGCCATTGTAGAAATATCTATGAAACTGTTTCTCCAGATCTATCCATCCTCTGATGGAATTGCAGGGCAAGGAAGAAAACCATGTGAATGCAGACCCTGATAAGGACAGAGGGAAAAACCTCACCCTCAACGCCTCGATAGCCGATGCCTCCCCGCACTGTGCTAAGAATCGGCTGACATGCTCATATGTCGAGACGTTGTCCTGTCCCGAAAACTTGGAGAAATTCTTCGGGATACGGGTGCCGATACACCGTAGAGTTTTCCTTGGGCTTCAAGCCGAATTGATCCCGCATCACTTCGGCTATCATATCGGCCCAATATCCTGCGGGCCGATGTGGGTGGTCCGGCTGAAACGATTGTTGCAGACCCTTTGCTTGATACTGCCTAGGGGAGTATGGCTGGTAATGATGATCCGAGTTCGGTACGCCATACTGTCCCGTAGGGTGCTGCTGATAGCCTTGCGGCACGTTGTATGCAGCTTGAAGTGGAGGACTATTGAACGCTGGGGCTTGCGGTTGTCCGGCCGATGGCTGGTGGACGGGAACTTGCTGCATTGGCTCAACCACCGGTTGCTTCCCCTTGGTCCATTGAGCGTACTGTTCCTCGGTGATGAGCTGAGGGCTGCCCCCAGTCTGCCTGGTGAGGACCTGTGGCAATGTTGTTGTCGGCTGCGCCAATGAGGATGGCATCGGCGGTGTTGGCTGAGATGTGCTCAGATCATTCCTCAGGGTCCGATATGCAGGGAACTTATTTTCTGGCAAGAAAACCGGCCCCTGAGGCTTGAACTGGTGAATTGACCCGTCTAAGATAGATTTGACCGTATTGGTCAAGGTGTTCACCAAAATCCCTGATTGGTTGACTAGCGCAGAGTGGACTGTGGAGTCAATCCTGTCTTGCAACGTCGGCGCTGCAGTGTCTTCAGTTTTGACGGCGTGATCATGGGCCGCCGCCGACGTCCCAGCTCCATCTCCGGAACTCGGCATGACCACCTTGGACTTTTGAATCAAGGTGCCCTGCCGAGTCCTAGAATATGTTTGCAGGTACATATTCTGGAACTGCGCGACCAGACTATCCATCTCAGCTTTTTGTTCTGCGCTGAGCTGGTCGGCGGTCACAGGAATGACGTTCTCCTCGACGATCTCAGCCTGCTTCGACATCTCGAGGTGTTCTTATTGCTGGTGAGAAGCTTGTGTTCTTGAGGTCCCACTGGGCGTGCCAAAAGCGTGTTGGCACAGAATTTCGACCCGTCCAGCAACCAAACGGGTTCCGCGTTACCACGGCGGCCTGGGAGATCTGCTTAACTCCAGTGCAGGTCCAAATGGCTTGCCTAGTCGTAAGTAGAGCGTGCCAGTTGATTTGATCTGCAATCAACAAGAAACAAGTGAACCAAGTCAGAGAACAATGGCC